>JAOWBW010000506.1:0-600000 GCA_026119855.1 Campanula takesimana | reverse complement strand
CATCTTTGTCGATGTCTTTAATTGAGACGCCAGAGAGAGTGGAATCTTCCAACCCATGTTGTACCTGGTGGACAGGTTGTCCCCCATTTCTGTGTATAGTGATATTTTTAGCCATGACGGTCACTATTTCATCTCCATTTCTGATTTTGACACACTGATAGAGAGTTGATGGGACGGCATTGGAACTGTGTATCCATGGTCCGCCTAGGAGTAAGTTGAATGAAGCAGGGACGTCCAATACTTGAAATGGGACGGTCATGACCATGCTTCCAAACTCAACATCGATTTCTGTCATGCCCATGACCGTGCGGGCGGTGCTATCATACCCTCTGATGACTTGGGTAGAAGGTTGTAAGTCTGAGCCCTTAAGCCCCAGTATGCCCATCATTTGGCTAGGCATTAAGTTGAGTGCACACCTGCCGTCAACCAGGACTCTTGAAATAGGTCTCCCCTTTTCCCTTACTTTGATATAAATAGCCTCATTGTGATCAGGCCCAAATGGTGGAAGATCCATATCGGCGAAGGTGATGACTGTTTGCACCCGCCGCCGCGCGCTCGCGTCGCCTTTTGTATATTTTTTAGAGCCGCCACCATGTTGTTGAACGGAACACGGACCGTGAGATTCTTGAGTTTGGGGGTTAAGTTATGGATTGGGAAGGTCAAAGAGCACCCAATCCACCCAATCTAGGATTGGTCTTGCTTAGGTGTTTTTAATCAATTAAAGAATGAACAATTAAAACAATTAAAGCCAATAATTAATTTATTAATTATTGGAATGTCGGATCATGTGTTTCGAGACCATATCCATGGATTGGAGAGGCTCTAGGCTGATCCTTTTGATGGGATTACACTACTCTAAAATAAAGAAAGAGATGAGAAGTAGAGATTAAAAGCGTAGGAGTTTACCTAAAGTGTTCTTGAGAATCCAATTGATGGCCTTGACTAAGGCCTTGAAGATCCAAGAGATTTGTGATGTCCTTGACTTGAAAGGATGACTTTTTGGTGGTCTTTTAGTATGAGGGAGGTGTAAAAACAGGATTCGAGAGGGACTGATTCGAGAGTTGTTAGGAGGAGAAAGGCGATTAAGAGCCGATTAGGGTTGAAAGACTCTTTATTTATAGGTTTAGGAGACTTGGGGAAGAAGTAGAGAGGTTTAATTAGGTAAGGAGATCAATGGGAAACCTCCAGGAAGTCTCCTACTGATATTACCTGGATTAGAAGAGATTTGGCCAAGAAAGAGATCGAAACGGAGAAGGAAAGTGAATCAGACTCGTAGACAGAGGAGATGTCTCGTACGAGACAACGATGTCTATCCAGTGAAGATTCCTGTTTTATCCTTGTCTAAAGTTATGTTGTTCAGTTTAGCCCCTGACTAATGGAGTCGGTTAGAAACTTAACAAAACATGACAGAACTAACGAGTTTTCATCAAAATACAAAGGCGAGACACGAGAGTAGTGTAATCATAAATTTGAGTTCAAAATGGGGTGTCTACAATGACATTGCTGAAATTTATATGGCCTATCATTGCAGTGAGGTCCTCTGGAGTTGTATCTGGAGAGACTGACGTATCATCCAAATTTCTGATGACAAGGTCTCGGTGTTTCTTCGAAGATGCAATAAGGTCCCAGATGGATATGTTGGCTTGCGTCTTCTTGAATTGTAATAACAAAGGATCTTCGAGTGCAACTTGTGCTTTTGATCTTGGAGAGAAGGTGTTGGTTGCTGTATTCGTGGGAGCGAGAGTGCTATCTATAAGACTTCCCTCATAATCTTATCGTAAGTCACAATATAACAAGAATTGTCAAATTTATTCATATCATCGGAGCCCTCATTCACAAATGGGATTGAATGAGTGGTCTCCCATAGTTCTATTACATTCACCTCATCCCCACCAGGGATTATGAACTCCTTCTTATCTACGAGGTCTTGGATGGTGTTGCGGACAGAAAATAAATCCTCGGTGAGGTGTCCGGTGCATTGGTGATAGTCACACAACTTATGGTGGGCATGGTTGGGATGCAGTGGTTGTGGATGTTTGTACCCTTGAAGAGGGGAGATTTGTCCCTTGGCCTTGAGAGCTTCGTAGGCCTCGGTAACAGTCATGCCTTGAAGTGGAGTATAGACTCGGTTGTTTTGGAACCGCTTTCCTTGTGGCGGGGAACCTTCTTGTAGTTCCCCTTGTCAGCAGTGACAGCATTGACAGAAGGCTCTTTAGAGGTGGCCTTGTAGCAGAAGGTAGGAGTCGCTTTCTTGATCTCTTTGAACAGATCATCCATTTGGACCCCTGGTTCGTACATCTGGGAGAAATCAGAGTAGCAATCCCCACTTAGGTGAGTGCGGAGATCAATCTTCAGACACTTAAGAAAGATGTCCATTTGCTCCTTTGTGTTCGGCCTTTCCACTATTTCGGAGAGCTTGTCATTCCACCTTCTTGTGAAATCAATGAAGGACTCATTATCCCTCTGGGTGGTGTTCTAGAGTTCTTTCCTTGTAGGCCGATGAGTAGTGTTTCCTTGATACTGACTTTTAAAGGCAATCATAGCGGCATCCCAGTCGAGGCGGACAGTGAGCGGGAGAGTAACGTACCAATCTTTTGCTGCCCCCTCGAGAGTGAGAGGGAAGCATTGAGCCATCACTTTGGGAGAGACCTTCTTCGGGACCATGGCCCAAATATAAGTCTCGATGTATGCCATCGGGCAGGAGTTGCCCTTGAATTTGCTGATGTCCGGCATCTTGAACTTGTCCGAAAGATCGGCCATTGTGCTCATGAGGATTGAGGATTGATAAAGGCTTGTATCGGAGCCTTTCCCCATGTTGAGTCCGTTGAATTTCTGATCAATATAGGCCACGATGGAGTCAACCATTTTGTGCTCATTGTTGCCGGTGCTCGATTCTCCCATTTTCTTGGTACGGGCACTGTCATTTGGGCTTTTAAACAAACCTTTGGTCCATTCGGACTCCTCATTATCATCGACCCCCTTGTTATTGGAGAGTTTGAGGAGTTCGGCTTTCAATTGGTCAACTTCGTCCTCGTGGGCTGCTTGTTGACTGTCGACATGAGCTTGCCACAATTCTTCCTTTTTCTGAGCCTCCTTGTTAAGGGTAGAGACCTGCTATTGGAGTGACTTAACCATGGCGGAAAGCTGTTCAAGAGTCATGGCGTTGTTGGTGTTGGAGTCGCCGGCCATTGATGACGAAGGAACTGTCGGAGTAATCTGTTCACGGACTATCCTGTTGGATGAATCCCGGTAGATGCGGATAGTACCAATCGGACCTATATTGGAGAAACGGCCCTTGTCAGTCTTGATTCACACTTTCGGTCTATGAAGAAGTTGATAACACACAGTGGGCACACTGTAAGGATCCCGTCCCCGGGGCAAAACAAGCAAAGTTCACACGAGGAAGAAATGCCAAACACGGGTAACTTTCCTAACAAAAAAAGAAACGGAGTCGCCACATTTGTTCATTTTAAACCAAACAAATGAAAATGGTTAGAGAAGGTGAGTTCGGAGGTCACGTTACACTTTGAGAAGAACATATTTGCGGTTCACCCAAAGTGCCTCGGAAAAACCGAGTCTCCCTTATTAGTTTGAAAGTGTGCATGTGTGTGTGTGTGTGTTTAACGGAAAAGTTTCTGTTATTGGTTTTGTTTGGAAAAAAAACCTAACTGAAAGTGTCAGTTTATTAAGAAAATAGGGATCAGAGGGCAAAACGGACATTTTGCCCCCTGTTCCCAACACAGCCATACGGATGGACAGGTAGTCTCTTGGGATTTTACTGTTCAGTCAAGAACAGTCCAGTTTCAGAGCAGAAACAGAACATTCTATTGAAACTGGACAGGACTGTTTTGATTCTAGGTTGTTTAAAACACTTTATAAGTTTAAATACAACATTCCTATGCTAAATGATCATTACTTAGTCCCCAAAACAAGTATTTGGGTGTGATCATAAGCAATCTTTGGAGAAAAATGAGAAAAGTTGATGAACATGCCCTTTGGGCCAAAATTGACCATTTGGTGATTAAAGATTGAACCTTTATCATCAAGATAGCATTTTTATGACTTATTAACCTTTAAGGAATCAAATGAACACATAAAGATTGAATATTTGTAACCCAAAGGGGACTTTAGAGCTAGCTCAATGTTGGATGATAAAGATGGAAGCTTTATCATCCAAATGACCATTATTGCCAACAAAAGCATCATTTTAACTAGACAAGAATGTAAATGACAATCAACAAGCCATGATCATCTAGGTTTGAACCTCTTCCACACAAGGCATGGAGGGCACCTTAAATCATCTCATGACTTGGACAAGAGAAATATAGAGTAATATATGTATATTTGCTTGAATGGCCAAGTCTTGCATAAATATAAAGTTGCTTGAATGGACAAGTCTTGCAAGTAATATAAAGGTGCTTGAATGGACAAGTCTTACAAGTAATGTAAAGATCAACTTAAACAAAGATTAAAAAGAAAATAGAGTTATAGATGAAGAGAAGGGAGGGGGAGAAGGTGGCTTTACCTTTTTTGGTTTAGCCAATCTTCCTTTCTCTCTTTCACTCTTTGTTTCACTCTTCTCTCACACTACTGGAGTGATTTCAATAGAGTAATCATTCTTATGTTGTTTCTCCCCCCTGAAATGATCAGCATGGGGTTCAATTTATAGAGGGTGCCCAACATAGCCGTACGGCTAGGGACCTCATGTGCCCAAACCTGGAATATCAGGTTTATCCTAGTGAGGTCCTGGCCCATTGGTTTATCCCTAAATGGTACCAAGAATTCCTCTAAAGTAGGTCGATTTCAGATTGGGTACTTACAGAGCCCCTCGGCAAAGTCTCTTTTGAAGAAAGCGGGGTTGTCGATAAAACAAGCATCCCAATATGATGGGAGGACGGCTTGGCTGATTTGGGTGAGAAAATTTCAAGGCTACTCAAACCTATAAGAATCCCATTTTGATGGGAGGACGGCATGGCCGATTTGTTCTATGGCTGGACCTAGAGGTATAGGATTCCTACGTATCCCTAGTCGAGGGAATCAAGCTTATCGTAGTTCGAAAGAGGGGTGAGAGATTTTGAGGCTACTCAAACCTATAGACGACCGTTGAGGTCGGGTGGGGAACTCGGGCATGACACTCATTCGGTCAGAGGCAAGGTTCGGGTGTGACACTCATTTGGTCAGAGGCGAAGGTTCGGGTGTGACACTCATTTGGTCTGAGGCAAAGGTTCGGGCGTGACACTCATCTGGTCAGAGGCAAGATTCGGGCATGACACTCATTCGGTCAGAGGCGAAGGTTCGGGCGTGACACTCATTTGGTCAGAGGCAAAGGTTCGGGCGTGACACTCATCTGGTCAGAGGCAAAGATTCGGGCATGACACTCATTCGGCTAGAGGCAAAGTTTCGGGCGTGACACTTATCTGGTCAGAGGAGAATTTTCGGGCGTGACACTCATTTGGTCAGAGGCGGGGACTCGGGCATGACATTCATTTGGTCAGAGGCGAATTTCGGGCGTGACACTCATCTGGTCAGAGGCAAGTTTCGGGCGTGACACTCATCTGGTCAGAGGCAAGTTTCGGGTGTGACACTCATTTGGTCAGAGGCGGGGACTCGGACATGACACTCATTTGGTCAGAGGCGAATTTCGGGCGTGACACTCATCTGGTCAGAGGCAAGTTTCGGGCGTGGCACTTATTTGGTCAGAGGCAAAGTCAACATGGGCTTACGTCAAGGACTGCCATTCTCATTCTAAGTTTCCGGGCGACCTAGATTTTGTTTCACATGGGGCCTAATTCTAATTTCGAAATGGTCGCTCGGGGGACCTAACTCTTATCTCAAGACGGTCGCTCGGGGGACCTAATTTTCATCTCACATTGGTCGCTCGGGGGACCTAATACTTTTTTCAAGACGGTCGCTCGGGGGACCTAATTTTCATCTCATAATGGTCGCTCGGGGGACCTAATTTTATCTCACAACGGTCGCTCGAGGGACCTAACTCTTATCTCAAGACGGCCGCTCGGGGGACTTAATACTTTCTTTTTTTTTCAAGACGGTCGCTTAGGGGACCTAATTTTCATCTCACGATGGTCACTCGGGGGACCTAATTTTATCTCACAACGGTCGCTCGGGGGACCTAATTTTTGTCTCACAACGGCCGCTCGGGGGACCTGATACTTTTTTCAAGACGGTTGCTCGGGGGACCTAATTTTATCTCATGATGGTCGCTCGGGGGACCTAATTTTATCTCACAACGGTTGCTCGGGGTACCTAACTCTTATCTTTGCTGGGCTTACGTCAGGGACGGCCGATTTTCTTGGACATTCAATTTGACTCTCAATGAGTCAAAGTCGGGGCTTGACTCTCCTTTGGTCAAACGAAGGGATTTTCTCGACACTCATTTGGTCGAAGTCGGGATTTGACTCTCTTTTGGTCAATCAAATAATTTTTAACTGGGCTTACGTCAGGGACGGCCAATTTTCTTGGACATTCAACTTGACTCTCAATGAGTCAAAGTCGAGGCTTGACTCTCCTTTGGTCAAACGAAGGGATTTTCTCGACACTCATTTGGTCGAAGTCGGGATTTGACTCTCTTTTGGTCAATCACATAATTTTTAACTGGGCTTACGTCAGGGACGCCCAATTTTCTTGGACATTCAACTTGACTCTCAATGAGTAAAAGTCGAGGCTTGACTCTCCTTTGGTCAAACAAAGGGATTTTCTCGACACTCATTTGGTCGAAGTCGGGATTTGACTCTCTTTTGGTCAATAATTTTTAACTGGGCTTATGTCAGGGACGGCCGATTTTCTTGGACATTCAATTTGACTCTCAATGAGTCAAAGTCGGGGCTTGACTCTCCTTTGGTCAAACGAAGGGATTTTCTCGACACTCATTTGGTCGAAGTCGGGATTTGACTCTCTTTTGGTCAATCAAATAATTTTTAACTGGGCTTACGTCAGGGACGACCAATTTTCTTGGACATTCAACTTGACTCTCAATGAGTAAAAGTCGAGGCTTGACTCTCATTTGGTCAAACGAAGGGATTTTCTCGACACTCATTTTGTCGAAGTCGGGATTTGACTCTCTTTTGGTCAATAATTTTTAACTGGGCTTACGTCAGGGACGGCCAATTTTCTTTGACATTCAACTTGACTCTCAATGAGTCAAAGTCGAGGCTTGACTCTCCTTTGGTCAAACGAAGGGATTTTCTCGACACTCATTTGGTCGAAGTCGGGATTTGACTCTCTTTTGGCCAATCAAATTTTTAACTGGGCTTACGTCAGGGACGGCCAATTTAAATCACATTCTTAATCTGGGCTTACGTCAGGGACGGCCGGGTCAATTTTAACAAAGCTAGTCTTACGTCCATCTATGGACTTCCCGAACACATTTTCGGTGAGAACCTAATTTTTCTAGGTCCAGGAGCCGGAAGGGGTGTTCTGGACATTTTCCAAGTGGGAGGGGCCTAAGTCCTATTCTAGGAACCTAGGGGGAACCATGCTCAAGGCGCCAGGGGCCAAAGTGTAAATTGTGGGCTGAGATTTCCTCTCGCCCAAACCAGCCGTACGGCTTAAGGAGGCGTCTCCTTCTTTTTCAAAATAGCAGCCATACGGATGGTCTGCTTCATTTTTTAAAGTTTTAGGCTGAAAAACAGAGAGGGAGAGGCAATTTTTGAGAGCATAATCTTCACCATTTTCCCGGAATTTCTACCTAATTCGTTCTAGGTTCGCTCATGGATGCTCGGGCAAGAAGGGGTTACCCGAGGGGAGCAGATAGAAGGCTCGATATGGTACGCAATTTTTGGGGCTACCATATTGCCTTAAATTATGTGGGAGCGGGTTTCTACAAGTCTCCCGAGGTTCATCTTTTCCACGAACGAGCGGTAATCATCCTTTCCTACTCGATTTTATGTCCGTTTTGAGCATTTTGTGCATTCCCTAGTTCTAGGGTCTCCATTCATGCTATTCAAGATCTTTGCACTTCTTGACACATTTTCACGAAATTAGCTTCATTTTCGTGTCGTTGAGATCACTAGGGACGTGGGCATGTGCTCATTTTGTCATTTGGACATGCCTAGCTATACTTTCCTATAATCAAAGAGTGTTGCCTCGTAATTTATGCATAAACTACTTGTACCTTAGGTTCAACTAGTCATTTTGACACATCCGAGTGCACACTCGTATTTCCTAGGACAAGTTACCGCACTTACATAAGGATTTCGGTATACTAAGGTTCACAAAAGGGGACGGGAGAAAACCCTTTTTAACTAAAACCTCACACGTTCCTTATAAAGACACACCCTCAATTTGAAAAGGGTAAAAACCTATCTCTATGAACACGCCCTCAAACGCTTATCGCAATTTGGAAAGGGGGAGGACATTCTCTTCATTCACATGATTTATTCATCCTATTCATTTATCACATGCACTGGTATTTTAAATCTGTGTTATTCATACCTTCGCTGTGTTTACCTGCAGGGCGGTAATCCCAAATCTCGGGGATCTCCTGACATGTGCTGCTCTCTGTGGGAGGCTATGCCCATGGCTGTTGGCGACGAGCCTGGTCCGAGAGATTGGGTAGAGGGCACCGGCCTGATGCCGTTCATTCATGCTGTGGGCCAGCTGGTGAGCACTAACAGGAGTCTTGGGCTCATTACTGCCTTGGGTGAGCATTGGTGGGATACCACCCACACCTTCCATTTGAGCTGGGGGGAGGTGACTGTGACCCCGGCTGACTTTTCTGCCATCACCGGGCTTTCCTTTGGCGGCGGGCCTATTATCTGGACCGACCGGCTCTCATCCCCGGACATCGAGGCACTCAATGGCTTCTCGGGCCCTACCAAGGGCTTGAGAATTATTGTGCAAGCTGTTGAGCGGGCCATTCGGGACAGGATCCCAGCGCATTTGGCAGGCTTGGTGACCGCGGAGCAGCTCGGACGAGCTTATGTGTGGCTCATTCTCAGCAACACCCTCTTCGCCAACGCCGACACTACCTGCATGTTCCCTCTCCTTGGATCGTTGACTACTCCTGAGACCGCCCGGAGTATTTCTTAGGGAGAGGCTGGGTTGGCCGAGCTGTACATGGAGCTTGACAAGTTCAGCCGAAAAGCGAGCAAGTCCCTGGCTTGCTTCCAGTTTGCCTTGGAGGTAGATTCTTTTCTTTCCCTCATTCTATTTTCTCCTTCTCATCTTAACGTTTCCCTAGCCATTTTCTTTTTAGGCTTGGTACTATGAGATCTTTGGTGGCTATCCGTGGGAGCAGACCGTCGATCCGGCCATTACATTCCCGACCATGGTCTGTTGGGCTCGAGAGGCCCAAAAGAAGAGGGGGTCCAAGGGGCGCGTCTCCATTCACCATGCCGATGTCCGGGCGGTGCTGAGGGGTGCCATGCCGGCCGAACTCAACCTCTTTACTTGGTTGAGGTATGAGGGGCAAGGGCTAGGCGTTGACCTATCTGAAGCCCTGCGGGTTACACGGGAGAGGAAGCTCTTGGTGGGGTTCCGAGGAGAGGCCTTCTATTTAGGGGAGAGAGTGCTCTGGCAGCATGGGCTCGAGCTGATGCAGAGGGCTCCCGTTGATCCTCCTGACTCCATGTTTATGATTGACCGAAGGGATGACCCTTATCTTATGGGGGCGAGTGCCACTGATTTCATTACCGACGAGCCGTATGGGCGCTTCGTGGCCCGGAAGCTGAGGTCGCCACAAGTAGTGGCTTCTGGGGTGGCTCCCTCAATATGGCAGGATTATTCATATGTCTATTCAGACCATCGTGTCCATATGGTGGCTACATCTATAGCGGGAGAGGGGGCTCCACCTGAGTATGCTCCTGCGGGCGTGGTATGCTTTCCTTCACACACACTTATTCATCTCATACCCCTATCTTTTCCATTGAGCATTTTCATTTCCCTTAGCAGATTTCAGCGCGGGCTCTGTTGGATTAGCCTTCCCTCATGAAACGGGCCAAAAGGTGGCTGAAGAGGTTTGTTGGTCGCTCTTCCAAGGGGCCTCGGACTGAGTCCCAGTTCGCGCCGGGCAGGAACTCGGTGAGTGGTGGGGAGAGGTCTTTCCAACGACCTCAAGCGTGGAGCTACCCCCGTCTTTTGTCCGTCGCCACACCTTAGGCGGAGCTGATTTGGAGGCCTTTCGGGATTCACTCCGTGACCCCGGCTTTCACGAGCTCGCCCCGGACCCTTTCGCTCATTTGGCCTTGGAGCGTGTGGAGTCCCAGCCGACCAGACACTCCGGTCCTCCTTCCCAGGTTCCTCCTTCTTTCTTTCCGGGCCAATCCTCTTCGGGTGAAGGCTCGAGCTTGGCGGAGTCCATCTTTTTCTTTGATCCCAACATGTATCCGTCTCGTCCCTTGGAGAGGGTTTACTCGCCCCCGACGGATCCTTACCCAGATTCTGATTAGGACGTACCTATTGTGAACAATTTTTCTTTTGTTTCATTTTATTAAAGAAAACAATGTGTATTAAACTTGTTGTCTTTTAATGTTTGAAACTTTGTTTTGCAAATTCATCCGTCATGCAAGCTTGGGCCCGAGAGGGCTTTGTGGTCATTTTGAGGTGTTGGGGATTCCCAAAACATGTTTTGAGTCAAGTGTACGGACTTTGACATGTATTTGACAATTTTTACACAGGTGGAAGTGAGTTTTACTGGTGGGAAATCGGTTGACACAGGCTGCTGGTATAAAATTTTTCACATGGCTAAACCAGCCGTACGGATCGTAGAAGCATGGTTGACTTTTTGACCAAACTTTCTGAGGGCTTTCAAGTAATTTTGACAGACGGGAGGCCTTATTTGACTCAAACCGTTTTACCCAAAGCATGACTCTTCGTTGGCCCTTCTGTCGCACGATTATGGTTCGCCAGCCCTAGTGTTTCAACTTTGCCGGGCACTACTCCTTAGGTTTCACAGTCATGGCTTGCTAGCCCCAGTGTTTTATCATTACCAGGAACTATCCCTCGGGTCCTCATCCCATTCTTTTGGGTGCGTATTCCCCCTTGCCCGGGACACGGTCCTCTTTTACGCGGGTTTCCTCTCCCTAAGCAATCCGAACATATCTTTTTTCCTTCTTCCATGTATCCCGTCATCTTATCTTCCTAGGAGTGGCCTAGTTGACTCTGACATGGACACGAGCGACAGTCGACTCTGACATGGGCAAGAGAAAACCATGCTTGCTCATACGAATGGACACACATAGGCATTTATGGGAGTGAGTCCCTTTTCTGAGGAAGGAAGCCTATGGGCAGAAATTCAAGTGTTTGGCTCTCTCCTAAGATGTGGAAAAGAAGACTTGTCGAGGCATTCGAAATCGACCTTAGTTAATGTCATCAAAATGATTGTTCGAATGAACCGCGTCCAGCATTAGATCAAAATTCAAGCAATTAGCCTTAACACGTATAAACGTTGTGATCAATTGAGATTAAGATTTGATCAATGGCGAGATCGGGAAGGAGAAGACCTTTTGGGTCATTTCAAGGTTTCCGGGTCTTGGTGTGGCCACAGAAAAGGGGTTTGGGCCAAAGAAGGGGAATCGTTATTCAAATGCTCTTTTGCGGAACCGAACAATGTCTGTCTGAAAGATTGGTCATTTACGCGACTGCCAAGGAGAGATTTTGGTTATTTTGGGAGGGCCAAAGGTTTCGGTGGCTTTTCTCATGTTGTGACCGGACCCGAAGGTTGCCTACGTTCCACTCGACGTGAGGAGCTCAGGTCGCCGTAGTTCGGCTTTGGGCAGCTTTTGCCGGGATTGGTTTCCTTTTGCTGTCTCGGAGGACGTTGTTGCTCACTTTGTTTTGCAGCGATCTTGGGATGAACCCTCTTGGGTGTGGATGGGTTTCGTTCATTTTCTTTTCTCATCATTCAATTTTTTATTTTTTTTTGGGAGGAGGTAAACATTAGCCCCAGCTCGCTTTCTTGGGCATTGGCTCCTTTGCAGCCCCTTGGCGGTGTGCCTGTCACTTTGGGCTGACTTTGAAAGTCCGGGAAGCCCTTTGCCTAATTGCGCACATGCGATTACGGTTAAACCTTGGTGGTTGAGCAACAACGCCCTCACTTTTTCACTGTCTCGGGATGTCTTTGACGTGTATCAGGGATTTATCTCAGAAAGATGTATGGGGTTGTGTATTGGGAGAGTGTATGGGGAAGATTTTCCATTAATGTTTTTCTTCATGCCAATTGATCACAACATTCATTCACATCAAGATTAATCGCTTGAATTTAGCACCTTTTCATGTTTAGGTCCATTCATCCTTTAATGATCGTTGTTGACTGTTACGCTTGGGAGTCAACTCATCATTTTGGGGATATAGCAATCACTTGACAACATTAATCAAAGCGATTCCGAGAGTTAATGTAATTTTCAAATAATGCCTCAAGTCTAGAGATAATAGAAGTAAAAACGATCCGTTTCACGGGAGATTCAATTTTTACAAACATAGACTCAACTATTGACTCTATTGACTCGATCATTCTACTATTCACCGTCTCGACCATGCCCAACTCCGTGGCTTTTCACATAACATTGCCTCGCAGGGCTTTTCATAAAAAGAAACAAAAGACTCTGTCCACAACAGACTTTTCATGGACTTTCTAGAACCTACAACGCTAGACCACTCCCAAAATTCTTTTCCTCTTCCTCCTTTTCTTCACCTCACACTCATTCACCGCCTTGCTTGGTGATAACCTTCTTATCGATGAGCGATTGGATATGATTTCTCAAGGTGAGACAGGCGTTCGTAGAATGTCCCGAGGCCTGGTGATACTTGCAGTGTTGCTTAGGATCATTGTGTGCTCCGAGCGGTTCGGCCCATATCACGTGGCGACCCAGCAGTTCCATCTTTCCTATCCAGAGCAAGTGCTCCAACATTTGTTCCCTCGTCATTCCTAACTCATGCAACCAACGATAATGGGCCCCTTTCCCTTGGGGGTGAAATCCTCCTACAACCACCGCGGGCTCCCCATGGGATACTGTAACGGGCTGGAGCTGATCTCGAGACTCTTGCCCATCTTGGACTGAGTGACCGGGGGTGGTCCCCGGGGAGGGAGACAGCTTTTCCGAGGACCTTTTGATCTCCTCGATAGATTTTATAATCTCGTGCAGGCATTCTCGGGTGTTCCTCGAGTTGTGCCTTTCCAGTTCATCTGACAACTCTGCTCGGTTATGCAGAAGTTCGCACCGGTGTAAGGATCCCCGCCCCGCGACAATGGTCATCACGTGTCCAAAGCCGGGGTGGTTCCAAACACAATGGTACAATTTAATGGAGTCGCCACACTTTGTTAATTTTAAACCCAACAAAATGAAAAAGGTTAGAGTTAAAAGGTTCGGAGGTCAGGTTACGGCTTGGGAAGAGTTTTACGTCACCCAAGCCGCCTCGGTCAAAACCGAGTCTCCCTTGTTAATTAACAAAAGTGCATGTGTGTGTGTGTGTTTTAACGGAAAATCTCTGTTTTTAACTGTTTATCAATTTTAACTGAACAAGAAGGTTTTATTTGCACAAGAGACAACAGAACAAGGGGCAAAAGGGTCATTTTCCCTCCGACCCAAACCATCCGTACGGATGGGATGATCTTCCCTGTGATTTTTACAGTTTATCAAGAAACAGCCCAGTTCCAGGCAAAAACAGAGCATTCTACCTGAACTGGACTAAACTATTTTATTTCCAGCTTTCATTCCAACATATAAAACCTTGAATTACTTCATTCCTATGCTCAATGATCATCAAAAGAACCCCAAAACATGAATTTGGGTATGATCAAAGGCAATCATGGGAGAAAATTGGAAAAGGTGGTGAACATGGACAAATGAGACAAAATGACCATTTGATGATTAAAGATGGAAACTTTATCATCAAGATGACATTTTTATACATTATTAACCTCTTAGGGACCAAATTATTGCATAAAGATTCAATCTTTATGACCCAAAATGGGATTTTGAAGCTAGATCAATGTTTGGATGATAAAGATTGAAACTTTATCATCCAAATGACCATCCTTGCTACCAATGAACAACATAATCAACCAAAACATGTGTCTTTTTCATTAAAATAGATCATTAATTTGTTATAAGTAAGAAATTCAACAAACCATGATCATCCTTAGGTTAGAACCACTTTCACACAAAGTGTGAAGGGCACCTTGAATCATCCATGGTTTGGACCATAATGTATAACAATATATATATATATATATATATATATATATATATATATATATATATATATAGTGCTTGAAGGACAAGACCTGCAATAAGATTAAGATTAAAGTGCTTGAAGGACAAGACTTGCAATGAAATTAAGTTGCTTGAATGGACAAGACTTGCAATGAAATTAAGTTTCTTGAATGGACAAGACTTGCAAGAATTAAGAGATGAACAACAATAATATGAACAAACAAAAGAGATAAGATGAAGAGAAGGATGGGGGAGAAGGTGGCTTCACCTATGTTTAGTTAGGCCAATCTTCCTTTCTCTTTTACTCTCAAAACACTCTCTGGGGCAATTTTAGCAGAGTACCACTAACAATAATCGTTTCTCCCCCTTGGAATGATCAGCAAGGGGTTCAATTTATAGTGGCTGATAGTGCCCAAAGTAGCCGTACGGCTCATGTTGGCGACCTTCTGGATTTTTCAATCTTTTAATTCCAGAACAGTCCCTGTGTCCATATTTTGTCTTAGTGAGGTCTTGGCCTATCAGTTTATCCCTGAATGGTGCCTAGAATTCCTCTAAGTTGGTCAAATTCAGATTGGGGTACTTACAGAGCCCCTCGGCAACGTCGCTTTTGAAGAAAGCGGGGTTGTCGATAAACGCATCCCAATCTGATGGGAGGACGGCAAAGGCCGATTTGATTCCAATGGCTGGACCTAGAGGTATAGGATTCCTACGTATCACTTTTGTGGGGAATCCAGCCTATCGTAGTTCGAAATAGGGGTGAGATATTTTAAGGCTACTCAAACCTATGGGCGACCATTGAGGTCGGGTGGAGAACTTAGCGTCTCAAGCCTAAGGGCGACCGTAAAAGGTCGGGTGGAGAACTTAGCATCTCAAGCCTAAGGGAGACCGTAAAAGGTCGGGTGGATAACTTAGCATCTCGAGCCTAAGGGCGACCGTAAAAGGTCGGGTGGAGGACTTAGCGTCTCGAGCCTAAGGGCGACCGTAAAAGGTCGGGTGGAGGACTTAGCGTCTCAAGCCTAAGGGTTTGGTCAACACTAACTACGAGATGGTTGACTAACAAGGATGGTCTTACATCATTTTGGACTGCTGGTTCTTTTCACACAAGTTTGGACTTACGAAGGACTGCCGGGGCATGGTCAACTTGACTCTATGGGAGAGGGTTGACTAAATGGCTGGACTTACGAAGGACTGCCGGGGCATGGTCAACTTGACTCTATGGGAGAGGGTTGACTAAATGGCTGGACTTACGAAGGACTGCCGGGGCATGGTCAACTTGACTCTATGGGAGAGGGTTGACTAAATGGCTGGACTTACGAAGGACTGCTGGTTCTTTTCACACAAGTTTGGACTTACGAAGGACTGCCGGGATAACAACGGATTTGACTTTCACTCGGTCAATCCTAAAGATTTGGTCAACACTAACTACGAGATGGTTGACTAACAAGGATGGTCTTACGTCATTTTGGACTGCCGGGATAACAACGGATTTGACTTTCACTCGGTCAATCCTAAAGGTTTGGTCAACACTAACTACGAGATGGCTGACTAACAAGGATGGTCTTACGTCATTTTGGACTGCCGGGATAACAACGGATTTGACTTTCACTCGGTCAATCCTAAAGGTTTGGTCAACACTAACTACGAGATGGTTGACTAACAAGGATGGTCTTACGTCATTTTGGACTGCCGGGATAACAACGGATTTGACTTTCACTCGATCAATCCTAAAGGTTTGGTCAACACTAACTACGAGATGGTTGACTAACAAAGATGGTCTTACGTCATTTTGGACCGCCGGGATAACAACGGATTTGACTTTCACTCGGTCAATCCTAAAGGTTTGGTCTGTCACGCCCCGGAAATTCTAAAAATCCATAAATATAAAATTTACATAATTAACATCTCCAAAAATGCCAAATACCAAACCGGGCGCGTGAATTCTACTATAAACCAATACCAACAAATAATACCTCAACGAGATTATAACTCGGAGACTAGAAACAAACGCGGAAGCAAGAACAATTATTAACAAAAATACCCAAAGTGCAACCGTATATACAAAACACTGAACGACTACGAACCCACAATAATATGCATAAAGGCTCCGAAGAGCAACTATCCCAATGCGATCAACCTGCTCAGAAGATTCCCGCTACAACGGACCTCACAACGCTACCACTTGCTTTCCTGGGGGGGGGGGGTTAAGGAAAAACAATTTGAAACAAGAAACGGGGTGAGATAAAATCTCAGTAAGTTACTAAATGCATCTACATGGCATAATATCATGCAAATCAACAATATAACTGAACAAGTAAATCACATAACAACAAATGAGAAAGCTCCCTATCGCCAACTGTCACATACCAGTTGGAAATAACGACTAACTCATCATGCAGCACATAAGACTGAAATAAACACGTAACAAAGGATACTGAGCCAAGGTTTCACCAAACTGATAGAACAATCGCTGCGCAGCTTCAACCGATCAACCAATCAACAATAGCAGCATAACAACTGAAGAGAACCCCGGTCAGAACCGACCAATCAATCAATCAACCCATCAAACCATCTTCATAGTAGCATAAAAGCTGAAGAGAATACCCCCGGTACCGGAACCAATAACAAAGTAACGTGCCACAAAGGGCGGGAGCCATGCCACAAAGTCATGCTCCAAAACGTGTAGCTAGAATACTCACAAAAGGAGCTAGCTCATCCCAACCAAGGCCAATCTGGAAGAGGAAAGAAGGACCAATGGGCGATGCTATACTGGACTTGGCTCGTGCCATTATAACATTATCCATTGCCTGACTCGAACACAAATAACCAGCTGGACTTTCAATTAAATGCTAGGTAATAAATACTAGCTCGATAAACAACCAAAGATTCCAAAGTAGGGAACCATACCAAATAATCACCATAAAGATGCAACGGGTACTCATGATGAGTTTAACAACAACGATAACAAGAATTTCTCATAAAGAGCACAACAACGATAAACGGAATTGCTCATAAGGAGCTCAACAACAATGATTATTAGAACACGATAATTCCATAAAGAGGAACCATACCAGATACATTCCAAAGATGATACCCACAAGTTACGCATAAGGAACACAACCCAAATGGTCACTCACAAATAGTACAACGACTATAACCCAAAATTATCCTAAACGTTTACTCATAAAGATGTACTAGGACTATGAACTCAACCGTCTCATCACACTTGGAATTCCAAAGTAGGAAATCAGAATGAATACACCTTAAGGTTAATCAAACCGTGGTACCCAATTACCAATTCACGCTTTACCTCCGTTCATAACGAACCATTTCTAAACACCCCAAACGAATCCAAAAGGTTACACTTATTAGAACATGATCACGACCGGACTAAATCCTACACTTTGGTGCTCAATAAATACCCTCTAGGTAATATAGGACATCGCCTAAAACCTAGACCAAGTCTTACTCGAAAATCAATTCGATTGGAACAATCACGAATACATCATAAGATGCCCAAACATTCCCAAACAATACTTGATCAAATTACATAACACCATTGTTCACAAAGGAACCAATTTCAATTACTAAAGTGTTCCACGGTGCACAACTAAGTCAACTAGAATAGTACTACGGAACCTAGACCGAGACTACACCTTGATCTTAAACCTCAACGAAAAGACAACCATTCTTATCTGGAACCATGCTTCCAATAGGACCATTTCAAAGTACTCGAAAATATCTTTACAACGATAGTTTACACGTCCAAAACGGAGTCCGGACGAAGGAGTTATGGCCTTCGAAAGATTGGACAAGAGAACAATGATTTTCACAGAAGGTAGAGGGGTGCGCGCGCCTCCCACTGACAGGGTGCGCGCGCCTCCCTGAATCAGATAGGAATGCTCCACAAGGGGAAGAAGGGTGTGCGCGCTTCATCACCAAGGGGTGCGCACGCCTCCTGAGTTCAGAAGGAAAAACACCAACATGGAGCTGGAGGGTGCGCGCGCCTCCTGCGCCGGACAGAGAGATCTACAGAATTTTTCCTGGGTTCCTCACATTTCCTTTACCCATTTCAATCCAACCCAAAATCAAAGCTCCCAACAAGAATAATAATGAACCAAAACAACTTCTAAGCCTATAAGAGACTCATCTAGCAACATTTGAACAACCAAACCAAAGAATGACTCAAACACCCTAATTTCACAAAATGTGAATAATTTACAAATGGGTTCCAAACCCACCAAAGAAGCTATATATAACAACTAGAGCATCAATGGAGTTAATGATGAACCATTTTAGCATAAATGGGGGAAAAGTAACTTACCCGGATTTTATCAAAGGTGACGGATCTCGAAATTTCTTTGTTCTCTACGATCCTATCGACGATCTAGACATTTTTCATATTTTAAGAAATGAGAAATAATCAGAGGAAGAGAAAGAAATGAAGAGAGAAGGAGAGAGAGACTTACCTTCTACCATGGCTATGGAGAGAGAGAGAGAGATGACTGGGAATGGAGGGAGGGTGAAAGTGAGGGAGGTGAGGGGAAAAGAAGGAATAAGTAGGATGACAACCTAGAATTTACACATAGGCCCCCTCCCCTACACACTAACTCAATCATCTTATATTCCCCACTAACATTTAAGACCCAACACTCTATACTAGCACAATTAACCAATTAAATGCTAGGCACGACCACATCATGAAGCCCAAAATGCACACATAAATATTTAAATAACTAAATAATTTAAGTAAATAAATAATCCATAAATAAATAATTAAATATTTATTTCTAAGAAAATAGAGGCGGGTTTTCGGGTCGTTACAGTCTACCCTCCTTAAAAAGAATTCGCCCACGAATTCACTCATCAAACTTCACCACACGCGGACATAGTGAGGCGACAACATAACGACTCTCCCATAACACTCATAACCTCAATCGAGTACTCAACAAGGTTTTCAGACATAGTCTCCACGACTCAAATAAACCAATATATATTAATCACATACATATCTCAGGCATACTCATATTAAACATTCTAAAGTTAACTTCCTCTTTCATACCGAATTTCACATTCTCAAGACTATCACTTGATCATCAATTCCGAGACATAGCTGTTTTGGTCCTAATTAGCATTACGCTCATACTTAGTTTTCTAAGGAGTTATATCCACCAACTCTTGATAGTCTGTCATCAACGTCTCAACTTGGTCCCAAAACAGAATAAAAGATATAATCCGCTAAGGCAATATCAACAGAACCACCACCAATCCCAAATCATAGATAGCTCCATTCATTAAGCGTTACTCCTCGAAACATATACAAATATTTTATCCCCCAAAATCGTTACACACCTCCATCTCTATTTGGAAGCATCCCTAGAGGTAATGGATTTATCAATTTTCGCTATAAAGGAAAACTTAACACATCTCCAAGAAAACATCCAAACCACGAAACTACATTAATACCGAAATTATTATCATTACATTACTCCAGTCCTTGAAAGTTTAAAACAGTTCAAAGTACTCAGTAGTCCGCAAACAATCCAAATTTACCTTCAAAAGATTTCCTCTAACTCCCATTTAAGTTAATAATCCGTGCTTATATACCCAAATGAAATTTAACAAATTCTAAATCTTCAATGGCTAACCCACATTAGTCTTTCACGTATACATTTACCAATTCGATGATACTTAGGCTCGATTTTTACTACCATCATAATAAGCCTATTAGCTAATCACAGTCCAACCGACCCAATACCACATCATAGTATTCTTTAATATGCCCAAGTGTCTGAACTCAACTTTCCTTACCTACCCTTAATCCAAAACGAGAAATGCCACCAAGAAAAGATTTAGAACCATAAAACAACCATTTAACTAAAACTCAAAATGCCTTTAATACAATTCGAGAAATTCTTGCCCTCTCAAAATGTGCTTAGTCCTTTCAAACTTAACGCGCTTACCACTATTAATGATTATAACTTCCACAATATACTAGTCACTCATAGCCAATCATGCATTTATTCGTACTAACCAATTTCGATGCACTCTCATAGATGTACTAAAAGTAAACAAAAATCTCCTATCATGAAATCCTCAATTGAATCTTTAACTCTTTTAACCCAACCGATACTACATGTTCACTGATTCACCTATCAGTATTGTAGCTTATCTTAACTCATCAAATAACCCAAGTTCTCTATCGGTCAAGCGACATCTTGCACCCAATATAAATTATGCCTAATATTTCAAAATTAATATTGCCAACTGAATAAGCTAAATTCCCAGCACAACCTTACAATAAAGATTTTCTGATTTTCAACATAGAACCTGAACATCATATATATATATATATATATATATATATACCTAGTATGCTTCTAAACAAGGTCAAACATACCACTATAGAAATATTCTCCACCTATCGATGGCACACAAGAAATTCGAGACACATTGAAAGCTAGGCCATACTACTTAACTCGTCCATATCCTGCATAGGTGACATAACCAAATCACCTTAGCTCTATCAGTAGAAATCACGAAATTTCATACTCGAGAATACACCCCAACATAAATCACTTAATGAGAACAAACATACGAATATAGCACAAGACATTTCCACTTTACGTATTAGGTATGCCCAAGCCTTCAAAACTCGTACTCTCAGTTCCCAAACCGACTAACCCCAATGGAACCAACACTATTGACACCAATCCTATACTTGATATACCACATGAGAAGAAACACTCGACATCGATATCACGACTCATAACTCAACCAACTTCTACCTTAACCTCATCCTTTAAGAAAACTTAGTTTCCTAAACCGCTCAAAGTTATAACGCCCAAGTATTGAAACCTATTCAATATCAGAGTTCTTATTCTCTTTCAAGATCTAAAACCATTGCTCTGATACCAACTGTCACAACCCGGAAATTCTAAAAATCCATAAATATAAAATTTACATAATTAACATCTCCAAAAATGCCAAATACCAAACCGGGCGCGTGAATTCTACTATAAACCAATACCAACAAACAATACCTCAACGAGATTATAACTCGGAGACTAGAAACAAACGCGGAAGCAAGAACAATTATTAACAAAAATACCCAAAGTGCAACCGTATATACAAAACACTGAACGACTACGAACCCACAATAATATGCATAAAGGCTCCGAAGAGCAACTATCCCAATGCGATCAACCTGCTCAGAAGATTCCCGCTACAACGGACCACACAACGCTACCACTTGCTTTCCTGGGGGGGTTTAAGGAAAAACAATTTGAAACAAGAAACGGGGTGAGATAAAATCTCAGTAAGTTACTAAATGCATCTACATGGCATAATATCATGCAAATCAACGATATAACTGAACAAGTAAATCACATAACAACAAATGAGAAAGCTCCCTATCGCCAACTGTACCATACCAGTTGGAAATAACGACTAACTCATCATGCAGCACATAAGACTGAAATAAACACGTAACAAAGGATACTGAGCCAAGGTTTCACCAAACTGATAGAACAATCACTGCGCAGCTTCAACCGATCAACCAATCAACAATAGCAGCATAACAACTGAAGAGAACCCCGGTCAGAACCGACCAATCAATCAATCAACCCATCAAACCATCTTCATAGTAGCATAAAAGCTGAAAAGAATACCCCCGATACCGGAACCAATAACAAAGTAACGTGCCACAAAGGGCGGGAGCCATGCCACAAAGTCATGCTCCAAAACGTGTAGCTAGAATACTCACAAAAGGAGCTAGCTCATCCCAACCAAGGCCAATCTGGAAGAGGAAAGAAGGACCAATGGGCGATGCTATACTGGACTTAGCTCGTGCCATTATAACATTATCCATTGCCTGACTCGAACACAAATAACCAGCTGGACTTTCAATTAAATGCTAGGTAATAAATACTAGCTCGATAAACAACCAAAGATTCCAAAGTAGGGAACCATACCAAATAATCACCATAAAGATGCAACGAGTACTCATGATGAGTTTAACAACAACGATAACAAGAATTTCTCATAAAGAGCACAACAACGATAAACGGAATTGCTCATAAGGAGCTCAACAACAATGATTATTAGAACACGATAATTCCATAAAGAGGAACCATACCAGATACATTCCAAAGATGATACCCACAAGTTACGCATAAGGAACACAACCCAAACGGTCACTCACAAATAGTACAACGACTATAACCCAAAATTATCCTAAACGTTTACTCATAAAGATGTACTAGGACTATGAACTCAACCATCTCATCACACCTGGAAATCCAAAGTAGGAAATCAGAATGAATACACCTTAAGGTTAATCAAACCGTGGTACCCAATTGCCAATTCACGCTTTACCTCCATTCATAACGAACCAATTCTAAACACCCCAAACGAATCCAAAAGGTTACACTTATTAGAACATGATCACGACCGGAATAAATCGTACACTTTGGTGCTCAATAACAACTCTCTAGGTACTATAGGACATCGCCTAAAACCTAGACCAAGTCTTACTCGAAAATCAATTCGATTGGAACAATCACGAATACATCATAAGATGCCCAAACATTCCCAAAAAATACTTGATCAAATTACATAACACCATTGTTCACAAAGGAACTAATTTCAATTACTAAAGTGTTCCACGGTGCACAACTAAGTCAACTAGAATAGTACTACGGAACCTAGACCGAGACTACACCTTGATCTTAAACCTCAACGAAAATACAACCATTCTTATTTGGATCCATGTGTCCAATAGGACCATTTGATAGTACTCGAAAAAAGCTTTACAACGATAGTTTACACGTCCAAAACGGAGTCCGGACGAAGGAGTTATGGCCTTCGAAAGATTGGACAAGAGAACAATGATTTTCACAGAAGGTAAAGGGGTGCGCGCGCCTCCCACCGACAGGGTGCGCGCGCCTCCCTGAATCAGATAGGAATGCGCCACAAGGGGAAGAAGGGTGCGCGCGCTTCATCACCAAGGGGTGCGCGCGCCTCCTGAGTTCAGAAGGAAAAACACCAACATGGAGCTGGAGGGTGCGCGCGCCTCTAAGAAAAGGGTGCGTGCGCCTCCTGCGCCGGACAGAGAGATCTACAGAATTTTTCCTGGGTTCCTCACATTTCCTTTACCCATTTCAATCCAACCCAAAATCAAAGCTCCCAACAAGAATAATAATGAACCAAAACAACTTCTAAGCCTATAAGAGACTCATCTAGCAACATTTGAACAACCAAACCAAAGAATGACTCAAACACCCAAATTTCACAAAATGTGAATAATTTACAAATGGGTTCCAAACCCACCAAAGAAGCTATATATAACAACTAGAGCATCAATGGAGTTAATGATGAACCATTTTAGCATAAATGGGGAAAAAGTAATTTACCCGGATTTTATCAAAGGTGACGGATCTCGAAATTTCTTTGTTCTCTACGATCCTATCGACGATCTAGACATTTTTCATATTTTAAGAAATGATAAATAATGAGAGGAAGAGAAAGAAATGAAGAGAGAAGGAGAGAGAGACTTACCTTCTACCATGGCTATGGAGAGAGAGAGAGAGATGACTGGGAATGGAGGGAGGGTGAAAGTGAGGGAGGTGAGGGGAAAAGAATAAGTAGGATGACAACCTAGAATTTACACATAGACCCCCTCCCCTACACACTAACTCAATCATCTTATATTCCCCACTAACATTTAAGACCCAACACTCTATACTAGCACAATTAACCAATTAAATGCTAGGCACGACCACATCATGAAGCCCAAAATGCACACATAAATATTTAAATAACTAAATAATTTAAGTAAATAAATAAGCCATAAATAAATAATTAAATATTTATTTCTAAGAAAATAGAGGCGGGTTTTCGGGTCGTTACATGGTCAACACTAACTACGAGCTGGTTGACTAACAAGGATGGTCTTACGTCATTTTGGACTACCGGGATAACAACGGATTTGATTTTCACTCGGTCAATCCTAAAGGTTTGGTCAACACTAACTACGAGATGGTTGACTAACAAGGATGGTCTTACGTTTTTTTGGACCGCCGGGATAACAACGGATTTGACTTTCACTCGGTCAATCCGAAAGGTTTGGTCAACACTAACTACGAGATGGTTGACTAACAAGGATGGTCTTACGTCATTTTGGATTGCCGGGGATAAGCGTCTCAACCTATAATGACTATTCTGAGTCAAGGTTTGACTTGGGTCAACTCCATCTTTGGGGAGTTTGACGGGAAAACTGGTCTTACGTCCGACTAAGGACTGCCGGGGATAAGGGTCTCAACCTATAATGACTATTATGAGTCAAGGTTTGACTTGGGTCAACTCTACTCTACGGGACGGTTGACACATTTTCTTGACACCGAAGAAGAGCCTAGGGGTAACCGTTAAGACGCATTGTGGACGAAAGAGTCCAAAACTTTGGGAAAATCATTTTGAGAGGAGATCAAAAGCATTTTGTTTGAAACATGGTCTTTGATAAATGATGCCAAAAGGGCAAATTTCGGAAATGCTTATTCCTAAAGGCAAATCTTTTAACAAAGCATTTTAGTCAAATTTTTGATTTTAACTTAACCGTGAGGTTTGTTATGCATAAAGTCCTTTGGAGCTTTGTCCATTTCTTAGGAGCGATCGGGAGTAAAGAACCCTTTTGTCGTCGATGTTGGGGTAGCCCCATGTCCTTGTAGTCATCAATATTGGGGTAGCCCCATGTCCTTGTTGGCGTCGATGGTGGCATAGCCCCATGTCTTTGTCGGTGTCGATGGCGGAGTATCCCCAATATCATCTTCTGACCTTTGGAATGAGGTTAGGAACCCATCCCTTTTTCATGATGCACCCTTTCTTTTGCCTAGGCCGCCCTTGCGGGTTTTCAACCTAGCGGGCTACTTTTTTCCGTCTTTCATGGCACACCCTATTTTTTTGCCTAGGCCGCCCTTACGGGTTTTCAACCTAGCGGGCTACTTTTTTGGTGCCCCTTTTTTTATATATATGAGTGATCTAGCCGACTCGATAGAACGGGGACTTTAAAGTATTTTTCTTGGAGAAAACATGCAAGGGCATTTATTTAGGCGGGAGAGAGTCCCTTAATTTTATCATGAAATAGGAGGAAGCCCCTGCTTTACAGAACATAAGTGTTTAGCTCTTTCCTAATATGTAGAGAAGAAGACTTGTCGAGACATTTGAAATTTGTCTTGGTTAAAATTATCAAAATGATTGCTGGAATGGACCATGTTTATTATTAAGTCAAGATTATAACAAGCAATTAGCCTTAACATGTATAAATGTTGTGATCAATTAGGATTAAGATTCGATCAATGGCAAGATCAAAATATGTTTATGGGGAATTGGTCCTTGTCTGGCAAATTGGTCATTGATGGGACCAAAGGGGGAGAGGCTTGACTACTTTGGGAGAGCCATGGTTTGACCGTTCTTTCTCATGCTGTGACCGGACCCGAAGGTTGCCTACGTTCCCCTCAGTTTGAGGAGCTCAGGTCGCCGTAGTTCGGCCGTGGATCGTCTTTTGTTGAAGTTGGTGTCCTTTTGAAGGATGTTGTTGCTTCTCGGGATGTTCTTTGAAGTGGACTTTTGCAGTGAGCTTTTGAGGCAGACTCTTTCTTCGCCAATATACATTTCCTTTCCTCCTTTCCATTATCCATTTCTTTTCTCTCTTCTCATTTTTTTTTGAGAGAGAGGGAGAGAGGGAGGAGAAACATTAGCCCCAACTTGATCTCTTGGGCATTGGTTCATTTGTAGCCTCCTGGTGGAATGTCCGTCACTTCTCACTTTGACTTTGAAGATCCGGGAAGTCCTTTGCTTGGCTGCACACGTGCGTTCACGGTTGAATCCTCGTGGTTGAGCAACAACATCCTTGTCTTTTCATCGTCTTGGAATCCCTTTGATGTGCATCAAGAATTTGTATCGGGTTGTGTATCGGGGATGTGTATAGGGGGTGTGTATAGAGGAAGGTTTGCTATTAATGGTCTCTTCATGCCAATTGATCACAACATTTATTCACATCAAGATTAATTGTTTGTATTTAGCATTTTTCATTTGTGTTAGGTCCATTCGTCCTTAATGAGTCGTCATTGACTAGTATGCTTAGAAGTCAATTCATCATTTTAGGGACGTAGCAATCAAATGATAATAACAAGCAAGACAATTTCAAGAGTAAGTGTATATTGCAAATAATGTCTCAAGTCTAGAGAGAAGAGAAGGAAAATGACTCTTTTATTTAGATAACTTTATACATACATGTCCAAGTATGGACCTTTGTAAAAATAAAAAGACACAGTCAGGGACGGACTTTTGGTGAAAGTCTAGATCCTATGAGGCTGGAAGACTCATTTTTTTTTTTTTTTTTTTTTTAGGGATGGGCTCCCATGAAGCACGATGATCCATTTTCTTCCTCAATTGTTGGAGGGGTCGTCGGCGGCATATTCCATGTCTTCTACGGGGAACTCGGGTTCCTTGTCGTCGGGAAAGACGTCGCGAGGTCTCCACTTGGCTTGGTATTGCAATTGCTGGATCCGTCTACTACTCATGAGTTGGGAGTTTGCTCTGGCCATCTCCTTTTGATGATTTCCTTTCAAGGCGCGTAACCTTTGTGCATGACACTCGATGAGGGTACAGACCTCCATTTGATGTAGCCGCCTTTGGGCTTCCGAAGCACGGGTTTCCCCTTGTTGTTCACGTGGATGGTTATCTCGGACGCCAATTCAGGTGTGGGCTCCTTGGTCGATGTTTCCGATGGACAGAACCGCGAAGGACTTTTAGCATATTAAACCTCAAGGTGAAATTATAACCATGATTTGAGAAAAATGCTTCATTATCAGATTAGCCTCTTAGGAAAAAACTTGATCTTTTTATTTTAAGATTTTTTTTTTAAAGACATACTTTTGTTTTGAGTGAAAGACTCACACACATTTTTGCAAACTTTTGACAAGGCGATAATAATAATTTTATTAAGAAAACTGACAATGGACTCAGAATGGTCACCACATGGCATCAACCGGGGAGTCAAGACTTTTACTAAACCTAACAGACATCTTAATCGAATTTTACTAAGGACTTATCACACATCCTAACAATGGAATTTGACTTTTCCTAAGGGGAGGTTGATGAAAGGGGTTTTGAAATTTCGTCCTCTATTACAGCAACCACGGCATTATCAATTTCACAACCTGGGGTATTTAGCCCTTCAGACATTTCCTGTGCCACTGATCCTTCCCCAACGTTTTGCGTCACCTTTGGCTTTGCTGATGTTAGGAACCACCATCTTGGATACTGAATTTGTCAATCTTCTCGAAACTGTCTCTCCTACTTTGGGATTGGTGACTCTGTTGACCACGGGCTCCTTCTCCTTGGGGCGGATATCACTCCATTCATTGATCCTTGGAGAGGTCGCAGGATTGAGTATGTTGACACTCGGGCTGTTGGCTGCGTCGGAGGCATGAGGGGGTTCAAGCTTTCCCTCCTTAATCAAACCCATAATGATACGCTTCACAACAGGGCACTCGTCGGTATTATGCCCATGGTAATTGTGGAAAGTGCATCTTTTGCTCTCATCAAGATACTTCTCGGGGTTCTTGGGTTAAAAGTTGACAAGGGGCTTTGTGAGGCCTTGCTTAACCAATCTCTCAAATACCTTGCTTATGGGCATTCCGAAATCCTCAAATCTTATGAAATGGGGTTTGGGTTGGCGTTTGGTCTTTCCTTTATCTCTGGCTGAGATGTGGTGGTGACGAGAATTACCGCCGCTCGAGGCAAGGGGTTCCTTATATTTCATTTGCCATCTCCTTCCCAATACGTTACCCGGCTGTGGTGAACCATGAGGACTCCGTGGAAGTGCATGGGCGTAGGCATACTCATAACCTCGGTTGCTCATAGGAATGTACATCGGAGGTATGCAATGAACTTGTGGTCCAAAAGGTCCCAGACCGTAGAAATGATACGGGTCTCTGTAGAGTCCAATGCTTGATTGAGTATCCATATACGGTGACTGAGTTCTTGGGATTTGATTGGATATCTCGAACTGAGAGGGAGCATAATTAGGAAGATATCGTGGGAGTGATGGTTGAGGCATGATCGGTGTGATTGGTGAGACATGGGTGTTTTGAGTGTATTGTATTTGGGGATTTATGGGGGGCAACCCAAGGGTGATGTTGGATCTGGGGTGAGGCAAGGTGAAGTGAGCCTGAGTGGGAGGTAAGCTTTGGGATAGAGAATGAGGGGATTTGGTGTTTTCGCGAGATTGAGGGGGTGGAGTTTGGTTGCAATTCGGAGGTTGGGTGACTTCGACCTCTTCCTCGTGGTCAGAAATTTCAATGAAGGATCCATCTGCCTGAAACAAAACCTCAACACCCTTCCATCTCATCGACTCAACAAATCGGTCCCGTGCTTTCTCGTGGTGTAACCTGGTAATCTCTTCCTTAACCTTGGAGGCTTCTAAAGCTTGGAGCAACTCTTCTTTGGTTGGACTGGTCTGACCATCTACGGTATCACTTCCCCAACTGCTTTCCTCTGAGGTGGTCGTTCCGAGGTACCGGAGTGGAGGTGTTGTAGCGACTGAGGAACTGTCAGACTCAATGCTGGACAGGCGGTGACACGGTGCTCTTTTCCACTTCATTCTTGCTGCGGCAGAGAAAAAATGCAACTTAGGCTCGGGTAAACATTGGGCGAATGCTCATGCTACTGATGGGAAATGACCGTTGGGGTGAAAGGTGGACGGGATCAAATGGGATCTTAAATCCATTCGAGATTCAAACGGGGGTCTACTTACAAGGTTGTAACAGACTTCTTGGGTGGCAATGGGGATCCATTCAAAGACTTGACTGGCATTCTGGGAGGATAAAGGGGGATCCTTCCAAGACTTGAATTTCTAGGGGACTATTCCTAGGGTTTTAGCGGGGACCTAGGGGACAGCGCCTAAGGTCTTGACGGGAATCTTAACGGGGTCTCGGAGGACAACGGGGGTCCGTCCAAAGACTTAACGAAATCACACAACGGAGGTCTTGGAGGACAACGGGGGTCCGGCCAAAGACTTAACGAAATCACATAACAGAGGTCTTGGAGGACAACGGGGGTCTGTCCAAAGACTTAACGAAATCACATAACGGAGGTCTTGGAGGACAACGAGGGTCTGTCCAAAGACTTAACGAAATCACATAGCGGAGGTCTTGGAGGACAACGGGGGTCCGTCCAAAGACTTAACAAAATCACATAGCGGAGGTCTTGGAGGACAACGGGGGTCCGTCCAAAGACTTAACGAAATCGCATAGCGGAGGTCTTGGAGGACAACGGGGGTCTGTCCAAAGACTTAACGAAATCACATAGCGGGGGTCTTGGAGGACAACGGGGGTCCGTCCAAAAACTTAACGAAATCACATAGAGGAGGTCTTGGAGGACAACGGGGGTCCGTCCAAAGACTTAACGAAGTGACATTTATTAACGCAAGAATGTGTCAAAGACAAGAAACAAAGAACGGAGCAAGCTCATGCCACGTGCAATTATTTATTCGTTCAACTTTACTTAAAACACATTTTTATTCCTAAATGGTTGGAAAAGATTCCTCTTCTTTTTTCGCAACTATTCTATATCCTAGATCAGTGGAGGCCATCACTACGCCTATAGACCCCTCGTTTTTCACCTGCCTTGCACACTCCCAAGGATGGACTGTCCCGGGCGAGGGTCCTATAGGGCAAGCGGCTTCCACCGGCCGAAATTAACGAACCTAGTGTCTAGTGCGTCGCAAGATTCCCAATGCGTGAGCCATTCCAATCATGATTAAGCCCCGGTTAAGGTCGAGATTCGTCTTAGGGACTTAAGGGACTTCCAGCATAACCTTATCTTTGATGAGGGCTCTCGAACCTTATCCTTGGGATTAAGGATGATTAGTATGGACCATTCATTAGGGATTGACAACACGGTGTCACTCTATCCTTAATACATGACTTAGGTTAATTACGGTCAACATTAACGCGTAAGTCAAGGACCGGGTCAAAATTGACCATGGTCACACTTGCTTTCACAAGGAGTCATGACTCGGGCACTAACTTGGCCATGATTAATCTTAGACACGCATTAAGGATGTGGCAACGTGAGCTAGACCAAAAACCAACCGAAGTCACGGTATTTGTGTGTCAAAGACATGTGTGGTTGACTCGGCTCGGAAGGGGGTGGAATGGACCCGTGCGCGCTCGAAGGGAATAAGAGCGCCAATTGAGCTGCATCTGGCATCCATCCCGGGTTTAAAGGGTATTTGGAACGTGCAAGGTCAAGTGCGCGTTGTGTGAAGTCATTCTTTATTCCCTTTTGAGTCAAAATAGAAATTTTCAATCCGTTTTTCAATATTATGAACAAGACATGAGCCAGATATGAACAAATATGGACAAGCATGGAATAAGAAATTTATACAAGCAATCAATCAAAGAACATGAACAAGTGAGGACCAAAACTTTGTACATGTAACAATTGTGCACAACCAAGAATTTTTGAAAACCAAACATTTTTACAAGAAGAGCAATTCATTTGAAAGCCATTTGTACAAATCAAGTTGTGCACAACAAAAAGAGGGTTTTGAAAACAAAGAAATTTTTCAAGAAGGGTTATGCACAATGAGGCTTTGCAAAACCTATTTTATTTTCCCAAAAGATTGTGCATAACCAAGCTTTAAGAACCAAGTTTTGGCCAAAGAAAAGGAGGTAATATGCACAAATAAGACTATAAATTTGGAACCTGGACAAGCAGAAGCAAAGGGGGTGTTCAGAGTGTTGCTTCCTGCACAAAATGGTTAAATCGCAACATTCTGACCCCCTACCCAAAGTAGCCGTACGGCTAAGACAAGAAGGTTGAGATTTTTTCCAGTCTTTTCCAACTTCTGATCACCAAGCCCCAGTTTATTGCATTTCCAGAACAGATCCACCCAAAAAAGTTCAAACAGAAACATGAAACACACAAAAGCATGCACAAGGTCAACTAGCGGAGGCGGGAGTTTGACCTACACAAGAATGCCCCCGGATCTTCTAGAAAGAAGTCCGGAAATAAACTTCTCCCCAGCGGAGTCGCCACTGTAAGGATCCCCACCCCGCGACAATGGTCATCACGTGTCCAAAGCCGGGATGGTTCCAAACACAATGGTACAATTTAACGGAGTCCCCACACTTTGTTAATTTTAAACCCAACCAAATGAAAAAGGTTAGAGATAAAAGGTTCGGATGTCAGGTTACGGCTTGGGAAGATTTTTACGTCACCCAAGCCGCCTCGGTCAAAACCGAGTCTCCCTTGTTAATTAACAAAAGTGCATGTGTGTGTGTGTGTTTTAACGGAAAATCTCTGTTTTTAACTGTTTATCAATTTTAACTGAACAAGAAGGTTTTATTTGCACAAGAGACAATAGAACAAGGGGCAAAAAGGGTCATTTTCCCTCCGACCCAAACCATCCGTACGGATGGGATGATCTTCCCTGGGATTTTTACAGTTTATCAAGAAACAGTCCAATTCCAGGCAAAAACAGAGCATTCTGCCTGAACTGGACTAAACTGTTTTATTTCCAGCTTTCATTCCAACATATAAAACCTTGAATTACTTCATTCCTATGCTCAATGATCATCAAAAGAACCCCAAAACATGAATTTGGGTATGATCAAAGGCAATCATGGGAGAAAATTGGAAAAGGTGGTGAACATGGCCAAATGAGACAAAATGACCATTTGATGATTAAAGATGGAAACTTTATCATCAAGATGACATTTTTATACATTATTAACCTCTTAGGGACCAAATGATTGCATAAAGATTCAATCTTTATGACCCAAAATGGGATTTTGAAGCTAGATCAATGTTTGGATGATAAAGATTGAAACTTTATCATCCAAATGACCATCCTTGCTACCAATGAACAACATAATCAACCAAAACATGTGCCTTTTTCATTAAAATATATCATTAATTTGTTATAAGTAAGAAATTCAACAAACCATGATCATCCTTAGGTTAGAACCACTTTCACACAAAGTGTGAAGGGCACCTTGAATCATCCATGGTTTGGACCATAATGTATAACAATATATATATATATATATATATATATATATATATATATATATATAGTGCTTGAAAGACAAGACTTGCAATAAGATTAAGATTAAAGTGCTTGAAGGACAAGACTTGGAATGAAATTAAGTTGCTTGAATGGACAAGACTTGCAATGAAATTAAGTTGCTTGAATGGACAAGACTTGCAAGAATTAAGAGATGAACAACAATAATATGAACAAACAAAAGAGATAAGATGAAGAGAAGGATGGGGGGAGAAGGTGGCTTCACCTATGTTTAGTTAGGCCAATCTTCCTTTCTCTTTTACTCTCAAAAACACTCTCTGGAGCAATTTTAGCAGAGTACCACTAACAATAATTGTTTCTCCCCCTTGGAATGATCAGCAAGGGGTTCAATTTATAGGAGCTGATAGTGCCCAAAGTAGCCATACGGCTCATGTTGGCGACCTTCTGGATTTTTCAATCTTTTAATTCCAGAACAGTCCCTGTGTCCATATTTTGTCTTAGTGAGGTCTTGGCCTATCAGTTTATCCCTGAATGGTGCCTACAATTCCTCTAAGTTGGTCAAATTCAGATTGGGGTACTTACAACCGGCCATCGTATTTTTCCTCGAGGTCCTTCCTGAGCTTTGTGCCATTCTTCTCCCACAATTCTTCGACCCTCTTGTGGAAGAGCTCCTTATTTTCCTCACAGAGCTGTTGGACCACTTTGATCGCCTCATTACGATCAACCTCGGCCCTCCGCACTTGCTCTCTCATTGTACTGACTGTCCTTTCTAAGAGCTTTACTCTGCCCTCCAATCGGGCATGTGCGTCCAATCTGATGTCTATCTCGTTTGCTTGAACTTTGTTTGCCATTGTTTCCTATAGCACAAAGGACCGACAAGCCGTAAGGGCACCGTGGAAAGAATCTCGAAAAGTCATGCTTTGAGTAAGGCAGGGACTCGACACAAATGAGATTTTGACTTATTGAGAGAAACGAGTTTGACCCTTTTGGGGGGGAGCCCAAGCCATGCGTTTTGGATGAATTTATCAATTTCCACTTTTTAGAAAAGGATTTTGCTCATTCTCTATAATCATTATTAAGCGGTTTTGTCACACGAGCGAACGTTAGCGCGCTTATTATTCATGTACCCTCAAAACATGTTTTGTTCCTAATTTGTTGGAAAAGATTTCTCTTCTTTTTCGCAGCTATTCTAAGTCCTGGATCAGTGGAGGCCATCATTACGCTTGTAGACCCCTCGTTTTTCACCTGCACTGCACACTCCCAAGGACGGACTATACCGGGCGAGGGTCTTATAGGGCAAGCGGCCTCCATTGACCGAAAGAAATGAACCTAGGGTCTAGGGCGTCGCGAGGTTCCCGATGTGTGGGTCATCCTAATCATGATTAAGCCCCAGTCGAGATCGACACTGTTCTGAAGGCTTCACCGATATTCTGACACGTCCCCATTTTGAATGAGGTGTATCAATCCTCGACCATGAGCTTAAGGATGATTCACATGACCCGTTCATTAGGGCTTAACGACACGGTGTTACCCTATCTTTAGCACATGACCTTTGTTAATTGTGGTCGTCATTAACACACGAGTTAGAGGCGGGTTAGGCCACGCTTGCATTACATCAAGGAGTCGTAACCCGGGCATTAACTTGGCCAAAATTGACTTTGGACACATGCTTAAAGATAATGGCAACGTGACCTAGACCAAAAACCAACCAAAGTTACGTTATTTGTGTGTCACAGACATATGTGGTTGACTCGGCTCGGAAGGGGAGGTAGAATGGACCCGTGCGCGCTCGAAGGGAACAAGAGCGCCAATCGAGCTGCATCTGGCATCCATCCCGGGTTTAAAGGGTATTTGGAACATGCAAGGCCAAGTGCGCGTTGTGTGAAGTCAATTCTATATTCCCTTTTTGAGTCAAAATAGAGATTTTTATTTTGTTTTTCAACATGATGAGCATGGCATGAGCAAGATATGAACAAGTATGAACAAGCATGAAGTAGGCAATTTATACACACAATGAATCAAAAGAACATGATTAAACAAAGACCAAGACTTGTACATGTACCAAGTTGTGCACAACCAAAAAATTTTGGAATCAAACATTTTGCCAAAAGAACAATCTTTACATTGAAACCATTCATACAAAGCAAGTTGTGCACAACAAGAAGAGTCTTTTTTTAAAAAAAAAATCAAGAAATCTTTACAAAAAGGATTATGCACAATGAGGCTTTGAAAACCATTTTTATTGACAAAAGATCATGCATAACCAAGTTTTAAAAACCAATTTTTGGCCAAAAGAATAAAGGTAATGTGCACAAGTAAGGAGGTAAATTTGGAACCTGGACAAGCAGAAGCAGAACGCAATTCAGAATGTTGCTGCCCTGCACAAAATTGTTAATTTGCAACATTCTGGCCTTTACCAAAGTAGCCGTACGGCTAGACCAAGAGGGTTGAGATTTTTCTTAGTTTCTCCAACTTCTGATCATCATGCTCCAGTTTATTGCATTTCCAGAACGTATTCACTCAAAACAGTTCAAACAGAAACATCAAACACACACAAATATGCACAAAGTCAACTAACGGAAACGGGAGTTTGACCCATACAAAAGTGCCTTCAAAGCTTCTAAAGAGAAGTTTGCAAGCACTTTATCCCCAGCAGAGTCGCCACTGTAAGGATCCCATCCCCGGGGCGAAACAAGCAAAGTTCACACGAGGAAGAAATGCCAAACACGGGTAACTTTCCTAACGAAAAAAGAAACGGAGTCGCCACATTTGTTAATTTTAAACCAAACAAATGAAAATGGTTAGAGAAGGTGAGTTCGGAGGTCACGTTACACTTTGGGAAGAACATATTTGCGGTTCACCCAAAGTGCCTCAGAAAAACCGAGTCTCCCTTATTAGTTTGAAAGTGTGCATGTGTGTGTGTGTTTAACGGAAAAGTTTCTGTTATTGGTTTTGTTTGAAAAAAAAAAACTTAACTGAAAGGGTCAGTTTATTAAGAAAATAGGAATCAGAGGGAAAAACGGAAATTTTGCCCCCTGTTCCCAACACAACCGTACGGATGGACAGGTAGTCTCCTGGGATTTTACAGTTTAGTCAAGAACAGTCCAGTTTCAGAGCAGAAACAGAACATTCTGTTGAAACTGGACAAGACTGTTTTGATTCTAGTTTGTTTAAAACACTTTATAAGTTTAAATACAACATTCCTATGCTAAATGATCATCACTTAGTCCCCAAAACAAGTATTTGGGTGTGATCATAAGCAATCTTTGGAGAAAATTGAGAAAAGTTGATGAACATGCCCTTTGGGCCAAAATTGACCATTTGGTGATTAAAGATTGAAACTTTATCACCAAGATGGCATTTTTATAACTTATTAACCTTTAACGAATCAAATTAACGCATAAAGATTGAATCTTTGTAACCCCAAAGGGGACTTTAGAGCTAGGTCAATGTTGGATGATAAAGATGGAAGCTTTATCATCCAAATGACCATTATTGCCAACAAAAGCATCATTTTAACTAGACAAGAATGTAAATGACAATCAACAAGCCATGATCATCTAGGTTTGAACCTCTTCCACACAAGGCATGGAGGGCACCTTGGATCATCTCATGGCTTGGACAAGAGAAATATAGAGTAATATATGTATATTTGCTTGAATGGACAAGTCTTGCATAAATGTAAAGTTGCTTGAATGGACAAGTCTTGCAAGTAATATAAAGGTGATTGAATGGACAAGTCTTACAAGTAATGTAAAGATCAACTTAAAAAAAGATTAAAAAGAAAATAGAGTTATAGATGAAGAGAAGAGAGGGGGAGAAGGTGGCTTTACCTATTTTGGTTTAGCCAATCTTCCTTTCTCTCTTTCACTCTTTGTTTCACTCTTCTCTCACACTACTGGAGTGATTTCGACAAAGTAATCTTGCTTATGTTGTTTCTCCCCCCCTGAAATGATCAGCATGGGGTTCAATTTATAGAGGCTGAGGGTGCCCAACATAGCCGTACGGCTAGGGACCTCATGTGCCCAAACCATCCGTACGACTCGGCTTGGCGAGCTTCTGGATTTTTCCAAGTTTAATTCCAGTTCAGTCCTGGAATATCAGGTTTATCCTAGTAAGGTCCTGGCCCATTGGTTTATCCCTAAATGGTACCAAGAATTCCTCTAAAGTAGGTCAATTTCAGATTGGGGTACTTACACACACGACTCGAACCACATAAGAAAAAGACTCTTTTTTTATATAAGTTGGAGGGACGGGGTCCCTTTTGGCGTTTCTAAGATGGTAATGGAATCCTCACACTAGTATATAGACCTTCTCGCGGTCCCATATACTCATCGGATTCCATCACGTTTGTGAATCCTACATGTGTCGGGATTAAACTAAATCAATGTAATAAAGCATACATGCGGGGACGGATTTTTATTTTCGTCCATAATAACCACTTTTGGGGACGGAGTTTTATTTCGTCCATAGCAACAAATTGGCATGTATGATTTGAAAATATTTATTTAGGGAAATCTCGGTACATGAAAACCGACTTGGTCACGGAGTGTTAGACCCTAACTAGAATTATGTGGTTGGTGCTCGGCTAAAGAGAGGCTTAAGGTCACCCCCGGCATGTAGTCTTGAACTACGCCACGGGCTGAGGTTGACCACTTCGAAAGAGTCAAGGTCTGGTGGAGCTTGAAACTTCCTACGACAGGCCTCGACAGGTTTGGGGTTGGACTCGTGCGACTCGATAATGAGTAGTTAATAGGAATTATGTGCACGTAGTGTGAGGTCAATCACGTGACAATTATTTTTTTCGAAAAGAAATAAAAGAAAACAAAACACATAAGCACATAATTACAATGCCCGAATCACCCGTGTGACCGATAAAATAAACAAGAAATTAAACAGTTAAAAGGTCCAGTTCTGTCTTGATGCAGGCAACCGTGCCCACACCCCACCATTCTGTTTAGTTCTGAGACCTGTTCTTGTCCTGGAAAAATACCCAGAAGCGCGCGCCTCTGGACTGTGTTGTGGGACGCGCATGCATGGCACATAGTTCATGGGAGGCGCCCGCTTCTGGGCTCACCTGCCAGACTGTCAGAAACTTTGGACTCAGGGGATTGCCCTGGTCCTTAATGTTTAATGGAACCCCTGTAAAGATGATTAGCCCGAAAAAGAAAGAACAAGACTAACATATGGAAGGCGGGCGATTCTGGCACTTGATGTGGGACGCGCTTGCTTTAGGCCAAGAAGGCCCGAGGCGCGCGCTTCCCCTATCAGGTACCAGAATGCCCAGAAAAGTAGATTATGAATAGAACACAAGTTTAACCCTCAAGCATCTCCAGCAGAGTCGCCACTGTAGATACCCCGGGGAGGGCCACGGCTTTAGGCTAGAGCGCGTGAATTGTCCTAGGATGTCTAATTGGTTTTAGATTGTAGAGTAGCCACCTATGTTTTAGAGGAACATAAGAAAACCTAATGTATTTAGCCTAGATTTGATTTACGAAAATAGAGATTCTTGAGATGAAAGGGTTCGGGGGTTAGGTTACGAAATGGGAAGTACTTAAACACCCATTTTGCCCGAGCAAGCGTCGGTCTTGTTTGTTCACAATCTACTTTAAATATAAATGTTCTTCCTATTATTTGACTTCGATAAGACGGGTAAAAAAGGGATTTTTTAAGATGTAGGGAGATGACTCATAGGCTAGTTTCAATAGAATGAAATAGCCTTTGGTGTCATGTCCCAAAATGGCTTTTGGGTTGATTGCACTTTGATTAAAACAAAAGAAAGAGAGAGGAGATGAAGAGAAGTAGATGAGGAGAGAGAATTACCTATATTCTTCAAGACCTACAATGAAGGCTTCCTTGAAATGCCTTTGAGAAAATATGAGTTTTCTTGAGAAGTTTTGTTAAGAAAAAGGTTTAAAAGAGTGAAAATCCAAATCCCAAATCAAGTCCCCCTCCAATGATGGATTGGAGGGGTTTTTATAGTTGAAAATATATGTTTTTGGTGGCAAAACCAGATCACAGACTTTGTTTTCCCGGGTAAAATCCATGCAATAAAAGCAAAGCAGGGATTCTTGGGAGAAAATCTGTAACTGACATGCCCAGAAGCGCGCGCATCCCACCTAGTGGGCGGAAGGCGCGCGCGTCTGGCCCCAAGGGGCGGAGGCGCGCGACTTTGAATGGCAATTTTTGACAGAATGGACTAGAAAGTTAGAACTATTATTCAGTTTGGTCCCTGGATTTAACAGATTCAGTCAGGAACTTAACCAAAGTAACAGAAACTAACAAAAAACACTTAAAAGGGGGAGAAACACAAAATCAAATGTGCAATCGGGGTGAGCGGTCCAAGGCAGGGTGTCTACACATTGTTCGAGATTTTCCATACATCTTGGAAGTACAAAAATGTATAGAAACCTAAGGGAATCGTTTTGGTGGAATAATATAAAGGGAGATGTAGCCGAGTTTGTCTCGAAGTGTTTGGTGTGTCAACAAGTGAAAAGTGAGCATCAGAGACCGGCAGGGTTATTACAGTCATTACCTATTCCAGAATGGAAGTGGGAGCATATAGATATGGACTTGGTGGTAGGATTACCAAAGACTTCGAAGGGCTACAATGCAATTTGGGTTATCGTAGATAGGCTTACAAAGTCGGCTCACTTTCTAGCAATTAAGGTGAATGATTCGTTGGAAAAATTGGCCAAGTTATATATTAACGAAATTGTGAGAGTGCATGGGATACCAGTTTTGATAGTGTCTGACAGAGATGCAAGGTTTACATCAAAATTCTGGAAGAGTTTACAACAAGCTTTGGGTACGGAGTTGGCAATGAGTACAAATTTCCACCTGAAAACTGATGGGCAGTCGGAGAGGACTATTCAAACCTTAGAAGATATGTTGAGAGCTACATCGTTGGACTGGCAAGGGACATGGGACGAGCATTTGACGCTAGTAGAATTCGTGTACAACAATATTTTTCATGCTAGTATTGGAATGGCACCATACGAGGCATTGTATGGGAGGAAGTGTAGATCACCTACTTGCTGGGATGTGGTTGGTGAGACAAAGTTAACTGGACCGGAACTTGTGCAAGTGACCGCCGATAAGGTACAGTAAATTAGAAAGTGGTTGTTGACCGCCGAAAGTGCGATTTAGAATTTCAATTGGGCGATCATGTATTCTTGAAGATTTCGCCAACTAAAGGAGTTATGAGGTTCGGAATTCAAGGGAAGTTAAGCTCGAGATATGTAGGACCGTTCGAGATTTTAGAGCGAGTTGGGACGGTGGCTTACAAGTTAGCTTTACCGCCTGTGTTAGCGAGATTGCACGATGTGTTTCATGTATCGATGCTGAGAAAGTACATTTCCGATCCAAGTCATGCGATCGAGTATAAGCAACTGAGAGTTCGTGCCGATTTGAGTTACGACGAAGAACCCATAAAGATAGTAGATCGGAAGGATCAAACCTTGAGGAAGAGAGTAATTCTTTATGTGAAAGTGCAATGGAGCAACCATACGGAAAGAGAAGCTACGTGGGAGCTCGAGAGAGAGATGCGAGAGGCATATCCCACCCTATTTTCTGATTAAGGTACGTTAGTTTGGAGGACCAAACTCTTTTAAGGAGGAAAGAATGTAATAACCGGCCTTGGGCCAATTATTTTAATTTATTTTATGAACTCTTTTATTATTTTTGGGCTTAAGTAATTAAGGATAAAAGTTTGATTAGTCTAGGCCCAAGTAATCTAAACCCAATAAAGATTGGGAAACCTTTTTAAGTTAGGAAATTAAAACCCTTAAGTATAAATACTCTCTAGACTATTATTATTATTACTCACAAAAAGAGAAAAAAAGAGATCGGGAGAGAGAGAGGCGCCGCAAGTCAGAGATCGCAGAGAAAGAGAGAGAGAGAGAGAGAGAGAGAGAGAGAGAGAGAGAGAGAGAGAGAGAGAGGTCAGGCAAGAGAGGAATAAGGAAGACGAAGAAAATCAACAAAGGTAAACCCTAAAACCTTTAGTTTCTTCTTCATGAATTGATGAACCCTAAGGCTAGATTATTGAATTAGGGTTTGTAAGATTGAGTTAATGAGGAAAATGAAGTGTGTGTGTGTGTGTGTGTGTCATGTACGTGCTGTGTGTGTGTGTGTTATATATGTGCGGTATGTGTGTGTTTACTGTGTGTGTGTGTTATGCGTGTGTGTGTGTGTGTGTGTGTGTGTATTGGAGGTGAAAACAGTGTGTGTTTTGTGTTTACAGCGTGTGTGTGTGTGTTTTGAAGGTGAAAACGGTGTGTGTTTGGGTGCTGTGAATAGTAACATGTGAATAGTAATTCGTGAATAGTAATCTGTGAATAGTAAGATGTGAATAGTGTTTTGGTGGGTATAATGTAACCCTAGAACATATTATTTGGGAATAGAACTAATGAAACCCTAGGGGTATTTTGGTAAACTGAAAAGGGTATTTTGGAAATACAATTAATGGGTAGACCAAACCCTAGATCGAATATCAACCTTAAAAAGGGGTTAAGAAGATAAACTCGTAAGGTTAAGAAAGTAAAATAAAAGTATTTGGGGACAGAAGTAAATAGTGTTACTTGTCCTAAAAAGTATTTTATGCATGATTGTAGATTCGTGCGTAAGATTTCGCTAAAGAGGAATAACGCAACCCGAGGTAAGGGATTACTTTCCTTAAGTATTTTGAGATTCATCCTTCATTGTAGGATTCTCTTGATTCTTTCAAAGTGTAGCTACTACTGGTCCATAGCATTTGAACTCTGATGTTGTTGAAACGTCTTTTGATTTTCTTACCCGTGATATGTGTTGTTCATAGGGTATCCAAGTGAATTGAATTTGATTATGTATTCTTATAATCTTGAATACTTTGTAGAATATGACTATTTCTAAACAGGTGCAGTTAGCTTAGTCTGACTGAAAAGGACTTAGCTAGAATTAGTCTAAGTGAAAAAGGCTAATTAAGATAGTCTAATTTGAGTGGAAAGAATTAGGCTTAAATGCTGCTTGATGAAGTGACTTAATGTTCATGATCAAACTTTAGAGGGAGCACCATGAGCAGGTGTAAGGTCTCTCGACACCCTGAAAAGGTGATGTATGAAACTATGGAATTGACGAACTTGTACTAGGACCATAATTCTTTGAAAACAATAACTGTATTTTGTTTACATGCAGTTAAGATTATTAATGATAGCCTTTCGTTGAAAATATTTTTTGGCTCCGTTCTTTCGGTCATCTCTTCTTAGTACCCGGAGAGATCCCGTGTAAACTTACTGAGCATTGTTCGCTCACCCTTTCTTGTATTATTGTTCTCAGGTAAAGACTAAGGATTTTAGATGGATTGCAAGGAGGAGCAGTCCGAGGTCATGACAAGTTTAAGATACTATCTTTATTTTTATGTTGAGCTAGTGGTTTGTACTAGCCGTTGGGATTTGAATGTTAGTTATGCTTCTGCATGATTTTGATTTATGGTTAGAGTAAACTAGCCGTTGAATGTTAACGTTTGGTTTGAATTGATGTTGAGTTTGGGATTTCCGGTTTATGGATTATATTTATTATGTAAAAGTTTGGGTCGTTACAGTTGGTATCAGAGCGGAACCCCGGCCTTAAGGTTTGCGAGCTATCCCGGGGGTAAGATCTGGGTATTGATTGACCTTGCCAGGGACGTATTGATTGACCTTGCCAGGGACGGCAAGGGTTTGAGTGGGGGAGATTGTGATATCCCCCATCCCACATCGGAAATATGTGGGAATTGAGTGTGCTATATAGAAGGCCCATATACTCCTACTAAGCATCAAATCATCCATTGGACTTTTGGAGGCATGTGATGGGCTGTGGTTGACCCAATTGAGGAGATGCTAGGTGGGCTAGTGTGTGGTGCTTATGTAGCGGGTCGGGTCATTACAGTTATACATTCCTTTTTAGTTTTTCTGAAATATTATTATTGTTGTGTTACTGAGGAACAAATGAGTAAAGCATGTTAAGGAAATGTTAAGTTTCCCATGAAACAATATATGTAAGACGTATGGAGTATAGGCTTTAGTTTATATTTTGACCTGTCTTACTTCAACTCTGGCTATATTTCTAGAGTAGCGGTATTCTCTTGTCAGTCTCCATACCCACTTTCTCTATCTTTAGAATTTGCCAAAATGATAACAATGCACCTTTAAATTGAAATTTCATATAGCCAAATCTACTTTGAATGAAAATTTTGAAAAATAATGAAAAAAAGAAAAAAAGAAGAAGAAAAGAAGAAGATAAATCCTTAGTGATATTCATAAACAAAAGTTACTTTTCTTTGATTTGAAACTTTCAATTTTTTTTAGATAACTTCAATGCCTTAGAAGACCCATCAAACTTCATTATACTCTTGTATGGTGGATAGACATAGTCTTGCATGGTGGATAGACTAAGGGCATCCACAATGGATTTATGCACCATGAGACCGATCCCCCACTTTTAAGGACTAATAATAAATGGGTACATCGGAAAACCTCTTAACAGATTCGTCCAAACCACGGTTGCCAAAAGCTTTCGATTGAGCTATGAACCCAACAATACTTGTGTCTGCAATCACCATGCTTCTCTCGTCGAGCTGATGCCATGAAGTCACACATTTAGCTATGATTCCAACCTCATCATCCAAGGCATACGATAGCCTAGAAATAGTAAATCGACTGAGATCTATATGGGTGGAGAATATATGTGCTTATAGCTTAATGGAATTGTAGATATTTTAGTCTACAAGTACCTTAAACTATACTTCTTCCGTCCCACCTCACTTGAGACCTAAAAAGTGGGAACAATAACTAAAGAAAAGAACAAAATAAAGAAAATGTGTGGTTAAAAAAGAAGAGAGAGAATGAGTGTGGTAAATAGTAGTGTTGGTTGAATAAATTGATTGGTGGAAAATGAAGAGAGAGAATGAGTGGTTGGGTAGATTCAGTATAAAATTATAAAAGTTGGCTATTTTGAGGAGGTCACAAGTGAGCTGGGACGGAGGGAGTATACAGTAGAAACTCTTTAAATTACTACTCGATAAATTGAAAACTATCTATAATAAAAAATTGGGCAAATTGCAATTTAGTTACATGAGTTTTACACGATGTTTTAATTGGTTCCTGAATCCGTTTTTCGACAAATTGGTTACCTGAGTTTGACATTTTGTTGCAATGTGGTATAAAAACGGACGGAACATTACAAAACTAACGAAAGTGGATGAAAAACGTAATAAACTTATTTAAAAATTGCAATAATCACCCTTGCAGTTTAAATCATCCCACCTCGCAACCTAACACCTAACAAATGTTAAAAAAACGAACATAATATGGCATGCGCTATTCAGATGATTGGTGTTTTAATTATTTTCATTTTGTTATTGCATCAAAATTATAAAAAAAAATATATCCATTTTATTTAATTAATAAAAAATACAACTTCAAATAAAAAAATTAATAACAAATACATATCACCCACTCTCAAGTCTTTCACACGAAGCAAACTCCATGACCACCGACTTGCCACCACCATGACCACCACCGCCATAATTAACAAAACACAAACCTCAGATTCTTAATTTTATTCCCCAATTCAATCCCCTCTTTCTCTAATCTTTATCATTCTTTTCTCACCATGACCCTACCGGTTGATCAGAACGTGCCGAGATGGGCTCTCCAGAACTGCACACTTATCCTCCATCGCCTGTGTCGATCCTTACACGCCGATATCAACTTCCTTCAATTTCTCTTCCTCTTTTGATTCTAATTTTATTTTTTGAACAGTCGTTCCGGTTAAAATTTATTCATTGTTAATGATTCTCGAACTTTTATCTTCTTAATTTGTGGTACATTTGATTTTGGGACCCGCATGATGAATCTGGTAAGTTATTCTTAGTTTTTTTTTTTTTTTTTTTTTTTTTAATGCTTGGACTCTTTTGAATTTGGGTCTTGAATATGATGAATTTGGTGAGCACTAGGACGACACCATGCTTGGACTCTCTCTTTTTTTAATGCTTGGACTCTTTTTTAATGCTTGGACTCTTTCGAATTTGGGTCTCAATCATGGTAGTGCCTTCCTCCTCCCCTATTCTATCTTGATTAGAGAAAGAAGCGATTATATCTATTAACATTTTTTTTAAGCATTAAAAGTTTTTATTCAAAAAATATATTTTAATATTTGTTAGGAGCTAGGGAGCTAAGTGGGATAATTTAAACCTATAAGGGTGATTATTGTAACTTTGAAAGACGACTGTTACATTTTTCATCAACTATTGTTAGTTTTTTAACGATTCATCCATTTTAATACCACATTGCAATGGAATGTCAAACTCAGGTAACCAATTGTTGGAAATTGGTTAGGAATATTGGTTTGACCAATATTTGACCAAATTTCGTTATTTGTTCCATTTAATAAAAATGGAAATTAGTTGCAAATTAGTAATCTACATTCGGAGTAGATTAACGTGATGTATTTATTTTCTCAAAACCAATTTCGGGTGAATGAGAAATTAATTGTTTAAAGTGTGCAACTAGTATGGGTTTATGAAGAGTTGGAAAGGTGGAAAACCATTATCCCACATTGGTTGGAAAATGAAAAAGATGAGAGTATTTAATATAGCTCATCTAAGAAGGTTCCAATCAAGTGTGGACTTGGGCTTCCAAGCTAAGTGGGCATTTGGGCTATCCATGCAAGCTAGTGGGTAAATAGGTTAATTTTGGGCAAGCCCAAAATGGACCTATGACCCGCGAAGCGCGGAATGGGCGGTTTAGGGCGCACTTTGCACTTTCCTCATTTGCATTCCATCCAGCAATCATTTGCATTCTCATATTCTCTCTAGCATCCTAGCATTCTATTGTGTGCATTCTAAGTCCTCAGAAGATCCCGAGTATCCTGTAGTTCACCCGATAGTTTCAGAAGTGTAGTGCTGCATATCTGAAGTTCTGAGAAGTCGTTGTATCTTGGAGATAATTGCCAAAGTCCGTTAGCACAGTTATATGGGGCAATCTTGTCTTACGGAAAAAGAGTCAAACTCTTGCCTCGACTTTATTTTGATAAAAAATAATTTTTCCGTCCCGATTTTATTTGAGGCCATTTTCTAAATACACTCATACCCTCCAACACCAATTTGTCGAAAAAGTGATTCAGGAACTAATTGAAACATTGTGTAAAACTCAGGTAACTAAATTGCAATTTACCCTAAAAAATTTGTCCAGTCCCGACTTGGGCCAGTTGAAAAAATTACAAAGATCGATAAAATAATAATATAATAATTTTCTGAGAGACCCCTATAAATTTTATAGGTCCCACGAAAATCATAAATTAATAGTTCTTAGAAATTTTGAAAATAATTATTACAATTTAGTGAAATATGACTCTATAGTTGATTTTGCAACACCTTTTAGATGAGAAGTCATTGTATAAGATATGTTGAATTTTTTAGAGTCTTCATGTTGTATATATACTAGTTTGTTTTCAAAAATACGTTGTAGTTGAACTTCCAATGACTTTCAACTTATTACAAACTAGTGTTCAATGAATTTGGTGTATACAAAAATCTAAAATTCGTTGAACCTTCTAAAACTCTATAAATTAATAATTATCATTTATCGGTAAATTGATAACTCTACAATTTAATAAATTTTACCGGTGCCAACATTATTAATTTATAAAGTTTTTATTGTAGTTCAATGAGGTCACAGAGTTACATCCCATGTGGATTGTACGCAGCTATTTTATCCAACAAGCTTAGTATTATCACACACTGAATGTATCGTTATAGGACTAAAAGACTCAAAGTCCAACATCTCACATTCGATCAAAATAGGGATGTCGCTCTTACCATCTTTTATTCTTTAAACCCATTAAATACCCACCTCTTCATACAAGAAGTGAGGTGTGCGGCTCACAAGAAAAGAATAAAAGGATATGAGTGCTATATCAAATTTCATCTACCAACATAACATATCTCTTTAGTATAATATTTTTTATCTATTCCCCATACATTATAATTACATTGATTTTTTAAAACACCCTTAACCCCTCATAAGCAGTGGTTGAACCTCAATTAGTTTACGTGCTCAAGAACAACCTTTTGAAATGTATGCTCAATATGATAGCCTGGATATTGAGTCACAAAACAAAGATGCATATCATAATTGTCTTCCATAGCTACTCATGTCAATTTTCTTTAGATTAACATCTTTCTTGGTGATGGTCCGAGGAGGCTAACTATAAGTGCAAAGCTATTTGGGCGGCATGCCAAATTAACATCATTAATCTCTAGATTCTTGACATAGTTCTAAGTCACATAAACAATAAGTGTGATCACATATTGATCATTAGAAATCACACAGTGATGAATAGGGAAAATTCAATCACTTTATTAAGTCGCTTCATAGTCACGTACACGATATGTGTTTCCTATGAAAACCAGACTTCCTAAAGAGTCAAATACCACGTCTAATTCATAGTCACGTACACGATATGTGTTTCCTATGAATGTGGTGGTGATGACTTCAGACAGACAGATTTTGGGATGATAAAATTGGAAAGTTATTTATAGTCGGAATATTGTATCTAATAAACAAGCACTATTCTGCTACGTAGGTTCATAGAGATACTATTTTGCCACTTAGGTTCGTGACAGAGCAGAGACTACATGATATGTATACTAATTCTAACTATTATCTACTGTTAACTAATGTTGACTGATATTAGTGAACCAAAATGTTATGTAGAGCTGCATGCGTTGAACTTGGGAGCAAGTAGAGATTTGTGATGGATGATAAGATGAACTCAATTAATATGTGTTTCGTATTTTTGCCTGTATTTTTGGAACTTTGCTAAAAGTTATTTTAGGTTGATAATGATTAAATTGGATTAATAAGTTATACTTAATGTTAATTAATATTAATTATAATATATATATTTTGATATGTTTTATTAATAGTTATATAATTACTATGCTTTCCATCAATTAACAATTAGTCTTCAAAAGAGTGGTCCAGTGGTAAAGCCAAGCATCACCCTCGGTGAGCGCTAGGGTTTCATCCCCCTCCTTGCCTCCTTATGGTGTGGACATCGTAAAAAAAAAATAAAAAATAAAAAATTAGTCTCATCCAATAAGCCAATTAATGGAGTTGGTTTTGGGGGAAACTAGTTCCTCCGTAAGTTATAAAAAGTCATGTTTTTTTGAACCCTTCTTAAATCCTAAAAGGCCTAAACCTTAAACCCTAAACTTTAACCCCTATAAAAACAAGACTTTTTATAACTTATGGAGAAACTAGTTTCCCCTAAAATTTTCTCAAATTAATGATATTCATTGTTGGTTATTGAAGAAATATTGTATTTAAGAGTGATTAAAGGTTAATTAATCTAATTAAGTTAATAAAAGTTAATAAAATCTCACTTAACCCCACTAATTCAAAGTTATCTTCATTTGGACACCTCATACTTGTACAGTGGGTGTATTAATACCCTTTCTTGTAGTAAAATCTTTACCTTTTATATTATACACACTAGAAACACACACCAAACCTTAGGTTGAAAGATTTTGTGACTCATGCTAAGATATGAAACACAAATTCAACTCCTTTCATCTTAAAGCCTTCATCAAAGTTGTTAAACATAAGATGTAATATCCTTTAAATATCCTTTAAATCATGTTTTTTTTTTTTTTTTTTTTTTATGAAAGGGTAAAGTGCAAATTGCAATTTGATTATATGTGTTTGCATGAACTTTGCAATTTGGTTCCCGTATTTGTAAATTTTGCAACTTAAATTTTTATGTTTGCCATTTTGTTTGTTGTAAATTGGTACAAAAACTAACGAAGTGTTAGTTTTTTGATGGAAAAAGAAGTCACGTGCCATTCACTTGGTTACTTTATACTCCCTTAAAATCTGTTGAAAAGCCCGTTAAAATCCAATAATCATTTCAAACTGACTCATTTGTCCATCACGTGCGTGGCACAAAGTGAGTTCACGAAGTTATTAACAAATTTGGTTAAAAAATCCTCAATTTGACACCGGTTGACCATATTGAGATCCAAACCGATGAAAAAAAAACATAGGGCCCATATTGAGAAAAGCAAACTAAATTGGGACTTACTTTTGCATAATTGCCCTTTTGGAAAAGAAGACGAAGTTTGCCGGATATTATGGAGGTCGTTGCGATAAAGAAAGGCAAAAACTATTTTTTAGTCACTAAAACTTTATTCTTTTTAAAAATGTCTTCATTGAACTATTAATATTAAAAAAGCTATTCACTGAACTTACACAATATTCAGAATGCGCTCACTCTGTTACAAAACTCACTTAAAACCTAACAAAATTTAGCCATGTGACTTAACGTGACTAATTTTCGTTAAATCTTCAATCGATATGTTAGCATTGTTGACATGTATGCTGAAGACTTTAACATCATTTAATGTACAATGCCACTAGCTCATAATTTATGGGAACATTAAAAATCAATTCCCCAAAAAAGCCATTAACCCTAGATTATATTTAACGAAACTAGTCATGAGAGGTCATATGATTAAATTTTGTTAGATTCAATTGTTGACGAAATGAGCATATTTTGATAATGTGAAAGTTCAGTAAGGATTCGGGAAACACACAAATTTTACATCTATATTTTTTTTTTTACATATGCAAATAATAATTCTTTTGAGAAAAGGGATGAACTAAGTAGTAGGTTCGAAAAAATAGTACAGTTTTTCTAACGTATGTCTTATAAACATTTGTAATTAATTATAATAATAAATATATGTAATTATAGCAATTGTTATTGATGTTTGTAGATTTTTTTAAATTAAAATACTCTAATTACTTCTATACACTCTATAATTATCTTTTTATGTTATGTAAAGACATACGTTAAAAAAAGGGTTAAAAAACCCTTAGAAAAACCGTGAAAAAATAAATTAAGTGGGTGAAAATGAAATGATCTAAAAGGGTGGCAATAACAACAACAAATTTCTTCTTCATGGGCTTAATTTTGGTCGTCTTGTTGGGCTTTCCTAAACTGATGAGGGGCATCGTACTTACTGCCTCCGTCCTTACTTAAAAGCCGCTTTTTCTCCTCTCTTCTGCAAACCTAGACGGCCGTTCATCAGGTGAGCTCTCCCCCCCCCCCCCCCAAATCTCCGGTACACGTTCATACTCATTTGAATCTCTATTATTTGGCATACATTTATCAAAAACATAATTGCTAATTGAAATCCTCTCCCTATTTGTTTATTTTTGCAGGATTTAGGTAGATTCGCGTTAGGGTTGCAGAAATGGCTCCAGCTAAAGGTACGAATTCCACTCCTTTCTTTGATTTTTCATCATATATACTGAATTCATGCTCAGTACAGCTACCAAGTTGTTTCTTTTATGCTATTTTTTTTTTTCTAATTACTTGAATCTTATAGAACATTTACTGGTTATTTGTATTCAAAAATAGAATTGGTGATTTTTTTTCTCTTTGAGTTAATTAGATTCATACTTTATTATGTCTGAGTTTATATTATTGGGTGGGTTTTGGGGTTACCGATTCTTGGTGCTCGTGATGTGGAGTCTGTTTGTGTTTTGTGGATTGGTTTGTCGAGATATTAGGCAATAACTTTGAGAGTATATTACGTGAAGTTGGGAATGGAAGTTGTGTGGTTTGATTTAATACTAGGACATGATACATTAATAAAACAGTATAGAGATAGATACATCGATGATAGCTTTGTACAATCTTAAACTGTTAGTAGACTGGGTTGAATGTTAGCGATGACTTTTCAATTTCTAAGTAGTATTATATGTGCTCGTATGGTGTTTACAGACCTAATTATCAATGGGTTCGTTTTGGACAATTCCATGCGTGCCTTTCGAGATACCATTGTGCTAGTAAAGTTTGAAAGTAGTGGAAGAAGATATATAAAAATGAATTGCAAAGCATGATTTGTAGATGCTTTGATTACTAAGGCCAAGCTCATTATATATACTTGGATATGTTTATGTGAGCGTTCTTTAGACTAGTTTTAGCAGAGTTCAAACAAAAGTTCCCTTCAGGGTGTTTTCTGGCAATTTTTACTATCTGAAGAATGCTGTATTTTCTGAACCATGTACATCATGTATATTTGGGTAGACGATTGCCACATTCTACACTTGAGCATGATTAATGAACATAACTACAGCGAGGGAAGTAGCAAATGGAGATGAAAACTTTTGGGATTATTTTGTGACTTGTAAAAGATAGTTTTATTGTTTAGTACACATTGTTTTTTATTCTATTGGTATGATACTTGAGGCACATATTGTTTCAAATATTGCCATTTGATGTGATTATTTGTTAATATTTTATCAGCCGATGTCACCAAAAAGTCTGACCCAAAGGCTCAGGCCTTGAAAGCTGCCAAGGCTGTGAAATCAGGTTCGTCGACCATTAAGAAGAAGGTCAAGAAGATCCGCACGACTACTACCTTTCATCGACCAAAGACCTTGAAGAAGGACAGAAACCCCAAATACCCTCGCATCAGCGCTAATCCTAGGAACAAGCTTGATCACTACCAGATCCTCAAGTACCCACTCACTACTGAATCAGCAATGAAGAAAATCGAAGATAACAACACCCTCGTTTTCATTGTTGACATTCGTGCTGACAAGAAAAAGATTAAGGCGGCCGTGAAGAAAATGTATGATATTCAGACCAAGAAAGTTAACACCTTGATCAGGTAAATATATCTTGATCCTTCTGATTGGTTTTGAATTACATTCTAATTCTCTTGCAAGCTACTGGGGCGAAGCAGGATAAGGATTAAGGGGCAGTTGCCCTCTTCTCCACCGAAACTTCAATAAATGTATAGTGCTTACACAAATCTGTAAATTTTCTAAATTTATGGGGTGACATAACCTTTGCCCCTTCCTTTTTATTATGCAAGGAAAATTTATTAATATATTCTGCAGCACCAAGTTATTTTTTCATATGTCCCCGAAACATCTATGATTCCGTTGAAATGTTGTTTTTAGACCAAAATGTCTGACATTTCTAGACTTACAATTTTACTATTTTGATTTGACACGAGCATTTTAGGTGGATTAGTTTGAAGACTTGAACTTCAGCCAGAAGCTCTACTAAATAAACGTTTAAAATTAGTTTATACATTTGTGTACTAGTGTCATTATCAGTATCAGTCAACTTATTCTTGCATGGTAATCTCAATTGGAGCTCAAATGAATGACCATGCACTGCTATTTGTCTTCGAAGGGGGAAAAGTTTCTATCATATCTGATAGTAATCTGATTTAGTTATGCAAATTACATTTCTAATTATTAAACTTAGCATTTTTGTTTAGCGGATTAATGTATAGTTTTAAATTTAGCCTGATTAGTACCTCTTTTGCCACTTGCTCTCAACATTCTAACCCAAGTTTTTCAATTGCTTCCTTTTTTGGCCAATATGCTTACACCTGAACTTGTTTTGTTTTTGTGCTCATTGTTTTGTTGTTCTGAATATATGTCTCCCCTTTTGTTTCAGGCCTGATGGTACTAAGAAGGCATATGTGAGGTTGACTCCTGATTATGACGCCTTGGATGTCGCCAACAAAATCGGAATTATCTAAGCTAGATCATATGATTCGAGTTTACATGTTTTTGCTAGTAAATTTTTTTTTTTTTTTTTTTTGTACTACAGTATGCCTGTCTTTTAAGACTTTTTGAAACATGAAATGTGAAACCAAAATATTTTTAGGGCAAATTGCAATTTAATTACCTGAGTTTTACACAATGTTTCAATTGGTTCCTGAATCCGTTTTTCAGCAAATTGGTTACTCCAGTTTGTCATTTAGTTGCAATGTGGTATAAAAATGGATGGATCGTTTAAAAACTAACAAAAGTGGATGAAAAACCTAACGAGCTTCTTTCAAAATTGCAATGGTTAACCCTACAATTTAAATTTTCCCACTTCACCCACTAACTCCTAACGAATGTTTAAAAACTAACATAATTTGCATGCATATGTCCAAAGATTAGCGTTTCAGTCATTTTCATTTTATTTATTACATCAAAATTATAAAAATTATGATATCTATCATAAAAATAATAATTTTATTTAACTTATGACAAATACATATCATTCATAAAAATACTAATTTTATTTAACTAAAATTATAAAATATGATATCCAGAGCGGAACAGTGTTTTGGCCCGTCAAAAAACAAAGGAAACCACCAAAAATGGCGATCTCTCCACCCACGTTCCTTCTCCCTCGCGACCACTGTTTTCTCTCTGCTCCATCCAAGTGGGTTTGGTAGTGATTGCCTTCATGATCTCTTTGTCATTTCTAATCAAAAAATTGATGGCTGGAGAAACGTTTTTGCACAAGAAATTGTGGCTTGTCGGCGCAATTTTTGTCAATTTACTGTTTCCGGACAATGCATAATATACTTAAGAAAATGCCCAATGTTTTTTAAGTGAGAGCGGGAAGATTTTTTTTTTTTTTTTTTATTATTATTATTTTGCTCAAGTTTTTCTAAAACAAACAATTAGAATTTGTAGGTGTATAAATTAATGTCTTTAGATGTTACAAATTTTTTATTATGGGGTAAAAATGTGAATAAGTTGAGTTGGAGGGTACACTTTGCAATTATAAAAGAAACTTGTTAGATTTTCCATCCATTTCATTAAAAAACTAACAATCCATCCATTTTTATACCACATTGCAACTAAATGACAAACTGGAGTAACCAATTTGCTGAAAAACGGATTCAGGAACCAATTGAAACATCGTGTAAAACTCAGGTAACTAAATTGCAATTTGCCCATATTTTTATGATGGATTTCAATTTGAGATTTAGAGCTATTACTTAATTTTATTATCAGTTTTACTCCTTTTAAGTTCCTCTTGTGATGCAGCTACTAATTGCCCAATCAAGACTGACTTGTGTCTTATTCAAATCTTCAATTTATATACTCAAAGGTGCAATTATATTTGTCACAACTATTCGAAGATTTAGCTTTACTTGCTGATACATTCATAAAATTTTCTAAATTCATTTCATTTTAGACGGAAATAAAAAGTACTCTCTACGTCCCACGTTAAAGGTTCTTAGTTTGATTTTGCATTCTTATACTACAGAAGTGGGTGAAATGTAGATAGGAAAGTGATGACTTTTTGGTATATATGAATTTTATGTGGACAAAATTGTCCAAAACACTGTTCATACTTTCCAATTAAGGAATAAAGCAACCAAAAACCTTAAACTGGGATACACTAAAAAAAAGTAAGAACCTTAAATTAAACTGAGACGGAGGGATACAACTCCATGGAGCAGGAATCGTTTGCAATGGTTGCTCTCTTTTCTCTATATCCATTTTCCTGGAAAAGTTTAGGCATGATGTCTAGTTTCGTTCTCCAATCCAAAATCTTCTGGTACCATAAGGGTTTCTTCTTCTTGCATTCTTCAAGCTAGTTGACATTTGGGGGCGACAATATAATATAAAAGGCTTCCGTTGAAATGGTTTTCGGAGTATTACTAAGGCGCTAACTTTAGAGCCTCAACAAGAGGAGCCTATACACAAGGGTTAAAAGCGAAGCTTAATCAAGCTACAACGGTTGACAGTTGTTTTGTCTACTGTTTTCAAACAATCTTTTGATGCTAATCGAGTGCCCCATGACATCAAGCTATGTAAATCAAGGCTCGGATCTGTTCCTACCATGACTTAGAGTGTAGCACTGCAGCCATGCTTAAGATTTGACTACATCTCCCTCATTTTGATATTTATGACTCGGATTAATTTTGCTTTAGGTGGATCTCACATGGACCAAATTACCGTTGATGACAATGCAGGGAGCCTTATCATGAGCTTATGATTCAGACGCTGATCTGGGAAACTAGATCCTCGAGACCTCTCTGACACATGATCAAGAAAAGACCTCAAACCATACGAATTTCATTCTTTTGCTCATGTCGACTGTCCCCATTAACAAACACATGAATTACACTCTGAATCTCAATCCAACTGCATCCGGGTACCCTCCTCATCCCTTTCTCCCTCATTTCATTCCTAATACTCGACACTTTCTGCCATTTTCCAGCAACAGAATGTGCATTCGATAGCATAACATATGAAGATACATCTCCGGGATCCAAAGCTAGTATCTTTCTTGCTGCAAATTGCCCCAGTTCCATGTTCAAGTGGATTTGACAGCCTCCAAGCAATGCCTTCCAAAACCCAATTCCAGGATCAAAAGGTAAATCCCAAATAAACTTCTCCGCTTCCACAAATTTACCTGACCGAGAAAACAAATCAACCATACAAGCATAATGCTCAGACTTTAACAGGCACGGGTTTTTAACCCATGCTTGCTTGAAATACGCGTAGCCTTCATCAACGAGTCCAACATGGTTACAAGCCAACAATAGACCAAGAAGGGTCACTGAATTAGGTTCAAGATTATCAGTGGCTTGCATTTTGTCAAAAAAATCAATAGCTTCCGCACCCTTTCCATTTTGCGCATACCCAGATATCAAAGCATTCCACGAAACAATATTTCGTTCGCCTATTCTATTAAAAACCAAGAGAGCCTTTTCCATGCTCCCGCATTTAGCGTAAAGGCTAACTAGCGAGTTGCCAACAAAAACACCAATCTTATTCAATGACTTGAGAGCACAAGCGTGAAATTAGCTTTTCCCTATTCCAAGTGATGCAATATTAGCAGCTGAAGTAATAACACAAGAAAATGTAGATTGATCCGGTACGAGCCCTTCTCTCAACATTTCAACAAAAAGATTCACAGCCTCTTCATTATGCCCTGCTTGGCTATACCCTCCAATCATCGCATTCCACGACACAACATTTCTCTCGGGCATCATTCTAAAGATCTCCACTGCCTCATCAAACCTCTCTTTCTTAATGTACCCGCAAACCAAAGCTGTATATGAAACCACATTCGGTTCATGGGTATCCCCAAAACACCTCTGGGCTTCCTCAATTGTAGCCAATTTGGCATAAAGATCCAAAACTGCACTACCCAGAAAAACTTTCCATTGAAGGCCAACCTTTATCGCGAAAGCATGAAACTGCTTGCCTAAATCGAGGCCTTCCGAAGCTGTCGATGAGTGAATGAGAGTGGAAAATGTGTGCTCACTGGGCCTAATATTAAACTCAAGCATTCTTGAGAAGATAATAACAGCTTCCTTACGATGGTTGTTTCGAGATAGTTGGTTAATTAATACTGTGGCTGATACCACATCCTTTTTGAGGCAATTCGTCGAACAGCTTATGGGCATTAGAAACTGAATTTGTTTTGAGATTAAAGCTTTCAGTGAGATTGTTGTGTGCTAGGGTTTGGGCATTTCTGTGTAATCTAGAAGTGGACAGTGAGATCAAATGTTGCCTGCGTAGTATAGTTCTCATTCGTAGGTAAGATGGCGTCGGCTGCTGCTTTGTTTGGTTTTGGCTTTCCAAACGTGTAACTGCAGCAACTTATTTGAGTTTTGGCAAAAACTTCCATGAGACCGTCTCACCATGTGAGACGGATCATCTATGGGTCAAAACCCGCCCACTCATGGATGCTCCAGCACCACACCCGCCTAGCAACCCCTTCCTCCACCCAGCACGCGACACGTACTTAAAAAAAACCCTCCATAATTCTAAAAAGCAATATCTTGTGATTTGGAAGTCGAAAAAAAATATCTAAAAATACCGGTGTGTTCGTCTCGACGAGACGAATAAAACTAGATAGGTCATGATATATTTTGATTTTTTTTAAAAAAACATAATTTTTAACACACAGAAAAAATTGGGCTGCTCGTCTTCTGAGATGTAATACGTTCTTATGAAGAAAGTAACAGTTTGGTCTTAAAAAAGTAACACTTTATTGTAAGCTGTAACAGCAGTTTTGCAAAATAATATAAATAGTTTTTGTGGTTAGAAAAAGTAATAATTGAATGTAACACAGTGCATATATGATTGTAACATATTATTATATATGAATGTAACAGTTTATAGGTTAAATGTTACATTTTTTTTCAAAAAAAGAGAGTAAAAAATCATGTATATAATCGGTTTTGCATTTAAATTGAATGTAAAACCCTAGAAAAGTGTTACAATTGAGAAAAAAGGTTATATTGATTTATTATAAAATGTTACATTAGTTTAGTTGTTAATCTTATGTTATCTTTAATTTATTTCAGCAAAATTGTGGTAAATTTCTGAAAGAAAAAAAAGTGTTACATATGAGAAAAAAGTGTTACATTTTGTTATAACATGTGTTACTTTTGTTGGGAGGAAAAAAAGTTAGGGTGGGGAAAAAAATCGAAAAAAATTAAAAATAAAAAAAATAGGGCCGGCTGTCTGTGAGCCATCGCACAGCGTGATACGGTCTCACATGACACCGCCTCTTTAGTTTTTAGTACTCCCTCCGTCTTTGTATGTGGATGTTTGAGATAAAATGATTAACTTTGTATTTGTGTGCTTTTATTATAATCAACTTATTTTCACCCCACACAATAGCGTTGGTGCGTTAGATATTGTTTGGAAGCTTTGGGAAGCTAAAATGTAAGACTTCACCTTGTCAACCGTTGCACCATACAACAACTAAAAAAATTCACAAGTACGCTCGAATTACAAAATAAATGTACAAAAATGATGATGCCAAAAATCGGTTGGATCAGCCCTTCGTCTCAACGGTTCGGATAAATCCAGCAAAGAACTTTTCGCGCGGGTCTGCACAAAATGAACAAACGTAAACTACGCCGGGGCTTCACCGGCGAAGGCCCTCCGGCGTGAGAATAAGAATTGGGTTTGTGTATGAAAATAAATAGACCTAATTGACTGGAGATTGAGCCAAAAAAGTCTATCACCCGTTTCCTATGTTGAGGACCTGTTTATATAGGCCTGAGTGAATGAATCCTGACTTGTCAAATAAACCAAGGATGCCCGTGTTGATGTAGAACTCGTATTCTTTGGAGATAGACTCCTGATAAGGATGAGTATTTCCCCATTTGTATTGTAGTAGAAGTCTCCTTGTTTAGATAAGGATTCAAGTGTTTGAGTTGTAATTGGACTCATTGAAGAGACTCCCTTTGATATTGGGAAGGCAGTAACGCCATAATGTAAGTCGGCCCGTCGTCCAGCTCGGCTCGCCATAGAGGCCGACTAGGGATTAGGCTCTATTGTGATCTCGGCCTAGGCGTGGTCAGCCTGCTCGGTATATATGTGTCAGCCCAACGTATATGGGCTTCTGGAATTATGGACCTTCCTGGTGTATGGGCCCAAAGCCCATGGAACCCAATGACCAAGTCGGTTTATGTCGTTCAGTGGCCCCCGAGTTTCTATCTCGGCATGCCGAGTGGGAACTGCTTTCTGTACTTGGACAAATTTCATTTATGTTGATGTGACATTCAGCCGCCAAAATCCTTATTTGATTGGATTTGCTGATGTCATCTGGATTTTCCTCAGGTGAAATCATTACCTTTCTTGGAAAACGCAGCTTTATTAATTGTATTCCACTCATAAGTAGTATAAATAAACTCCACCCCTTCACATTCTGGGGGTTTAAATATATGTTCTATCCTTTGGTATCTGGAGTCTTACCTTCATTCTCCCAAATTTCTCAAGAAAACTTCAAGAACATTCAAGATTTCAAGAAAAAACCATAGATGGCTCCAAAAAGGGTATACGATGATGGTTTTCATGAAGAGGTAACCTCTGAATCGGAAAATCAAGCTAGAAGTCCAGGTTCATCAGGCAATAGTGATTTTGATTTCCCGTTGAAAAAACGTTCATCTTTTCCGACGGAGGAATCATCGTCCGATAGCAACGGTGAATTTTCAGAGCCAGACCCAGTTGAAGAGTTTTCAGACGATGATTTTGACGCAGAAGAGTCAGAGGATGAAGAAAATGACGATGAAGAAGATGAAGACGACCCAGAACCCATTATTATTGATGAGTATGGGTATGATGGAGATGATGAATGAGAAGAAGAAAGTGATGAAGATCAAGATTTGCAGTAGGACTTGTTTTTCCCTTTTTTGCTTTTTGTACAGGTCAGGCCCCCGTCCTTGTTGTGGGGGTCCCTTTTGCTTTCTTTAATGGAACTTCTGCTTTAATCTCCACCATTGCTCCGTTTATTCCATATCTTTGTATCTTCAATTTGACTTTCAACTTTCTTTAATGGTTTACCTCGGCATGGTGTTATTCCCATCTCGGCATCTATTGATGATATCGGCATGTCGGGCCTACGTCAGGCTGTGGATACCGAGTCAACCTGGCTGGTTTTAGCATTACAGACCTCGTCCTGCTATTCCCTTTTTGTCGCCTCCTATGTCACATCACGGTGCCACGGTTGCTCCATATCGGCACTACTAACTTAGTAAGCGTATATCTATAAGGAGCTCTTGTAGAACTCGTCCTCGGCATACCACGTGTCTGCCAATTATCCGCCTATTATCCCAATCGGCGGTCGGTCATGTCAAACGTCAGCCTATCACTTCAAACGGCGTACGTGTCGTAATGACAAGACATTCGTCTCGAAAACGTGCCCTCATTAAATGCAGGAGATGATGGGTTCATGGATATTTGTGCTACCCATGGATATCGGATCTAACTTGGGTCGATTTCGGGTATTATCCATGTGACCCGACCTTTAAAAGCGTTGAACAAACCTTGTAATTTTCACTTTTTTCAAATTTTCACCAGAGTGAAGAGTGTTTTCGTGACCGGCGATTCTCTAATTGTTGCCCTTTCCGACTTGAATCCCGTCATTCTGCTCCGATCATCTTTGATTACGCCGTTGCTCAGTTCTTTGCTTCCGATCACATTTCTGTCAGAGGTAATACTTCGACCCCTTTTTACCATTTTCTACAATTTTTGCCATGGCTAGGGTTTAGAGATACATCGAAATCTCTCTATATATTTTTTTCTGTATGGGCATTGATGTTTTGAGTGGAACTTGAGCCTTAGGATTATAGCGTTTCTTTTTCCCTCAATGTCTAGTGCTCCATCTTTCAACCCAAACGCTATGTATGGCTTTTATGAACGTAACAATAGGATTTACCTGTTTTTAGAGGGGGTATGGAAAATGTTGCCCCTTTCGGCCATTGGAGACCTCCTGTATTTGAATAAACCCCCCCCGAGACGATGTTAGGTATCCTTCCGGCCAGTTCGCCCCAAGAATCCTTAGCGGCAGTGTGGATGGCGTCATACCCTTGAATACCTTTGATGCCATCATAAAGCATATTTTTCTTCATTATGTTAAGGATAAATCTGCTTTTCAGTCTCGATTTGAGGGCCCTTCCTCGGCCCCAGGGGTTGAATCGGGGGGGGGGGGAAGGTCACCTCGTCATCATCACGGGATGATTCTAACCCCTCTGTTTCCTCTGCAGGTATGGCCGGGGAGAGTACCTCCACGAGGATTGTAGATGAATTTGATACTGATGCGGTTAGGCCGCGACGGGGTGCTAGTGGTAAGGCGGTCAAGAATAGGCATCCCAAGCCGGGTGAAGAGATGCTCGAGGTCCTTTATTCCCGATATGGTGTTGATAGGGACGAATATCGTCTTTACTACAGCAATCCTATCCCTTTAGATACCAAGCAGAAAATCCAACGTTTTTACTATGATCAGGCCACCGTCTCCTTTTACTACAAAAAAAATTCAATTGGGCTTAAGACTTCCTTTGGACCTATTCATTAATGAGTTTTTGGAGATGTGGGGGATCATGCCGGCCCATATTGGCGCCAATGCCGTTAGGTACCTGGTCAGTTTCATTGTCTTATGCCGTAGCCTCAATTTTGAACCCTGCATGTCGGCCTTTTACTACTTCTTTAATGTAAGCTACAACATGACAACGAGGACTTTGACCATCAAGTCCGATCCATCCAAACCTAAGATCATATCTCCTATCTCTGGCACCGTCAGTAAAGTCTCTGGGTGGAATACTTATGTGATCAAGGTTGAGTCTCGCTTTGGTTGGGAGTTTGCGTTTCCCGAGCTAGGACCGTCTCGGCCTGAACAACTTCATAGACCTGACTGGAGTGACAGGTTGATAGCGAAGCTGGAAGAATTTGCCAATTTGGGCACACTCGATTGGGGAGAGTTGGAGAGGGATTCTCGCTATTATGTCCAGGCCGGCTTGATGAAGGGGCCTCTTGACGGTATTGTCCCGAAAGTCGATGTCAGGCGGGGAAACAGATTTTCGGATTGGATTGTTCATCCTAACTTCCTTTTTAACTATGAATGTACTCGCTGCAAGGAGCAGAACAACATTTGTCTCAAAGCCACCGATATTATTGGCTGTAATTTCCCAGTATCATACTTTTAATTTTCCCATCTTTGTTTGCCTTGCTTTGACCTTTTGTCTTGTTGCAGTTCTGACCATGGAGCAAGCTGAGGAGATTGAGGTGAGGCATGTTGACCCTGTTCAAGCAGCCAGGATGAAAAAACGGAAGTCTAATGAAGCCGGCCTGGAGAAGCGTCATGTTGACATGGAAGCTCGGCAAGCGTCGTTGAAGGATAAGGAAATTTCTGCTGTCCCTATGGCCGACCGGGCCGGAGACGAGGCCAAGCATAATGCCGAGAAGAGTGCTCCTTCTGATGGTCAAGGTTAAAGCCAGGGGGCCGGCGCTGAGACCGAGGTGGACTAAGGTGTTATGCGCCGGTGGTCAAAGAGGGCAAGGGAGGAGCCTAAGGAGGTGTCGCGCCCCAGACCCGTGGTCCTACTTAGCCCCACGCTCGGGACACGAGTGGAAGACGTTATAAAACGCTTTTGAAATTTTTTCGAAATGTCCCTTTATAAAGTTTAACAAATTGAATGGCCAACTATGACTGTTGAACAATACTTTGGCAAACTGGAAGCATATAAACTTGAAGGGACTGTCAAATTACCCACCATAGCATCATCTTTAGCCAATGATCACACCATGGCTCTTGCTGCACAAGAAGCCCTAAAAGCTTACTCACAACAGGACATTGATTCCCTAATCTGCAATGCTATTCAGAAAGTCAATCTGTCTCAAAAACCAGAAGTCAAACCCTTGACTCAAGAAGACATTCCTAGCCTGATAACCATAGCTGTTAAAATGCTATGAAACATAAAAAAGGATGTCTGACAAAAGAAACATAGCATCTACTTCTAACCAAGTCCAAACTGAGAAGAAAGATATCACATGCTATAACTGTGAAAAGTTAGGTCACTACTCTCAAGAGTGTCCTGAACCAAAGAAGTGAAGAAACTTTTCAACACAAAAGAAGCTATCATATTCTAAAGATATCATACACAGTTCTAGGTGTAATTGCTTCAACTGTGCCAAAGCCAAACAAGTTGAAAAGAAGGAACATGTCATGATAGCAGACCTGTTAAAATTCACTGATGATGAAAGTGACTCCTCAGACTCAGACAATGACATGGAAGCCATGATATGTCTCATGGCAAATGAAGAAGATGACTCAGAAAGTGAAGAGGAACTTGAAGCTCTTACAGCTGCAGAGGAGCTAAAAGAGGTAAGTGACTTTAATTGCCTTGACCTTGAAGGTCTTAAAAATTTAGCTTGTACTTTGTTTATTCAGAGAAAGAAAGAAGAATCAAGCTTTAGGGTCTTGATAACTGAAAATTTTCAATTTTCTAAGGACCTAGACAGCCTTAAAACCAAAAATACCCTTCTTGAAACCCAAAACTTCTCTCTTCAAAAATAGAACACACAGCAAGCTGATGAGATAATAAACCTTCACGCTGATGTTTTTAATGAAAGAAACAATCACCTTCACATCAGCAGTTAACTAAAAGAACTAAACCTGAGAATAGAGGCTTTAAATGATGAGAACCAAGCATTCAAAACCAAAATTGAATCTTGGAACAAATCAGGGCGTTTATCAGTCATGGTCTTGTTCGGGTGGTAGAGGGAGATGCAATGGGTTTATTCTTTGCAACGTCGTGGGCCTTAAAGATGGGGTTTGAAAATGTTGAATTTTAAGTGTACGATTTACTGGTTCATGATGAAGTAAAGTCAGAAGATCAAGTTTTAACTAAACTTGATTCAATCCTTATGTGCTGCAAGATTGTGCTCAGTGAAAAATATTATTTTTCTTTGCGGTTGATAAGTCAAAATGTCAATTTGTTGGCAGGTGTAATCTCTAGGGCAGCGTTTGTAACTACGATCCTCACTGTTTGGGTCGAACTTCCAATGTTTGTGGATAGTCGGTGTTGTGGGTGAAATCTCGGACATCGACATCTTCAAGATAGTGCCGTCCTTACTGCTGTAACGCTGTAAGTAATTTAATTATTTACTGCATAATTAACCTCTTTTTTACAGATAATTATCAGCTATAAAAATGTGGTGAAAGCAAGACTCATAAGGACTCCTATCCATGGCAACAAAGACTTGGTCACGATGAAGATATAATCCTAATTTTTAGCTTAGTTAGTTAGGGTTGATTTGTTCTATCCAGTTCTTGTATTTAAACTAGGTATTAGAGGCGGTACAAACACACAACGGAGACACGCTCATTATAGTAATCCGCCATAAACTCTCTCTGTAACCTCAAGAAACGATCAATACTACTGTTTAGGGGTGGTAGGTACTCACAAACACCTCCTGAGGTTTTATGCCGGCGAGATAGTTTTCTCAAGGGCTTTCCTCGTATACATTCACGTGAAATTACCTTTCTTTTTCTTGATTCATCAATTATATTCCATTGTACACTCCTCTCCATTAATTCGAAAGAACTCTCTTTTTGGATTATTTTACTTTTGATTGTTTTTTGCCAAAACAGTTTGGCGCCCACCGAGGGGACTTTGGTTTTTTAATTGTTTGAATCTTCATCGAATCACTATGACTCCACAACCCATGACCTCCGGCACCAGTAAGGCTCCTAGCACAAGCGTTGCTTTGAACTTATCAATTGGGGGCAACTGTCCCAACAAGACGACATGTAGCCATTCTGGAATTCTACCGCCGCCGCCGGGTGGGGCAGCCAAGAAGTTATCAGGTCTAGCCTCTGACCCAGAACTCAAGAGCATTCTAATCCAGATGAGAAGTCAGTTAGACAAGCAATAGAGCAGCACCTCATTGATATTTGACACTCTAGTCAATATGCAGAAGGAACAAAAATCCTTAAGCGAGAGGGTTGATTCTGTGTCACCCATTCGTCCAAGGGTTCTTAATTTTGGCATTGGGGGCAGTCAATCCGTGTTTAATGAATGGATCCCAATGGATACTTCAACTGATGGTGGAACCCCGTCATCTCCTTTGGTGACGACTTCTCCGATGATGTCGTCGTCCCTGGATCCCGGCTTCCTCCAATTCTCTCTACTTGGCCATACTTCAGTCCCACCTTCCACTTTCAACATCTCAGGGACATCTACAGGGCCATCCTATACCAACAGTACTATTGTGACATCTTCAACAGATGTCAACCCCTTTGGTAACATTAATTCAAGTTTTGCATTTGATAATAATGCTCGTACTTCTAATCCTTTTGCAGGTAGTTTCGTTGCAAATCAGCTTCAAGAGTTAAGGAATATAGTCATGAACGTACCAGGAGTCACTCCTCCTATCCAGCAGGTCTCTCCAACATGATACAGTCAGTCTCGCTTCACACCAGCAATCGCACATGTCGACATCCCCAAAGGATTCAACATTCCTTCCATGAAGTTCTATGATGGAAGTACAGATCCTAAAGAGCATGTCGCCCATTATCAGGAAAAGATGGAGATTGTTCGTATACCTCTTCAATACAGAGAAGCTTGTTTATGTAAAGGCTTTGGATCAACTCTGATTGGACCAGCTCTGAAATGGTTGATTCGCCAACCTCCCGGATCAACCGGATCATATGCCCAGCTCATCAACATGTTCAACAACCAGTTCTCTTGCAGCCGACAGTTTGAGAAGTTGACCAGTGACCTCTATTGGATTGTTCAGCAGCCATCCGAAGCATTAAAGGACTATGTCAACAGGTTCAATAAAGAAGTCCTGGAGATCCCTAATCTTGACATGGCTACAGCAGCAGAAGCTTTCAGGATGGGGTTGAAGAAAGATTCACCATTCTATGAGGAGCTGGTGATGAATCCATGCAAGAAGATGGAAGACATCCGGAACAGGGTTTTAAGATTCATTAGGCTCGAGGAAGACAAGATGCAGCTGTAAGTACCCCAATCTGAAACCGACCTATCTTAGAGGTAGCCTTAGCACCGTTTCAGGGATAAGCTAATAGGCCAGGACCTCCCTAGGATAAGCTATAAATTCTAGGACTACTCTGGTATAAAATTGGAAAAATCCAGAAGCTCGCCAGGCTGAGCCGTACGGATACTTTGGGTACTAGAGGGGCCTAGCCATACGGCTGGTTTGGGCACCCTCAGTCCCTATAAATAGAACCCCTTGGTGATCATTTCAAGGGGGGGGGGAGAAAACATTAGAACTAAGGTTATTCTGTCGAATTCACCTCAGAATAGTGTGAGTAAGAGTGAACAAAGAGTGAAAGAGAGAAAGGAAGATTGGCCTAAACCAAGATAGGTAAAGCCACCTCCTCCCCCTCCCTTCTCTTCATCTAAGAACTCTATTTATCTTTGATCTTGTCATTTATTGTTGATCTTTACATTCTTGCAAGTCTTGTCCATTCAAGCAATATACATATATCTATTATTATTTATATTTCCTAGTCCAAGCCATGAGATGATCAAAGGTGCCCTCCATACTTTGTGTGGAAGAGGTTCAAACCTAGTTTGATCATGGCTTGCTGATTGTTCATTTACATTCTTGTCATGGATGATGCTCTTGTTGTTCATTTTGCTCATCTTAAGCTATGATGATCATGTTGAGGATAAAGTCTCAATCTTTATCCTCATCACCTTGATCTAGCCCAAAATTCCCAAGTTTGGGTAATAAAGATTCAATCTTTATGGTTTGTTATTGTCCTTAGAGGATTAATCTTGCCTAGAAGAGCCATTTTGATGGTAAAGTTTCAATCTTTACTCATCAAATGGTCATTATGGCTCAAAAGGGCATATTGGCCACCTTTTTCATGTTTCTCCCATGATTGCCTTTGATCATGCCCAAACTCTTGCTTTGGGAGGCTCTTAGATGATCAAATGGCATAGGAATGAGTTGTTAATGTTGTTTTTGTGTTGGAATAACAAACTGGAATCAGAACAGTTTGGTCCAGTTCAAGCAGAATGCTCTGTTTCTGCCTAGAACTGGACTGTTGCTTGAATAAACTGTAAAATCCCAGGAGTGGCTTCCCCATCCGTACGGCTACTTTGGACGTATGGGGAGATTGACCATTTTTCCCTTTTGTATTCTGTTTTCTTGCCAAACAAACCCTTTTTCAGTTGAAAAGATAAATAAAAAGTTAAAACAAAGATTTTCCGTTAAAACACACACACACACATGCACTTTTGTTAACTAACAAGGGAGACTCGGCTTTGTCCGAGGCAACTTGGGAGGACGTAAAAACTCTTCCCATGTTGTAACCTGACCTCCGAACCTTTGAACTCAAACCTTTGTCATTTTTTTGGGTTTAAAATTAACAAAATGTGGCGACTCCGTTAAATTTGACCGGTTCCCGTGTTTGGCGTTTCGCCCCATACGCATCGCGTTTCCGCGCGGGGCGGGATCCTTACAGTGGCGACTCTGCTGGGGATAGGAGTGCTTTCGGACTTCTTTCTAGAAGGTTCGGGGGCATTCTTATGTGGGTCAAACTCCCGTTCCCGTTAGTTGACTTCTTGCATATTTGTGTGTGTTTGATGTTTCTGTTTGAACTGTTTTGAGTACATACGTTCTGGAAATACAATAAACTGGAGCTTGATGATCAGAAGTTGGAGAAACTGAGAAAAATCTTCACCCTCTTGATTTAGCCGTACGGCTACTTTGGGTAGGGGCCAGAATGTTGCCAATTAACAGTTTGGTGCAGGGCTGCAACATTCTGGGTGCCCCTCTGCTTCTACTTGTCCAGGTTCCAAATTTACAGTCTTACTTGTGCACATTACCTTCATTCTTTTGGCCAAAACTTGATTTTAAAAGGTGATAAAACTTGGTTATGCATGATCTTTTGTCAATAAAATGGTTTCCAAAACCTCATCGTGCATAATCCTTTTTATAAGGGTTTTTCTTGAGTCTTCTCGTTGTGCACAAATTGCTTTGTACAAAAGGGTTTCAATGTAAAATATTACTTTTGCAAAAGTTTGATTCAAAATTCTTTGTTGTGCACAACTTGGTACATGTACAAGTTTTGGTCTTTGTTTGCTTATATTCCTTGATTTGTTGTGTATAAATTGCTCAATCCATGCTTGTTCATACTTGTTCATATCTTGCTTATGCCATGCTCATGCTATCGAAAAACGAATTGAAAATCTCTCTTTTTACTCAAAAAGGAGCATAGAATGACTTCACACCACGCGCACTTGACCGTGCACGTTCCAAATACCCTTTAAACCCGGGGTGGATGCCACGATGCAGCTCGTTGGGCGCTCTTGTTCCCTTCGATGCGCGCACGGGTCCATCCCACCTTCCCTTCCAAACCGAGTCAACCACACTTGTCCGTGACACACAAATACCGTGACTATGGTTGGTTTTTGGTCTAGTTCACGTTACCACATCCTTGATACGTGCTCAAAACTAATTGTGGCCAAATTAATGCCCGAGTTGTGACTCTTTGATGTAATGCAAGCGTGGCCTAACCAGCCTCCAACTCGTGTGTTAGTGACGACCGCAATTATCAAGGGCCATGTACTAAGGATAGGGTGACACCGTGTCGTCGAGCCCTAATGTACGAGTTATTTTGATCATCCTTAAGCCCATGGTCAAGGATCGAGACGCCTCATTCAAAATGAGGTCATGTCGGAATGTCGATGCAGCCTTCGGTGTAGCCTTCGGAGAAAAGTCTCGATCCCGACTGGGGCTTAACCATGATTAGGATGACCCGCGTATTGGGAACCTTACGATGCACTAGACCCTAGGTTCATTTCTTTTGATTGGTGGAAGCCGCGTGCCCTATAGGACCCTCGCCCGGGATAGTCCGTCCTTGGGAGCGTGCAATACAGGTGAAAAACGAGGGGTCTATAGACGTAGTGATGGCCTCCACTGATCCAGGATTATAGAATAGTTGCGAAAAAGAAGAGCGATCTTTTCCAACCAGTTAGGAATAAATCTGTTTTAAGTAAACGTGAACATAATTAATCAATAATAATAAACTTTCATGTTGCATGAGCCTAAAGCCTGTTTGCCCCAAACACCGACCCGAGTCCATACCTGAGTCTGAAATGAACCTCCTTCTCCACAGCGCATAAAAGGTGGGTCAGAGTTCCGGGTCATCGCCTGATTAGTGCCGAGTCGGACAGTTCATCGCCAGCTTCATTGAGGTTTTTCCAAATGACTAGCCCGACAGGAAGTAGTAGCGGGGGTGACAATGCCACAGATCCGAACGGCCTTAGCAGGGAAGAGTTGGTACAGGCTTTAGAGGCCGCCAGGGCCCGGGAGGAGAATGACAGAAAACGCCTCGAGGATATGCAGAATAGGGTCACGGAGATCATGAGACAAAAAGGGGTAGCCATTGTGTTTGAAAATGACGGAGGCTTTGTGGAAATCACTGACGAAGAAGGAATTGAGAATGTGCCGCCTCAAGGGTACAGTCGGGTCCCGCCCCCTCAAACTTACCCAAATGTGGGGACCTCACGTCCCACATCCCAAACCGCCACTCACCAAAATGTGCCAATCACTCATGTTCCCCTTGTCCCACCGGGTGTCGCTTCCATGTACCCACCGGGGTTTAATCTATATGACACGATCCCAAACAGTCAAGCACCCTTGGCCCCATCTACTGCCGGCTTGCCGCCTCCGGCCCTGCCAACCATCTCTAGGGAAGTGCCTTACCCACTCTACTACCCGATGGCCCAAACATCCAAAACTACCCCACCATATATCCCAACAAGCAACCTAGCGCCAGGGTATCTCTACACCCACTTGCCACCTACAAATCCTCCTCCGATAGTCCCCTCCACCACTTCACCTCCCAACACGGTGCCATTGACAAGTCAAATCATGGGATCCGTCAGCTCCAACCCCCATGTGGACCCTCAAGTGGGATGGATAGTTGAGAAGCTGAAACAAATGGAGGAAAGGTTCGAGGGAATGAACGAGAAGAAGTTCTCCTCGGGAGTCACGGACCCCGATAAGGTCGTCCCCTCCCTCATCGATTCAAAATGCCGGAAATTGACAAATTTGACGGGACCGCCTGTCCCCAGACTCACCTCAACGCCTACACCTTGGCGATGAGGGCAAAGGGTTGCACCGTGCAGCAAATGGCTGATCACTTTCAGTTGTCCTTAAAGGGAAATGCACTCAAATGGTTCTTCAACTTAAAGGATGAGTCTCGAACCACATGGGACCGGATTAAGGAAGCATTCCTCACTAAGTACCATTCTAACTTGGAGTGGGAAACCAATCGCACCGATTTGCAAAGCACACTGCAAAAGACCGAAGAGCCGATCAGTGAGTTTTACAAAAGATGGAACTACAAATTGGGAGAAATTTCCAATCCTCCCACCGAGGATGAACAGTTGGATATATTTCAGTCATGCCTGAAACCCCAACTGTGAGCTTTGATCAGCCATCACTTCTACCCCAATCTCCGAGCCATGGTAACCGCAGGATCCAAATTTGAGAAGGCTCTCAATGAGCAGTCTCTGGCCCAAAATAGCGGAAACTCCTATAGGTACCGCCCTCCGACCACCGGTAAAGGGAAAGAAACCCTGGGAACGGTTAACAGCCTCCAAGAAGGAAGCTCAAGGCAAGCCTCTCAAAAGGGTGGGACTGCAGAAAGGCGTCAGTATGTAAGGTTTGAGGATTTCGGAATGCCTATGAGTAAGGTGTTCGAAGGGTTAGTCAAGCAAGGCCTTGTAAAACCTTTGGTCAACTATCAGCCAAGGAATCCCGAGAAACCCATTGACCAAAACAAAAGATGCGCCTTCGACAATTATCATGGCCACGATACTGATGATTGCTCCGTGATAAAACGCATCATCCTCGACCTCATTGACAAAGGGAAACTTGAACACCCTCGTGGCCCGAGCGTGATTAATAACCCTTTCCCCAACAACCAAGGCATTAATATGATTGAGTTCGAGGAGCCTACACCTGTGAACCTTTTGGAATTCAGTGTCCCAATGGCTCAAATTGGGGAAGAATAGAAGGAAGCTTTATGGGTATGTGTGCAAGAAGGAGATATGAGATGCCCATCCGACTTTATGATCGCCAATGTGATGAGTGCAAGGGTACCCCACCAAAACGCCGATGAATTGGTCGTAATAACACTCACCGAACATGATTTAACGTTTGAACAATGCATGGAGGAGATGTAAAAGTCCATTAAGAGTACGTTGGACAGCGAAAGCCAAGGCTCGAATGGGGATAGCATTTCCCATGATGATTGCTTCCATATCATTGAGGCATGTAGTTCATCTACGGGCAAGATGACAATTAAACGAAACGGGTCCGAGGTCGCAAAGATCCCAGAAATGATTGACTATGAAGGGTATCTCACCCAAATGAAAGAAGCTGTTCGTTCTCTACCTCACAAGGAGCTCCGGATCCTATGTGAAAGTGACGATGATGAAGTATCCTCAAATATGGCTCCTTGTGTTTTCTCCCCGAAATTGGAAGAAGAGGAATTTCCGGCCTTGGATGATTTCTTAGCTTTGCCACCACTATCTTCGCCACCGCCGTTGTTTGACGGATCAGCGTTCCCAGATAATTATTGTTGCATGCTCACCCTGGAAAAGCTCCATGAAACTGTGGGAGCCAGGAAGAGCCAGAACCACCACCCTATCTCCCTAGGAGAAATTTGTGGGTCAACATCCACCCCAAAACGAATGGTCACGGTAAATGAGTTAAGGAGGGAGGCATGGCCGTACGGTACCCAAAACCCTCCGCCTATCGGAGATGAGATGATAAAAGTCGATGACTCCTTGGAAGTAAGTGTATTAACTCGATCAGGGCAAGTGCACATGGAGAACCCTAAGAAACCTCCACCACCGGAACACCGAGCGCCTCCCCTTCTTGTTGACGAGGCGAAACCCCCAGGTCCCGGAGAAGAGGATCCCATCTTAGCCCAACTTAAGAGGACACAAGCTAACATATCTTTGTGGTCCCTCCTTACTTCCTCCTACCCTCATAAGCTCAAGTTGGAGGAATGCTTGGCCCACACTATGGTACCCACCACAGCTACCCCCGAGGAAGCCGTACAAATGATCGGAAGTGTTCAGTACGGAAATATCATCACATTCACAAATTTGGATTTACCGAAGTTTGGGGCTAGCCATAACGAGGCCCTTTACATCACGGTACAATTGGATGATCGCCGCCTCCCTCAGGTTCTGGTCGATAACGGCTCCGCCATGAATGTCCTCCCCGCCAAGATGATGGACCTACTTGGCCTTGAGACCACCGACCTAAAGCCTTTTGTGATCACTGTCAAGGCTTATGATTCCACGGCCCGCTCAGTCTTAGGGGTGGCCACTTTGAACCTTTGGTTTGGGAAACAAATGATGCCGACCGACTTCCAAGTGCTTGACATCCCCATATCCTTCACTGCCTTATTGGGACGCCCGTGGCTCCACAAAGTCAACGGGGTCGCCTCCACTCTCCATCAATGTGTGAAATACGTGTAAGGGGGTAACTTGACAACTATTTATGGGGACAGTGTGACCACAGAAGGAACCAACACCAATGGGATTCATGTGTTAGAAATTAAGCATGAGGGAAGCGGCATGGTTTTGACTGGCTTCATAGAAGTACCACCCAAAACCCACATTTGTTGTGTAGATCTCACGCTCACCAAGGATAAGATTCCTCCTGCGATGAGAATGATGCGTCTGATGTGCTACCTCCCGGGGCTCGGACTAGGAAGGAAGCTCCAAGGGACTCACAAGATTGTTGAGATCAAAGAGCAAAACACGCTTCATGGCTTGGGATACAAACCCACCCCCGGAGACCTCAGGATGGATAAGGAAATGGCTCAGAAGAAAAGCCAAGCCAGGGCTCAAGGGACTCCGTTTAAAACCCCTAACCTTTGTCCTTATACCTTTGATATGAGCCGTTACTTTGTGAAGGGGGGAGTTCAAGTCGAACCCCTAGAGCCAAGAGAGCCGATGATGACCAATTGGGATAAGTTGCAAGAGGATCTCAAAAGGTTCCGAAGGATAGTGGCAAACCCCGTGAGGATGGCATTTCTGGATACGCCCAAGATAAAAGATCCTACCTTCAAGGGGGTGCCCGAAATGGTAAAAGAGTTTGAAACCTTGTCTGTGACGGGAGCTAGCAAGGAAAGGGGATCCGTCTGGGGACAAAATGGTGGATACAAGTTTGAGGAGGTAGTTACTAAGAGCGCCGCCAAGGATGCTATGGGCAATGAGTGGAACGGTGTGGTAATGCAAAGAATGTTCGGAGAAGACTTGGTTGTACCTGACCTAATTGACTTCGAAAAGGAAATGATTGCCGTGATTGAAGATGGACCTCTTGCAACCTTTGACCCACACACTCTTGCAAAGCCAACGGACATGCCTCTGAAAAATTGGGTAACCTTCTCTGGACCGGTGGCGAGCAAAGAAGAAATGACCGCGAAACTTGGACTGGTCCCTCGTCCCCTAGAGTCAAATGTCATAGGATCCAATGTAGTTGAGTCTCCCCAATCTCTAGTCTTTGAATTCGAGTTTGTCTCCTCCGAGGGCCTCACGCCCGAGGATTATGAACTTGTAGCCAACGTTGTATTCCCGTTTGCATTGAATGAAATGATAGACCTTTCCGAGTATCCCCTCATTGCCAACTTATTAGATGATAAATTAACTAATAATCTGAAAATGGTTAATAATGAATCACCTAATAATGCAGACGCACTAAACAATCCAAACATTAAACAATCATCAAAGTAGGTTGTTGATCAAGAGGAAAACCGTGCCCAAGCTGCCGAATAGGTTTTGACTAAGGTGAATTTGGGAACCGAAAATGAACCAAAGGAGACACAGATTGGGGAATACTTCAAAGGGGCCGAAAGGGAAGCTTTGGTTGAGCTACTCAAAGAGTATGTAGATGTGTTTGCATGGTCTTATAAGGATATGCCAGGGTTGGATGCTTCGATCGTGGAACACAGGATCCCCGTGGACCCCGAGGTGAAACCCGTTAAGCAAAAACTTCGGCGGATCAAACCAGAATGGTCCCTGCAGGTCAAAGAAGAGATTGAGAAGTTGCTTCGGGTCGGATTTATAAGAGTGATAGAATACCCCTCATGGCTCTCCAACATAGTAACGGTCACAAAGGCAAACGGAAAGGTTCGATGCTGCGTCGACTTCAGGGATCTCAACAAAGTGAGTCCCAAAGATAACTTTCCCCTCCCAAGCATCGACATGCTTGTGGATAAAACCTCTAGCTTTGAGGTTAAGTCTTTTGTGGATGGCTTCGCCGGATATAACCAGATTAAGATGGCAGAGGAGGACCAGGAAAAAACTGCCTTCACCACCCCATGGGGAACCTTTTGCTATACCGTGATGCCTTTCGGGTTGCGAAATTCTGGGGCTACCTACCAAAGAGTTGCGACCGCACTCTTCCACGACATGATCCATAAGGAAATAGAAGTGTACGTCGATGACATGATCGTGCATTCTAAGGGTTCTGACGGGCAATATTTGATAGACTTGAGAAAGTTCTTTGACAGGCTTAGGAAGCACTCCATGAGACTTAATCCGGCCAAGTGCACTTTTGGGGTTTCTCGTGGCAAGGTTTTGGGATACATGGTCACCGAACGGGGCATCGAAATTGATCCTCAAAAGGTTAAGGCAATTGTGGAAATGAGGCCGCCTCGCACCCAAACAGAGGTAAAAGCCTTCATGGGAAAGTTTCAATACATCAGCCGCTTCATAAACCAACTCACTCCCATTTGTGAGCCCATCTTCAAACTGCTAAAAAAGAATGCCGAGGCCAAATGGAACGGGGAGTGCCAAAAAGCCTTCGACAAGATTAAGGCCTACCTCATCCAACCGCCAATCCTATGCCCTCCGCACAAAGACAAGCCACTCTTGCTTTACCTAACGGTAACTGATGTGTCGATAGGAGCAATGTTGGCCCAAGAGAAGAAAGATTCAAAGGTGGAAAATGCCATCTACTTTGTGAGCCGTAAGCTACAAGGAAGCGAGCTCAACTACTCCCCAATTGAGAAGACTTGCGCAGGATTGGTATGGGTCGTGAGAAAGTTAAAACATTACATGCAGGCTCATCCGATACAACTTATTTCCAAAATAGACCCCATCAAATGCTTATTGGAAAAGCCATCTTTGTCCATGAGGCTTGCCAAATGGTCCTTCTTCTTAGCCGAGTACGATATCAGTTATGTGTCGAGAAAGGCAGTCAAAGGAAGGGTTTTGGCAGAACACTTGGCAGATTTCCCTAGTAATGAAGAAAGGGGGCCCGAACCAAAATTCCCAGATGAAGGAATCTTTACCCTCGAGGGAGGAAATAGGTGGCAATTGTTCTTCGACGGAGCTGCCAATAAAAGAGGAAACGGTGTAGGATTGCTCTTGGTGAACCCAAAAGACAAGCACACCCCCATCACCATCAAATTGAAATTTGATGTCACCAACAATGCCGCAGAATATGAGGCATGCACAGCCGGTTTGGAGGCAGCTTTGGAAAGGAATGTTAAGGAGCTGGAAGTATACGGCGATTCGGACTTGATTATCAACCAAGTCTCGAACAAATGGAAAACACTGGATCTCGGTTTGCGAAAATATCATGCCTATATGGAAGAGCTCATAGCACAATTCCAAGAGGTCAGCTTCCATTACCTGCCGAGGGACCGGAACCGTTTCGCCGATGCCCTAGCAACTTTGGCTTCATTGGTGGAAATCCCCGAGGGAAAATTGATAAAACCATTCCGGGTCGGGAGAAAGGAAAGCCCATCATACTGCTTCGAAATCGGAGCAATCCTGGAAGAGGTAAAGGAGCCATGGTACAACCAGATTTACCAATTCCTCAAAGAAGGAGAAGCTTCCTTCATGAATGAAAAGGGAGAGTATTTGCACGGGATCAAAGCCAAAGGTATGACGGCACTCAAGCGGTTGGAATCCAATTACGTCATCCTGGGGGACATCCTATACAAAAAACGCCATCAGGGCCTTCTCCTTAGATGCATAAGTGGGGAAAGGGCAAAAGAACTCATGCAAGAAGTTCATGGTGGAGTGTGTGGTCCTCATATGAACGCAAGGGTATTAATGCAAACCATTCTGCGGATGGGTTACTTCTGGATCTCAATGGAAACAGATTGCATGCAATTCGTAAGGAGGTGTGATAAATGTCAGCATTTCTCGAACCTCAACCACCTACCGCCTCATCATCTCTACTGCATGACTACACCATGGCCCTTCTCAACATGGGGCATAGATGTTATCGGGAAAATCTCCCCGTCTGGTAGCAATGGTCACAAGTTTGTTTTGGTAGCCGTGGATTACTTCACAAAGTGGGTAGAGGCTAAGTCATACCGGGTCCTCACCTCCAAGAAGGTGGCAGGATTTATAAAAAAGAATATCATGTGCCGGTATGGGGTCATGAACGAGGTCATTACTGACAACGGCTCGCACTTCGAGGGAGAATACGATCGATTATTGGGAGAATTCCGAGTTACTCGCCACAAGTCCTCCCCATATAGACCCCAGACCAATGGCGCGGTAGAAGCCGCCAATAAAACGCTTGAGAGGATCATTAGAAAGATGGCAACACGGGGAAGAGATTGGCCCGAAAAGCTACACCTAGCTTTATGGGGCTAGCGGACTTCGGTCAGAACAGCCACAGGAGAAACTCCTTTTGCTTTGACGTACGGAATGGAAGCCATGCTCCCCGCAAAGTTGGAAGTACCGTCACTAAGAGTTTTGTTGGAAAATAAGATCCACGAGGTCGATTGGCTTCGAAGCCGACATGATGAGCTGGCCTTGTTGGACGAACGTCGCCTAAGAGCCATGGAACACATCCGCGCCTACCAAGGGAGAATGGTGCGAGCCTTTGATAAGAAGGTAAAGCCTCGAGAGATTCGGGCAGGAGATTTAGTCCTTAAGGAAAAACCCCCGGGGAGGTCTAATCCCGATGGAAAATGGGAACCCGTGTGGATTGGTCCCTTTTTGGTACAAGAAGTCTTTTCAGGGGGCGCAATGAGGCTCGCAGACTTGGACGGCAACCCCTTTATGCACCCAGTCAATGGTGATAAGCTCCGTCGTTACTTTGTTTAAAAAAAAAAAAAAAAAGAATATACCCACATAGATTGAAAACCCATTTGGGCGGTCTAGAGAAAAAACAGGGTCGCATCCTAAAAATTTGTGGAGAAATGAACTACGATGACCTGAGCCCCTTAGATTTTCATTTGTAAAAGGGGAACGTAGGCAGCCAATCTTTGGTCCGGTCTAAAAAATAAATAAAAATCAAATTTGGACTTGAGCAAGAGCTCCATGAGAATGCAAATTGGCTTCATAAGTAACCATTTTCATTACAGTTAAAACACTTCTTTGATGAGTTCAAGCACGGTCTATTCTCGACCCAACTAACATGCTTAAGACATAACTAAGATACCTAAGATAAACTAATGTGTCTGCAATGGCAATGGGTGGATACATGGAAATCACTGTTCTTCATCCCTCCACTTCTTCTTTTGACTTCTTCGGGTCTTCTTTTTCTTCACCTCAAAGATGTCAATTCCCCCTTTTCCATGATCAGAGGCTCTTCCAGCGTCATCTACGAGCCCGGTCGCCCTCAAAGCCGCATTGGCGGCAGCCCGAGCCCGAAAATCCTCCATTCGTGCCCCCGCCTTAGGCATCGCGGCCATCCTCATGTCTGCCAAAACTCTGTAGTCCTCAACAACGTCTCCAGTAATGTTATGGCCACTCACCACAGCTTCGGTGTCCCTTAGAACCCTGCTAGGACCATAAGTCTTACCAAGAATAGCCTCACGCCTCTCCTCAATGAGCCTCTGAGTCTTTCCCATGGTCTGTTCATACCAGTCCAAGTACACCGTGGTCAAAACCATGCTAGCCGCTCGCCCAAGAAGTGCCCGAGCTGGAAAGAGGGAGTAAGTCCACGACCGGGACAGGAATGAAACGGTGGAGGAATCCCACATAGACAGAGATGGAAGCCTCAAGTGCTCCGGGTTGACACCCGACCACTCCAACAGTGGAGTCTGCGGTAACCCAAACTGACGACGGACCAAAGAAGGGATATAATGAGATGAACCCAAGAGTCCTGGCACCCTAACAAAAGGGGAATTATCTTGATATTCCCGCACCGAGCCAATACGCCAATGGGGAACTAGCCAGCGTATCTCGGCAGTCGTGAGGCGAGCCATGTAAGCTTCCCAATCACTCTGAACTAGGTCCAAGATAATGCCTCTCAAAGAGTAAGACCAAGGATTGTGAGAGATAGGAGCCTCCGGAATGGCCATCAACCTCTCCCTCAACCACAAAGTAAGCAATGCAGGGCTACCGCTGCGCATGAAACCATCCCCTAAAGCCAAGCGGTCCATACCGTGAAGGGTCTCGCTAAAGATCAAGGGGACAATATCCTTCCCCGCACGGCACTCCTCGAAGGCACTCAATAAAACCCGATGGCAGGTGCCCTTGGAACTGACCATGTAGAAAAAAGCAAGGACGCATAAACCAAAGGCATTCCAAGAAGCCTCATCTGTGCGATCTATGAACTTCTCAGGGACATCCGAAATCTCAATGAAAGTGTGATCAAGGACCATGCATTGGGCCTCTTCCAAAGAAATACCAAGAAGAGAAACCAACCTCTCAACACACATGGTGTCATCAACCGAAGGAAGAGCTATGACCTCCGTGTCCACGCCGCCCACCAAAGCCTTGAAATCCTCATAAGTAGGAGTGATCTCGTTGTAGGAGAAACAATAGACATGCCTCCTAACATCCCAAAAGGACGCAGCAGCCCTCAATAGCTCAAGATCCAGAATGAACTCCTTGAGAGACCAAAGGGATTGAAGGCCAAACATGGATTGGAAAGTTCCCTTGTGATTCCTCATGTGGGACCGCATCCAAAGCCTAAGGTTACCCTCGAAACATTCTTGATGAATTTTGGACAATTTTGGTGGTTTCTCCATGAGAAAGGGTTCCATGAAAAAAAGGAGCTTTCGAAATGAAGAAGACAAATTGATTGATGAACTCAGGACTGTGGCATTTAAGTAGATGACCAGGCCTGGAACAAAATTGAATGAAAAAGGAGTACTCCCTTCCCGAGCCGTACGGATACTTTAGCCCTGTCAGGATTGATGATTTCTTGTTAGCTTTGTGGTCCAACCCATTTAAAGCCCCTTCCCAACCAATGTCATAAATGCAACCGAAAAATGCCCTCCTTGGCTCATGCAACTTGAATTGAACCTAGAGAATTTAGTTTCCCGAAGTCATCACAGGCAGTCCTAGCGACGTAAGCCCAGCTTTGTGAAATTAAATATGGCCGTCCTCGACGTAAGCCCAGTTAAAAGTTAAAAGTTAAAATTTGGAAATGGTCTTTTGCTTAATGCTTATTATGGACGTCCTCGACGTAAGCCCAGTTAAAAAAATTGTTGAGAAAATTATGGCCGTCCTCGACGTAAGCCCAGTTAAAAATTTGTTGTCAAAATTTAGCCGTCCTCGACGTAAGCCCAGTTAAATTTTTTTTGAGAAAATATGGCCGTCCCCGACGTAAGCCCATTAGCTATGACTTAGAATAGTCGTTATAGGCTAAAGCCTTTGTCCCGGCAGTCCTTAGAGGGACGTAAGACCCATTTTCCCGTCAATCTCCCCAAAGATGGAGTTGACCCCGGTCAAGCTTAGACTTAGAATAGTCGTTATAGGCTAGAGCCTTTGTCCCGGCAGTCCTTAGAGGGACGTAAGACCCGTTTTCCCGTCAATCTCCCCAAAGACGGAGTTGACCCCGGTCAAGCTATGACTTAGAATAGTCGTTATAGGTTAGAGCCTTTGTCCCGGCAGTCCTTAGAGGGACGTAAGACCAGTTTTCCCGTCAATCTCCCCGAAGATGGAGTTGACCCCGGTCAAGCTCGGACTTAGAATAGTCACCATAGGCCGTCCCCGACGTAAGCCCAGTAAAAATATGTAAGTCAACCCTCTCCTATAGATTCAAGTTGACCATATCCCCAGCAAGTCAACCCTCTCCCATAGAGCCAAGTTGACCATGTCTCGCCTCTGACCCGTAGAGTCATGCCTCCTTGCGGACCTAAGTAAACCCGCGTACCTCCGAACTACGTTAGGTTTGATTCCCCACGAACGGGATACGTAGGAATCCTATACCACTAGGTCCAGCCATGCAACCAAAATCGGTTAAAGCCGTCGCCCCGTCAGATTGGGATGCTTATTTCTATCGACAACCCCGCTCCTTCGAAGCGACGTTGCCGAGGGACTCTGTTAGTACCCCAATCTGAAACCGACCTATCTTAGAGGTAGCCTTAGCACCGTTCAAGGGATAAGCTAATAGGCCAGGACCTCCCTAGGATAAGCTATAAATTCCAGGACTACTCTGGTATAAAATTGGAAAAATCCAAAAGCTCGCCAGGCTGAGCCGTACGGATGCTTTGGGTACTAGAGGGGCCTAGCCGTACGGCTGGTTTGGGCACCCTCAGTCCCTATAAATAGAACCCCTTGGTGATCATTTCAAGGGGGGGAGAAAACATTAGAACTAAGGTTATTCTGTCGAATTCACCTCAGAATAGTGTGAGTAAGAGTGAACAAAGAGTAAAAGAGAGAAAGGAAGATTGGCCTAAACCAAGATAGGTAAAGCCACCTCCTCCCTCTCCCTTCTCTTCATCTAAGAACTCTATTTATCTTTGATATTGTCATTTATTGTTGATCTTTACATTCTTGCAAGTCTTGTCCATTCAAGCAATATACATATATCTATTATTATTTATATTTCCTAGTCCAAGCCATGAGATGATCAAAGGTGCCCTCCATACTTTGTGTGGAAGAGGTTCAAACCTAGTTTGATCATGGCTTGTTGATTGTTCATTTACATTCTTGTCATGGATGATGCTCTTGTTGTTCATTTTGCTCATCTTAAGCTATGATGATCATGTTGAGGATAAAGTCTCAATCTTTATCCTCATCACCTTGATCTAGCCCAAAATTCCCAAGTTTGGGTAATAAAGATTCAATCTTTATGGTTTGTTCTTGTCCCTAGAGGATTAATCTTGCCTAGAAGAGCCATTTTGATGGTAAAGTTTCAATCTTTACTCATCAAATGGTCATTATGGCTCAAAAGGGCATATTGGCCACCTTTTTCATGTTTCTCCCATGATTGCCTTTGATCATGCCCAAACTCTTGCTTTGGGAGGATCTTAGATGATCAAATGGCATAAGAATGAGTTGTTAATGTTTTTTTTGTGTTGGAATAACAAACTGGAATCAGAGCAGTTTGGTCCAGTTCAAGCAGAATGCTCTGTTTCTGCCTAGAACTGGACTGTTGCTTGAATAAACTGTAAAATCCCAGGAGTTGCTTCCCCATCCGTACGGCTACTTTGGCCGTATGGGGAGTTTGACCATTTTGCCCTTCTATCTTCTGTTTTCTTGCCAAACAAACCCTTTTTCAGTTGAAAAGATAAATAAAAAGTTAAAACAAAGATTTTCCGTTAAAACACACACACACACATGCACTTTTGTTAACTAACAAGGGAGACTCGACTTTGTCCGAGGCAACTTGGGAGGACGTAAAAACTCTTCCCAAGTTGTAACCTGACCTCCGAACCTTTGAACTCAAACCTTTGTCATTTTGTTGGGTTTAAAATTAACAAAATATGGTGACTCCGTTAAATTTGACCGGTTCCCGTGTTTGGCGTTTCGCCCCATACGCATCGCGTTTCCGCGCGGGGCGGGATCCTTACAGCAGCAGACTGAGCTTTCTGGCAAGGCGTCGACATATGACAACCCAGACAGAAGGATAGAAACATCTCACCAGAAGCAGAACATATCCGGACCTTACTACAGAAACAATCTTATGGAAGACCAAGATGATATTTAATGCTCAAAGATATCCGATTATTGTTTTTCTGTTAATGTTTCAGGTGTTCTGTACGCAATGAAGAATCTTGGAAATAAAGCAAGGTGGCCAAAGAAAAACGAAAAACCTTCAGGATGGAAAGATAAATCCAAGTGGTGTGCATACCACAAAGATTTCGGACATCTTACCGAAGATTGCATCGCCTTTCGCAAACAAATCAGCTACTTACTCTCAAAAGGATACCTTAAAGAATTGCTTTACCATGTGAACAAGGAGACAACTTCAGCATAACTGGGGGCATATTGGTTGTCATTCTTTGGACGATGTACGGATCCCAAGATCTTGGTATGCCATACATCTTAAGGCCTACGTCATTTCGAGATGCTTAACATATTGATTCAAACTGCTGATCAAAGATGTCAACATCCTTCCAAGTTGTCGACATCTTAAGGTAATAACTCAGGTATGAACTTACCTCCATTTCTGAATAAACATTACTTTATTTTCATTCATTTAAATAAAATTATTTGTTCAACTTTATTTTTACAAATAAAAGTGATATCAGCCAAGATGTCATGTATTATTAACATGTTATCATTTTGCAAGATATTAACATTTTGAATAAAGATTTTGATGACCTAAGAAGACAACACCTTGAGACTGGCCATCTCATCTTAAGTTTAAGGTACTCAATCCCTTCTAAGGTTTAAAGAAATTTCTTTCTTTCTTCCGAGTTAAGGTTTATACACCTTCGCCTGGAGCGCACGATGTCAATGTGGTTAAGTTGGGGAATGGGCACGTATGTTTATATGTACGCACCCCCCATTTCCACTTAATCAAGTGTTTGACCTTAAGAATTTTTCAATTGGTTATGGCATTGACATGTCATCTTAAGACACCCAGTTTTTGGCATTAACATGTCAACTAAGTATAGAGATTTCTACATCTCCATAAGATACAACATCTATGTTTAAAGTTTGAAGTGCAGGTCATCTTAAGGAGAAACATACTCGTAGACATCTTGATGGAAGAAGACACCTCGCGAGATAGTTGCTTCTTCTTGGTTTTCCTGAAAGATTTTCTGGAACTTTTTGAAGAAGAAAACGTGCAAAGATGGAAGCGCTACTACTGAGCGGTTGTCCAGTCAAAAACCATCTGCACTTTGAGTTTTGAAAAACTTACCCTTTTTGTATTTCGCAAAGGATAATTTTGGGGGCAATTGTTGTGGGTGAAATCTCGGACGTCGACATCTTCAAGATAGTGTCGTCCTTACTTCTGTAACGCTGTAAGTAATTTAATTATTTACTGCATAATTAACCTCTTTTTTACAGATAATTATCAGCTATTAAAAACGTGGTGAAAGCAAGACTCATAAGGACTCCTATCCACGGCAACAAAGACTTGGTCACGCTGAAGATAGAATCCTAATTTTTAGCTTAGTTAGTTAGGGTTGATTTGTTCTATCCAGTTCTTGTATTTAAACTAGGTATTAGAGGCGGCACAAACACACAACGGAGACACGCTCATTATAGTAATCCTCCATAAACTCTCTCTGTAACCTCAAGAAACGATCAATACTACTGTTTAGGGGTGGTAGGTGCTCACAAACACCTCCCGAGGTTTTATGCCGGCGAGATAGTTTTCTCAAGGGCTTTCCTCGTATACATTCACATGCAATTACCTTTCTTTTTCTTGATTCATCAATTATATTCCATTGTACCCTCCTCTCCATTAATTCGAAAGAACTCTCTTTTTGGATTATTTTACTTTTGATTGTTTTTTGCCAAAACAGTCGGCTTCTTAACATTTGTTGTTGTTAATAAAATGGCTTTCTTGGTTAAAAATAAAAATAAAAATGGAGAGTAGGCGTGTGGGGAGGGGGTGGAGGAAAAAGGAATCGAAAGGAGTGGATTTCAACATAATTAAATCTAAAGAAGGGGAAGGGTTGGGTAGAGGGATTAATTAGAAGTTTTTTTACTTTGTTTTATGAAGATTTATACTATTACTTTTTAAGATCTTTTATAATCCTTACATTGATATTGAAAATTAATTATGAACATTTTCTTAATGTATAGTGTATTTTTTTCTTATAATTACGTGTTTATGTTTTTTCATATTATATTAAATGAAATTTTTTAGAATAAAAATAAAAGTTTATATTTAATCTAAATTTAAAAAAAAAAAAATTAAAGTGGGATGAGTTAATATAAAAGTTAAAAAAATAATTACCGAAATAGCTTTCATATGACATGCACATGATCAATTCTATTAAAAAATTTAACATTCATTGGACTAAGGGTGTAAAGTGGAGGATTTTAAACATAAAATATCATCACGTGTAAGGCACATGTGACTTAACTAAAAATTTTAATGAATTCTGATAAAAAACCATATTTTGATCAAAATTTATTGTGGTTGTTTATTTTCTCAAAAATTAATCCGTAGAGTAACATATTTATATTTATAATAAATTATATTCTAAATATAATTGCTTGATAAAGAAAACAACAAACAAACAAATAATTATTATAGTCTCTCAATAAAGGAGAGAAATTCAAGGCTCTCAACAAAAGAGAGAAATCTGCAGCTCTTAACAAATGAGAGAAACCTAAAGCTCTCAACAAAGAAGAGAAATTTAATACTCCATCCGTCCCAGCACAAGCACAAGGACTAGAGGAGTGTGCACAATAATTAAGAGAAAGTAATGTATGTGTGGTAGAAAATGAAGAGAGAGAATGAGTGGGGTAAATAGTAGTGTTGATTGAATAAATTGAGTGGTGGAAAAGAAGAGAGAGAATGAGTGAGGTTAAATGATGGAGTTGGTTGAATATAAATATATTATATTGAGTAGTGGAAAAGAAGAGAGAGAATGAGTGGGGTTAAATGATGGAGTTGGTTGAATATAAATACATTAAATGGTCCTATAGGCTTATTTGAATCTCACATACGGCGCCACATTAGTATTTTTATTTGAAAAGTAGATGAGTGTCAAATTTTATGTTACAAAAATATGAGTTGAAGAACATAATCATTGGAAATTGACTTGTAAGATATATCTAAATGTTATCATTAAGCACATGTGCATACTTATTTTATTTCCCACAAAAAGTACTATCAATAATGTTGGCTATAGTAAAATTACATATTTTTCAATTTTTTTTAATTATATTTCAAATATATTGACCAATAAAATCTAAGTCAATTTTTTTTCCAAGTGGGGTGGGGGTTGAAGAAGTAATACATAACTTGAAACAATTTCTCATCGTGCAACTGTATCTCTCTCTCTTGCAACAATATCTTTCTTAGCCTTTTTACGCGGAGGTGGGGGGGGGGGGGTTGGGGAAGTGATATATGACTCAAAACAATTTCTCATTTGTGACACTATCTCTCTCAGCGATTTAGGGAGGGGGAGGTTCAAAATATTGTTGTTGATAATAAATCAAATGCAAAATTCACATAATGGCTATAAGACGTGAGTTAAAATGCTCATATTTTAAGATTTTGTAAGTTGAGTTTTAAAATTACATTTTATTTTACTCTATGTTTTTAATTCATTTTGCACAAACTTTCGAAGATTGATAGATGAGTTAGACGAGGATTTAAAATATCTAAATAATTTATTGTAGATAGTGCATAAAAATAGGCTTGGAGAGCTTTACTTTCAGTACGCGATGGAATCACCAAGGCTACACGAACACTTTTACGCAAAGCCTAAAACATAATTGAAGACCAAGTCTCATGGTTGACTCGCAACAATGAGTTTTTCTGATTTCGTATAAGAATGACTAGATTTCGTTTTTGATTGTATAAAATAGACACATACACACATTTTTTTAAGACGGTGGCAATTATACACGTTAGTTGAGGAAAGAATCCGAGCAACCATGATGGGGGAGACAAAGTATAAGTTATTAATTAAATTTACACAATTTAAATTATAGTGTGTAATTAATTAGTTTAACTATGACCGTCGAGTATCGACGGGTTACTAACTAGTTATATATAAATGCATTGTAGATGCTCTGATTACTAAGGTCAAGCTCATTTTATATACTCCCTCCATCTTAAAATGGTGTTCCCTCTTTTTTTGATGTTAGTACGAAGTAACTTTGAGCAATATTTTTTTTATTTAATTAGTCTAATGAAAGTTTTATTATTGTTATTGACAGTATTTATAAGAGTTTTTTGCCAAACTGACACGCGTACTATCAGATTTTTGCAAATTCCTACTTGTACTGTCAAAACTCTCAATGTAACTTGCGTACTTTAATAAATTAACAATTTAACCGAGTTTTTTAACTGGTGTTAAAAATTTAACGGCTTTGTATACTTTCTTTTCAAATGTGGTCACTGAAGTTTTTTTATTTGCAATTTCCTCATCACTCTCACATAATGGTCAAATTTTTAACGGAATTTTTACCCAAGGCCCCCTAGATCCAAATTTCCCACACACCCCTAGCCTCCATTGATTGACTGGTCAAATTTAATACACCCACCCTCCTCCCTCCTCCCAGTCCCAACTCACGCACTCTCTCTCTCTAAAAACACACACACCACTTCGTTCTCTCTTTCTCCAAACAAGCACATGCTTCTTCTCTGGCGAGGACGACGGCAACGGCGACGACGACGGCAACGGCGAAGTGGCCTAGCCTCCCCTCCCCTCCCTCATTTACACACACACACTCGTTCCCTCGATCCGACCTCCTTTCTCCGGCGAACTATCTCTCCAATCCTACTCCGACCGTTTTCTCCTTTATACTGTGCCCCATCTTCTCTGTCGCCGGCTCCATGTCTTCTCCGACGAAGCTCTATCGCCGGCGAAGCTTCTTCCACCCAAATCTGTCCGGAAACCTCATCCATATTGCTCAGATTCATCTCTCTCTAGATCCTTCTTCAATGAAGTCACCGCTGGCAAGAGCTTCTTTTCCGGCCAAACTCCATCAAATTGGGCGAACTCCCTTCATTTTCGCACCAACTGCGGATCTGCGATTTTGATGTTTCCATCTCTAAACCCTTGTTCTTCATTTAAAATGTAAACCCCAAATTAAACCATTGTTATACAGATTTGATTTCTCTATTTGTGAGATCTGATTCGGTTTCATAGTTGAATGCTTGTGAGTGGTGGGTTATGGTGGTGGCGGTGGCGGTAGCAGTAGTGGTGGGGGCGGTGGGGGTTCAAGGCTATGTTTGAAGATGAAGAAGGTTTGTGAGTGTGTATTTTTGTATGGGTTGGTTCTGGTGTTGATTTGTATGGGAGTAAGGGGTTGTGGTGGTGGTGGTAAAACAGTGGTGGGACAGTGGTAAGACGGTGGTGGGATGCTGTGGTGTATTGGGATTTGTGAAATTAATTTGTTAATTTTGCGTTAATTCAACCATAAACCAGTTAAGTTTTCTTGAATGTTTATCATGTAATAGCACATGACCAACTCTTGTTAAAAATTTGACAATTCCGTTAGAGGGATGAAGACATTGCAAATTAAAGAAACTTCAGTGACCACATTTGGAAAGAAAGTATACAAGGCCGTTAAGTTTTCAACACCGGTTAAAAAACTCGGTTAAATTGTTAATTTATTAAAGTACACAAGTTACATTAGGAGTTTTGACAGTACAAGTAGGAATTTGCAAAAATCTGATAGTACGCGTGTCAGTTTGGCAAAAAACTCGTATTTATAATGGTGTATCAATAACAAGTTTTATATTTTCATTAGAATAAAGAAAATAGATTAGAAATACAACTCAAAGTTCCTTCGTACTGACCTCAATAAAGAGGGAACATCATTGTGGGACGGATGGAGTACTTGGGTATGTTTATGTGAGTGTTTTTAAGACCAGTTTTAGCAGAGTTCAAACAAAAGTTCCCTTCTGGTTGTTTTCTGGCAATTTTTTCTTAACCTGCACCATCATGTATATTTGGGTAGATGATGGCCACATTCTAAAGTTGAGCATGATTAAAGAACAAAGCTATAGTTTTATTGTTTAGTACACATTGTTTTTTATCAGATTGATATGATACTTGAGGCACATTGTTTTGAATACTGCCATTTGATGTGATTATTTGTTTCTATTTTATCAGCGGATCTCACCAAAAAGTCTGACCCACTACTACCTTTCATCGACCAAAGACCTTGAAGAAGGACAGAAACCCCAAATACCCTCGCATCAGTGCTACTCCTAGGAACAAGCTTGATCACTACCAGATCCTTAAGTACCCACTCACTACTGAATCAGCAATGAAGAAAATCGAAGACAACAACACCCTCGTTTTCATTGTTGACATTCGTGCTGACAAGAAAAAGATTAAGGCGGCCGTGAAGAAAATGTATGATATTCAAACCAAGAAAGTTAACACCTTGATCAGGTAAACATATCATGATCCTTCTGCTGTTTGATTTTGAATTACATTCTAATTCTCTTGTTAACGCATCCTGTTGGAATTTGGTTTTGGAAAAGTGAGGTTTGACCGACTTTTGACCAAGAATTCCATTAGGTTCCATTTTGTGTAAATGGAATTAATTGCATATTTATAATCTACGTTTAGAGTACATTAACGTGGTATATTTATTTTCTCAAAACCAATTTCGGGTGAATGAGAAATTAATGTCCAAAGCATGCAAGTTGAAGTGGGTAAATGAAGAGTTTATGTGATATGAAATGGTTATCCCACATTGCTCTATGAATGAAAGTAATGAGAGTATTTAAGTGAATCCATCTAAGGAGGAGTCATCAAGTTGTATCCTCCTTGGGCCAACCAATTGGACTATTGGGCCAACCATGCTAAGCTAGTTGGCAAGTGGGTTATTTTGGGCTTGCTCAAAATCAACCCATGACCTGCGAAGCACGCGAAGGGCGGAATGGGAGGTTTAGGGCGTACTTTGGACTTCGTACGTACGACTCGGTCGCTGGGAGCTATGGAGCTTAAATTTTTGGCAAAAGTGGGCTCGGTGGTGGTCCGGCCCGTGGCATGGTTCAGTGGTTGGGCTTGGCGATTCGGTCCAGTCCATGATGGGCCTTGGGAAGGGGTGCGACCTGCGACCCTTAGGATAGGCGGGTCAGGTTCTGGGTCGATCCATTCAATCCCACCCTTCCATCAAGAATCTGATCCAACGGATGGAAATCCACCAGGTACCAAATGTGCCTATTCCCCAAAAGCCACCCTAACTATTCATTAACTATATAAACCCCCCACCAGGATGACAGTCCTCACTCAGTCATTGCACTTGACACACAATTCACTCTCTCTTCACTTCAGAATGAGAGAAGCACATATTTAACGGAGTTAAGGAACTCGGTTAATATTTAACTGAATTCGATGGAATTCTGTTAGAATTTAAAGGAATTCTCTAGGAATCTGTTAGAAGATAGAATCATCTTATTGCATTAGTTCCCTTCAAATTCTGGAAGTGTCAAGCACGGTTATGTTCGCCGAAATCGTTAATTTGAAGTGCTTCTATTAACGATTGTAAAGTCGTTTCATCTTGAGAGAAGATTGCCGCAGACCGTTAGCACCAGTGCGGGGCAATATCTTCTTGCGGAGATCGTGTCCAACACAAGACTCGACTTCATTTATTGCATGGTTTGATTTAATTATTGCATTTCTAGTTTGTCCTAGTTTCCTGCCCCGTTAAGTTTATTTTGGTTCATTTATGTTATTTGTCATTATCGTTAAATTCAAGAAAGCCATTACTATTGTTATATATAATTTTCCCAACAATCGCAAGAAGATATGAATGTTTTGACAAATGCGAGCCAGTAATGATGGAAAACCGAAGAACATGATCGTTAGAGATTTAATGAGAATAATGATGGTTTCCAAGGAAGGATAACTAGAAGAGCATTTGTTGGGTTTCGATGTAACATGCGCAGCGGAATTTAGCATTTAAAATTTTGAAACCCAAAGCCCATAGATCCGTTCATATGATTAAATCAAATACGACATAAGAATAAAGGAATAAACTAACCCTTGATGGCTATGAATATCTAGCTTTTGAACTTGGTGGAGATTTTGAAACTTGATCAATAACGCGAACCTTGAAGATGATGAGCTTCACCCTCTAGCGGTATCCACACCACGAACGAATATCAAGCAACTTCTTGATCTTGGTTGCTAGACCAAATTGTGAAACACACTTTCACAATTGCAAGAACTATATTGAATTTATTTTGTGTATTATTTTGTTCTTCAACCAAGAATGTCTTAGAACAAAATAAACCCTCTCTCAAACTCTTTGAGACTCACAAAATCATTAGCATTGAGTGCTGGCCGAATTTGGTCTTTTATACACAAGTATGACCTATTCCAAATAGGAAACTTGTGTCAAAATCCTTTCAAAATTCGTTTCCAAATCAAATTAGGAATCTGCCACCCGACAGCACTGTGCGGCCGCCCAAAATCATCTGTGCGGTCGCACAACTATCTGAAGCAAAACTGGTACAAAACTGAGATAATTGTGCGGCCGCCCAGTCCATACTGTGCGGTCGCACACTTCTCTGAATGTCCAGAATTTCCAAAATTCCAATATAGTCCTTTTAAAGATTCGTTCTATTGTGTGTGACCCTCTAGGATTATACTAAGTTGGCAATGAGCTCAAACATGATCCCATAAGATATGATTAGGTTCTAGCAAACCGTCATACCTACCCAAATAGTATAACTAGATACAAGTTCGCATTCCTTTAGAATATGTCATAATCCCTTTGTCCACGATGTCATTGAACACAAGTCATGGTCAAATGGTCAACTTGTATTGTTCAATACTTTCTCGATTCCGAATATGTTGATAATCCAAATGACATTGATCCAATCAATTCATTTGAGTCCGGCCGAACATTTCATCAACATCATTCCTACGAGAGGCCCAAGCTTGACATCTCTCCGAGGAGGTACAAATCCATTTAGCTTATTATTCTTCCCAACGGGATTCCGATTATGCCAATCATACCCTTTATAACTACTCGGTTAAAAGTAGCGTTTGAATATGTCAAACATAATGTTCATCAAGTGGAAGACTATAATAACTTCATGTCTAAGGATTCAAATGACATAACTAATATGAGATATATGTACGACATAGACCATGACATAAATCTCATAGAGCGGGTCATGTCCAGTACCTTGTTCCAAACAAGTACCCATAAATCTAACATGATCATCCCATGACCATTTAGCCTTTATACTAGTGCTTAACAAGTACTAGGGATGGGGATTATTATAAGTAAACATGAACAACAATAATAATCAAAACATCTCTTTATTGATATGAAATAAATGATAACAATTACAACGTTTATTAAACGTGCCTAGGGCACCACTACCAACAATCTCCCACTTTTCCTAGGCCCAATCTCCCATGTATCTAATACCCATGGACCTAACATGACCATCATGTTTAGCTTGTGGAAGTCCCTTTGTTAGCGGGTCCGCAACATTGTCATCAGTAGGTACTCTGCATATATTTACGTCTCCCCTATCAACGATCTCTCGAATGATATGAAAACGCCTAAGTATGTGTTTGGATTTTTTATGTGCTCTTGGTTCCTTTGCTTGAGCAATAGCACCATTATTATCGCAATAAAGGTCTATTGGATTAGCAATACTAGGAACCACTTCAAGTTCAGTTATGAACTTCTTAATCCAAACAGCTTCTTTTGCAGCATCCGATGCAGCAATATACTCAGCTTCTGTTGTAAAATCAGCGGTTGTACTTTGCTTGGAACTCTTCCAGCTTACAGCTCCACCATTTAACATAAACACAAAAACCGATTGCGATCGGCTATCATCTTTGTCGGTTTGGAAGCTTGCATCCGTGTAAGCATTTACAACGAGATCATCTTCCATTCCTCCATAGACCAAAAACGAGTCTTTAGTTCTTCTCAAGTACTTAAGAATCGCTTTAACAGCTATCCAGTGATTTTCGCCAGGGTCGGATTGGTATCTACTTGTCATGCTCAAAGCATAAGATACATCCGGCCTAGTACAAATCATGGCATACATGATGGACCCAATTGCCGAAGCATATGGAACATCATTCATTTTCTCACGCTCATCTTTTGTCTTAGGACATTGAGTCTTGCTTAGAGAAACTCCATGTAACACGGGCAAGGTTCCTCTCTTAGAATTTTCCATACGGAATCTTCTAATGACCTTGTCAATGTATGTACTTTGGCTTAAACCAAGTAGCCTCCTTGATCTATCTCTATAGATCTTAATGCCAAGAATATATGCGGCTTCACCCATATCTTTCATTGCGAAGCACTTTCCTAACCAAGTCTTCACAGACTGAAGTGTAGGAATGTCGTTTCCAATGAGCAATATGTCATCCACATATAAAATAAGGAATAGCACTATGCTCCCACTAATCTTCTTGTATACACAAGGCTCATCTTCGTTCTTGATGAACCCAAACTCTTTGACCGATTCATCAAAACGGAGATTCCAACTCCTAGAAGCTTGCTTCAATCCATAGATGGATCTCTGCAATTTGCATACCTTAGAATTTTGTTCAAAACCTTCTGGTTGTGTCATATACACATCCTCTTGGAGTTTTCCATTCAGGAAAGCGGTTTTGACGTCCATCTGCCATATTTCATAGTCATGATATGCGGCAATGGCAAGCAAAATTCTTATAGACTTGATCATTGCTACGGGTGAAAAGGTCTCATCATAGTCAATACCATGAACTTGCCTATAACCCTTTGCTACAAGCCTAGCTTTGTAAGTATGCACCTTCCCATCCATGTCAGTCTTCTTCTTGAAGACCCATTTGCATCCTATGGTTTTTACACCTTCGGGCGCATCAATCAAATTCCAAACTTGATTGTCTTGCATGGATTGCAATTCGGATTCCATGGCTCCAAGCCACTTGTCCGAATCAGGAGAAGACATCGCCTCTTGGTAGGTTGACGGTTCATCATTCTCAATGATTTCTACCTCATTACTATCCGTTACGAGAAATCCATATCTCTCGGGCTCGGATCGTAACCTACTAGATCTGCGAGTTGCTTGTGTACTTTGAACAGTTTCCACAACTCCTTGTGGTTCTTGTTCCCGTTCCACTATTGGTTCAATGTCATTTTTTGGGTCTCAAATTTCTTCAAGATTTATTTTACTCCCACTGATTTCTTTAGAGAGAAACTGTTCCTCTAGAAAGACACCAGTTCGGGCAACAAACACTTTGTTGTCCTCTCGGTTGTAAAAGTAATATCCTTTAGTTTCCTTAGGATATCCCATGAAAATACATTTATCAGATTTGTGTGCTAGTTTGTCAGAGATAAGTCTCTTGACATAAACTTCGCAACCCCAAATCCTCATGAAAGACAAACTAGGTTTCTTTCCACTCCACATCTCATATGGAGTCTTTGGAACCGATTTAGTTGGAACTTGATTTAGTGTGAAAGCAGCGGTTTCTAGGGCGTAACCCCAAAAGGATATTGGAAGATCAACTTGACTCATCATTGATCGAACCATGTCTAACAAAGTCCGATTTCTCCTCTCAGACACACCATTCCATTGTGGTGTTCCGGGTGGAGTCAATTGTGAAACTATTCCACAATTCTTTAGATGATCATCAAATTCTTGGCTTAAGTATTCTCCACCACGATCTGATCGAAGTGCTTTAATACTTTTTCCAAGTTGTTTTTCTACTTCATTTTGAAATATTCTAAATATCTCAAATGCTTCACTTTTATGTTTCATTAGGTAAACATACCCAAATCTACTATAATCATCAGTGAAGGTTATGAAGTATTGAAATCCTCCCCTAGCATTGCTACTTAATGGTCCGCATACATCGGAATGTATCAACCCCAATAAGTCGCTTGCCCTTTCACCCAACTTGGTAAAAGGTGTCTTAGTCATTTTTCCAAGAAGACACGACTCACAAGTATCATATGACTCTAAGTCACATGAACCCAAAAGTCCGTCCCCATGGAGTTTTGAGATACGCTTCTCATTAATATGACCAAGACGGCAATGCCACAAATAAGTATGATTTACATCATTAGGTTTAGATTTCTTATTTACATGATAGACATTATTTTCATTCTTGACATCCAAGATATAAAGGCCATTAAATGAATTAGCAATACCATAAAGCACATCATTTAAATAAATAGAAAATTTCTTATTCTCAATAAGAAACTTAAAACCTTCATTATCCAAACAAGAAATTGAAATAATATTTCTGCTTAAATCCGGAACATAATAACAATTGTTCAAAACAAGAATTAATCCAGAAGGTAAAGTGACTTCATAAGTCCCTACGGCTAATGCAGCAACTCTTGCTCCATTCCCCACACGTAGATCTACTTCACCTTCTTTAAGCAGTCTCCTATTCTTTAATCCCTGCACATTTAGACAAATGTGAGAACCACATCCGGTATCCAATACCCAAGAATCAGTGGTAGAAAGGAGAATATCTATCATATAGATACCTGAAGTCGACGCAGCCTTGCTGCTCTTCTTCTTCTTTTGCTCTTCCAAGAAAGCCTTGCAATTACGTTTCCAATGACCAATTTCTTGACAATGGAAACAGATTGCATCCTTTTGTGAATCAGGTTTTGCCTCAGAAGCCTTGGCAACCTTTGCCTTGCTTATCTTGGGTTTGACAACTTTTGCCTTACCCTTTCCTTTGGCACTAGCCTTCTTCCCATCATGAACCAAGAGCACGGGAGAACCTTTCTCCACAATTTTCATCTCTGCAGTTTTGAGCATCCCATGCAACTCAGAGAGATTCTTATCTATTCCATGCATGTTATAATTCATTACAAACTGATTATAACTTTTAGGCAATGAATTAAGAATGAGATCCGTGGCTAGCTCCAATGGGATTGGATAGCCAAGTTTCTCAAGGTGCTCTACATAACCTTTCATTTTAAGAAAGTGAGGACTCACTTGTTGCCCTTCATTCATTTTACTAGTAGTGAATGCAATAATGGTCTTGTACCTCTCTTGCCTAGCTTGCTCTTGAAACATGGTTCTCAACTCCACGCCTATCTCATAGGCTTCCAAATGTTCCAAACTTTGTTGGAGTTTTGAACACATAGCAGCAAGCATGAGACAACTTACATCTCTAGAATCATTGCGATGTTTCTTGTAATTGTCTCTTTCTACCCTAGGGGCAGTAGGCGGTGGTTCAGCGGGGAGAGGCCCATCGAGAATGTATAACTTGTCTTCTTGCCTAAGAACAATTCTTATGCTACGGATCCAATCCATAAAGTTGGTACCATTCTCTTCGAGCTTATCCTTCTCAAGGATCGATCGCAACGACATTGATTGAGTGTTATTAGTCATTATCTACAAATATGCAAAAATTTTCAAAATTTAATAAGTACCGATTTTCATTAAAGAGATAAATAATGTATTTTTTTTTAAACAAAATACTCCCACTAAATTATATAACCTTCATATACATCCAATGTATAATACAATTTAATTGGGCTAAGATCCAACTTTAATTTAATTTCAAGTCCGCTAAGGCGGATTACACAAAATCAAATTAATTAGGTAGACAACTCTTGTCAATCATATCTCATATGACTCTTAGTTCCTTTTATGAGATTCTTTAAGAAATCCAATTTCAAAAAGCATGTTAAACCTCATCTTTGCCTAGGCCCAAAACTGTTTTGACGCCCAATTAAGTCTAACCATTTTAAACGCATAGTTAATGTGTCCCGCTAGGGCGTGCCCACATTATCTATCTTGCTCATACATAAATAAATTTAATGCACCTCGCTAGGGCGAATCTACATTAAAATCACTCATGTACTAACAAGTGTTTTAATCATGGCATGGCAATAAAAGACTTAAAACTTTCTTTGAAGGTTCATCACATATAGCATATAACACATTTATGAGCACATAATATAAACATGTTACACATCAAGTTTAGCCATTAAATTAATCTCCATTAATTTAAGCATGGTATTTATGTGTCATTAGTTTCTCTATAATTATGAGGATGAGACTATTTCAACTTCGGTTGTTATTTCCGAATCAAGACAACAAGAAGTGCGGTCGAACTAAACCATTAGGCAACCACAATCCCGCACTAATTCAAGAAACCAAGAAAGTAGTCCATGTGGCCGAAACTAAGCAATAGATGGTCTCGATGAACGTAGGCCAATTGCATTCACAATTCCACATGGATCTCCAATCATTGAATCAAGAACTTTGTTTCTCAATTTTAGCAATTATGAACTCTTCATAATTCTAACTTCGTTTTATCTTTGAAACTTTGATTGCGATCAAGTTTGAAAAACACAATCTCGATGAACGCAGATTAGCCATCCAAACCTTGAACCAATCTTAGAATCACAAGACTAAAACAAATAGGAAAATCAAACCCCAAGATCCAAACACAAACCAACTACCCAAAACCCATTCCAGATCAGCAGGTCTGGATTGGTTCTGTTACTGGTTTTGTTGAACCTTTCGAAAATTCCAAATTCTGTTTTTTGAGCAAAATCAGACCTTCTGATCCCCTTGTGCGGCCGCCCAAAACTCACTGTGCGGTCGCCCAAACATGTGCGGCCGCCCAAGTGATTTTGTGCGGTCGCCCAAACTGATCAGAATGTACAGAATTTTGAAGTTCGAAAATTTTGTCTCAAAATCGTTTTTCCCCGATTATTAAAACTTTGATCCAATCAAAAATTAATAATCAACAATTCTGAATCCACCATAATTTATTTATTGCGATTGAATCGTGCGATTAAAGTTGTAAAACAATAAACCACAAAAAAATCACATAACACATAAACATCACATATTCCAATATTCATATCATGCAAGGCACATAAACAATTTATATACACATAACATGATCTAAGTATTGAATTAATCAACATGAACGGAGCTCTGATACCACTGTTGGGTTTCGATGTAACATGCGCAGCGGAATTTAGCATTTAAAATTTTGAAACCCAAAGCCCATAGATCCGTTCATATGATTAAATCAAATACGACATAAGAATAAAGGAATAAACTAACCCTTGATGGCTATGAATATCTAGCTTTTGAACTTGGTGGAGATTTTGAAACTTGATCAATAACGCGAACCTTGAAGATGATGAGCTTCACCCTCTAGCGGTATCCACACCACGAACGAATATCAAGCAACTTCTTGATCTTGGTTGCTAGACCAAATTGTGAAACACACTTTCACAATTGCAAGAACTATATTGAATTTATTTTGTGTATTATTTTGTTCTTCAACCAAGAATGTCTTAGAACAAAATAAACCCTCTCTCAAACTCTTTGAGACTCACAAAATCATTAGCATTGAGTGCTGGCCGAATTTGGTCTTTTATACACAAGTATGACCTATTCCAAATAGGAAACTTGTGTCAAAATCCTTCCAAAATTCGTTTCCAAATCAAATTAGGAATCTGCCACCCGACAGCACTGTGCGGCCGCCCAAAATCATCTGTGCGGTCGCACAACTATCTGAAGCAAAACTGGTACAAAACTGAGATAATTGTGCGGCCGCCCAGTCCATACTGTGCGGTCGCACACTTCTCTGAATGTCCAGAATTTCCAAAATTCCAATATAGTCCTTTTAAAGATTCGTTCTATTGTGTGTGACCCTCTAGGATTATACTAAGTTGGCAATGAGCTCAAACATGATCCCATAAGATATGATTAGGTTCTAGCAAACCGTCATACCTACCCAAATAGTATAACTAGATACAAGTTCGCATTCCTTTAGAATATGTCATAATCCCTTTGTCCACGATGTCATTGAACACAAGTCATGGTCAAATGGTCAACTTGTATTGTTCAATACTTTCTCGATTCCGAATATGTTGATAATCCAAATGACATTGATCCAATCAATTCATTTGAGTCCGGCCGAACATTTCATCAACATCATTCCTACGAGAGGCCCAAGCTTGACATCTCTCCGAGGAGGTACAAATCCATTTAGCTTATTATTCTTCCCAACGGGATTCCGATTATGCCAATCATACCCTTTATAACTACTCGGTTAAAAGTAGCGTTTGAATATGTCAAACATAATGTTCATCAAGTGGAAGACTATAATAACTTCATGTCTAAGGATTCAAATGACATAACTAATATGAGATATATGTACGACATAGACCATGACATAAATCTCATAGAGCGGGTCATGTCCAGTACCTTGTTCCAAACAAGTACCCATAAATCTAACATGATCATCCCATGACCATTTAGCCTTTATACTAGTGCTTAACAAGTACTAGGGACGGGGATTATTATAAGTAAACATGAACAACAATAATAATCAAAACATCTCTTTATTGATATGAAATAAATGATAACAATTACAACGTTTATTAAACGTGCCTAGGGCACCACTACCAACAGCATTAACGAGAAAGATAACAAGAAGGGCAACAATATTCACACAAGTGATCCAAAGACATTGTTGACAACATGGAGCTGACTTACAATTGAAGAAATCTGTGGAAGAAGATTAAATGGCTATCCAGGATAACTTCCCTCTGTCTAAAGAACTTCGTGGAAGAATATAACCCGGCTATCCAAGATGACGAGCCATGATCCGCAAAGGCAGATATCCAAAAAGGCATGAATTATAAAATTCTCATATGTCGAATGTACATTTTGAGTGGGCTAAGTGATGCCGTTACCTAGAGAAATGTCTCGTGGAGACAGCCAAAGAGTTGTAGAATTTTTTGGTACGAACCTTTAAGGTTCAAGAAACCAGTTCCAAGATCTGGTACAGATATGGTAAACTCGTTCACTTAGCAGAGATTGTCATATTCCATAAAATGGAAATGGACAACGTAAATCAAAACCAACATCATCGAAGGTTGAATAGGCTTGATTAAGCATTAATGGGGTTTGAAGCCAAATTAGCAAGTTGAAGGTCAACCCAAGAGAATGATGGATAGACGATAGGACTACCCACCATATATGTGCTGATAAGGAGAGATTTTCATCATACACTCCCTTAAATGGAAGGAAGGTGTACATGAGAAACTCTACTACCTCTAAAGTCGTGGGACTTGGAAAGTTGTACTGAAAATGACTTCAGACAAAGAACTGACTCTCGTGAATGTGCTGCATGTCCCAGACATTCGCAAGAACCTAGTTTTCAGATCGTTGTTGAGCAAGGCTGGATGTAGACTAGTGTTTGGTCAGATAAACTTGTAATGACCAGGAATTGCCTGTTCTTTGGAAAATGATACCTTGCCCGGAGGCAAAGGATAATGGTGTTTCATATGGAGAGTCCTAATTTTTGGCATGATAAATTAGGATACGTGGATTTTAACACAATTAAGACGTTAATGAATCAAGAATTAATTCCTATGAATAAATTCGATTCAACTGACATGTGTGAAATTTGCGTGGAAGCTAAAATTATGAAGTCATCATTTTCCTTGGTAATAAGAAACACGACACCTCTTGATTTAGTGTAAACTCGAGGTGAGGAAAAAGTATTTAATTACTTTTATAGACAATGGCACAAGATATTGCTTTGAATATCTTTTGAAAAATAAGGATGAAGCCTTGGAGGCTTTCCAAGACTTATAAGAATGAAGTTGAGGATTCAAAGTGATAGAGGAGGAGAATATGTTGCTTCATTTGGAAACTTATGAATCCGGCATAATCTACCAAACATCAGCATCGTATACACCTCCGTCTAACAAAGTAGCTGAACACAAGAATCATACTCTTAAGGAGATGATAAAAGAAATGGTCACGCTTAACCGAAAAATTGTGGGGGGGGGGTGAAGCAATACTCCGTAAAACTACATTCTTAACTAGATACCCAAGAAAGGAATTGTTAAAACTCCTTATGAATTATGTAATAACCGTAAGATGTTTTATAAATACCTTAAGTGTGGGGGTACACCTCAAATGTGGGGGTACGGGCAAAAGTAAGAGTACTTAAGCCAATGACGGGGAATTATGTATTCCTTCATATAATATTTCATTGAAATGAAATAAATAAGTTCTAATAAGAGAACTTATAGTTCATCTTAAAGAAGATGAAGCTAAGCACAATTATGGACAAAAGAAGCCAGTCTTTTGGTTCTAATTTTCTATGGTAGAAAATTAAATGCAAAACTATAGATAGTTCATCATATGTACAATATTTGGAAGTTGGTTGATCTTCCTCCATAATGCTAACCGTTGGGTTGAAAATTGGTCTTTAAAGGGAAAATATTGAAAGATGAATCTATAGAAGGAACTTTTTAAATACTTTCAATAAGAATAGTCAAGAGAGTCATAATTTCAAAAGATAGATTTCTAAAAGGAAAATAATCTTGAGAAATAAACTCTGATGAGACGGACTTGTGAATATGAAAAGACAGATCTCTTGACAATTGAATCTCAAAAGATAGACTCTCGAGATATAGAATCTGAAGAGATAGATTCTTACAATGATTTGATTCTTACAATGATAGACTCTTTAATGGTAGAGTCAGGAGAATCATATAAATTCTCATGAGATAGATTCTAGAATAATTAGATTCTAGAGAAGTCTAAAGAAGGTAGCACCTTGAGAGGTAGACTCTGTAAGGTAGATTCTTAAAATGTATACTCTAGAGAGGTAGACTCAGACCACTTAGAGATACTGACTACTCAAGAAATCGGATCGATACAGAGATGCTGACCACTCAAAGAAACTAACCGACTGATCATTCTAGAAAGACTAAAAGTCTAAATGGAATTGTAATCAATCACTGAAAAGGTATAGTCAAGGTACTTGGAGTACTTAAGGATATACATGTGATTACGGATTACAATAGATGAGATATTCAATAGTATGAAAAGGATATACCGATCGAATATTAGACACTAATAAACTCCAAAGTGAAAATGTGTTCACAATAGATGATGGAGAAGTGTTAATGAAACCTTCCAAGACGATATGGATAACTCGATTCAAAGAATCTGAGTTAAAAGCATTGTGACGACAATGAAAAATAGGAAAAAGGCATAGAACAGTATGGTAAGTCTAGACATAATGGTCAAAGACATAATAACATAAAAACAACTGATCTCAAAAAGGACTATCACATTAGATATGTGAAGTCAAAAGCGGATCCGTATACCGAAGGGTATGAATAGGAGATCAAATTGTTTGGTAAGGGGAATGAGGTTAAAACCCACACAAACAAAGAAATCCATAGTGGACACTCAACCTTGAGAAATGGAGATCCCAGGCCCTTGGTTCAATGAGACAACTAAATTATGGATATTCTAGTAGTGCACTAGAAACCTATTATAACCTATTCTCAGAAGCCATCAAGTGCTAAAAGTAAAATCCTGATGACGTGTGGTGAGGGTAAGCTTAAAGCTTTTGATGATTCCTATACCTTAGTGGTGGAGTATGCAGGTTACTCTTTACAGGAGATCACCTATATAAGTGAGAAGTAATAAAGCCGCTTCAAATTGAAACACTTATGAAATCAAGCTCGGTCCAAGGCCAAAATGGACAAAACGTGAGAACAAAACGTGTTAGAGCTATTATTGTGTAAGTACTATTGTCTTGATATACACTATACATCATGTGGTTCAAAGCATCGCGCTACCAAATGGCTAGTATATCCGATAGTATTTTACTAAGGAAGGTTCAAAGCCATAAGCTACCTATCCTGATGCAGTAATGGTTCGCCGAAACTTCCAGACGAGTCTGCATTCATGCATGCTTTTATTCTTTGTCATTCATGTGGGGGATTGTTGGAATTTGATTTTGAAAAAGTGAGGTTTAACCGACTTTTGACCAAGAATTCCATTAGGTTCCATTTTATGTAAATGGAAATTAATTGCATATTTATAATCTACTTTTAGAGTAGATTAACGTGGTATATTTATTTTCTCAAAACCAATTTCGGGTGAATGAGAAATTAATGTCCAAAGTATGCAAGTTGATGTGGGTAAATGAAGAGTTTATGGGATATGAAATGGTTGTCCCACATTGCTTTATGAATGAAAGTAATGAGAGTATTTAAGTGGATCCATCTAAGGAGGAGTCATCAAGTTGTATCCTCCTTGGGCCAACCAAGTGGAATATTGGGCCAACCATGCTAAGCTAGTAGGCAAGTGGGTTATTTTGGGCTTGCTCAAAATCAACCCATGACCCGCGAAGGGTGGAATGGGCGGTTTACGGCGCATTTTGTACTTCGCACGTACGCCTCGGTCGCTGGGAGCTGTGGAGCTTAAATTTTTGGCAAAAGTGGGTTCGGTGGTGGTCCGGCCCGTGGCATGGTTCAGTGGTTGGGCTTGGCGATTCGGTCCAGTCCATTGGGCCTTGGGCTCAAGTTCGGCCCATTGGATGGTCCGACTACGGTTGGATCGGGAAGGTTCTGGAGCGACCCACGACGGTTGACGAACCGGGTCAAGGGAAGGGGTGCGACCCGCGACCCTTCAGATAGGCGGGTCAGATTCTGGGTCGATCCATTCAATCCCAGCCTTCCATCAAGAATCTGATCCAACGAATGGTAATCCACCAGGTGCCAAATGTGCCTATTCCCCAAAAGGCACCCTAACTATTCATTAACTATATAAACCCCCCACCAGGACGACATTCCTCACTCAGTCATTGCACTTGACACACAATTCACTCTCTCTTCACTTCAGAATGAGAGAAGCACATATTTAACGGAGTTAACAAACTCGGTTAATATTTAACTGAATTCGATGGAATTCTGTTAGAATTCAAAAGAAATCTCAAGGCATCTGTTAGAAGATAGAATCATCTTGTTGCATTAGTTCCCTTCAAAGTCTGTAAGTGTCAAGCACGGTTATGTTCGCCGAAATCGTTAATTTGAAGTGCTTCTATTAACGATTGTAAAGTCGTTTCATCTTGAGAGAAGATTGCCGCAGACCGTTAGCACCAGTTCGGGGCAATATCTTCTTGCGGAGATTGTGTCCAACACAAGACTCGACTTTATTTATTGCCCGGTTTGATTTAATTATTGCATTTCTAGTTTGTCCTAGTTTCCTGCCCCGTTAAGTTTATTTTGGTTCATTTATGTTATTTGTCATTATCGTTAAATTCAAGAAAGCCATTACTATTGTTATATATAATTTTCCCAACACATCCTTCTGCTGTTTGATTTTGAATTACATTCTAATTCTCTTGTTAACGCTCTTGCAAGCTACTGGGGCAAAGCAGGATAAGGGTTAAGGGGCAGTTGCCCCATTTCAACTTCAATAAATGTTTAGGCTTACACAGATCCGTAAATTTCCAAAATTTATGGAGTATCCAAAACATTTGCCCCTTCGTTTTCATCATGCAAGGAAAGCAGCAACTTATTATAATTTTCAAATGTCCTCAAACATTTGCCCCTTCGTTTTCATCCGTAAATTTCCAAAATTTTTGTTTTTAGACCAAAAATCTGACATTTCTAGACTTAAAATTTTACTATCATGATTAGACACGTGCATTTTAGGTGGATTTGTAAGATTTTTAATTATTAAACTTAACATTTTTGTTTAGAGGACTAATGTAGAGTTTTAAAATTTAGCCTGATTAGTGCCTCTTCAGCCAGTTGCTCTCAACATTCAAACCTAAGTTTTCAATTTCTTCCTTTTTTGGCCAATTCTTTCACGTAACTTCTATTTTTGTGCTCATTGTTTTGCTGTGCTGAATATATTTCTCCCCATTTGTTTCAGGCCGGATGGTACTAACAAGGCATATGTGAGGTTGACTCCTGATTATGACGCCTTGGATGTCGCCAACAAAATCGGAATTATCTAAGCTAGTAGTCGATCATCTGATTCGAGTTACATATTTTTGCTAGTAATTTTGTTTTTTTTTTCACTACAGTATGCCTGTCTTTTAGACTTTTGAAACATGAAATGTGAAACCAAAATATTTTTATGATGGATTTCAATTTGAGATTTAGAGCTATTACATAATTTTATCATCAGTTTTACTCCTTTTAAGTTCCTCTTGTGATGCGGCTACTAATTGCCCAATCAAGACTGACTTGTGTCTTATTCAAGTCTTCAATTCTAAATTCATTTTAGACGGAAATAAAAAGTACTCTCTCTGTCTCCCGTCAAGGTTCTTAATTTGACTTTGCACCCTTATAAAGCCCCTTATAAATCAATTGGGTGAAATTGTCAAGGTTCTTAATTTGACTTTGCACCTTTATAAAGCCCCTTATAAAGCAAGTGGGTGAAATGTAGATAGGTAAGTGATTTTTTGGTACTATATGAACTTTATGAAGATAAAATTGTCCAAAACACTGTTCATACTTTCCAACTAAGTAATAAAGCCACTAAAAACAAACTTTAAATTGGGATATACTAAAAAAAGAAAGTAAGAACTTTAAACTGAGACGGAGGGATACAACTCCATGGAGCAGGAATCGTTTGCAAAGGTTGCTCTCTTTTCCGTATGTCCATTTTCCTGGAAAAGTTTAGGCATGATTTCTAGTTTCTTTCTCCAAACCAAATCTTCTGATACCAAAAGGTTTCTTTCTTCTTGCATTCTTCAAGCTAGTTGACATTTGGGGGCGACAATATAATATAGAAGGCTTCCGTTGAAATGGTTTTTGGAGTATTACTAAGGCGCTAACTTTAGAGCCTCAACAAGAGAAGCCTATACACAAGGGTTAAAAGCGAAGCTTAAGCAAGCTACAACGGTTAGCAGTTGTTTTGTTTACTGTTTTCAAACAATCTTTTGATGCTAATCAAGTGCCCCATGACATCAAGCTATGTAAATCAAGGCTCGGATCTGTTCCTACCATGGCTTAGAGTGTAGCACTGCAGCCATGTTCAAGATTTGACTACATCTCCCTCATTGTGATATTTTATGACTGGGATTAATTTTGCTTTAGGTGGATCTCACATGGACCAAATTAATCCTGACCGTTGGAGACAATAAATGGAGCCTTATCCTGATGATTCAGACGCTGGATCTAGGAAACTTGATCCTCGAGACCTCTCTGACACATGATCAAGAAAAGACCTCAAAACCATACGAATTTCATTCTTTTGCTCATGTCGACTGTCCCCATTAACAAACACATGAACTACACTCTGAATCTCAATCCAACTACATCCGGGTACCCTCCTCATCCCTTTTCCCCTCTAAAAGGCACTGTTTAACTAAATGAACAGATTGATTAAAACTTGGACAGCTAACTGTTTGAGGTTAGCTGTTGAGAAATAAGTTAATAAAAGAAATGTGCAGCGGAATAAAAATGAAAGAATAAATAAAAGGACAAGGTGTAAGTGTGTGTTAGTGTGGAGACAAGAGTGTACACAGTATTTTAAAGTGGTTCAGAGGCAAAACCCTTTTCTTACATCCACCCCCACTGTTGGAACAGTGAGATCAATCCACTATAATATTCTCTTCAATAAGAGATACAAGAATTGATAAGGAAAGTTCCTTTGAACCCCCTCTACTTAATTGACACTTCAATTAAAGTTGCTTCTTTCAAAGCTAGAAAAAGAAAAAGAAAATAAATCACAAGTGTGTTTACAAAATAGCTTGGCTTTAAGCTGGCTGGGAGAGGGTTGTAACTGGGTGCAAAATGGCACAATATTTGCAGAGGTTTATGCAAATATTTAAGACTGCAGAGGGAGAATGCAGTAAGGCTACAAAGGATTGTAAGGTTGTAAAAATGGTGTAGAAGGTCTAAAAAGGGTCACTTGACAATATGCCAGTATACTCCTTTATATAAGGGAGGAGATAGAGCCGTTGGGGGACAAGGGTACAGTAGTAGCCGTTTGGGGAACAAAGGTACAGAGAAGCAATGGTTCCCTTTGACTTTGACTGAATGTTTGATGTTCCTCTGTATACAGGTTGTCAAGGTTTAGAGGAGGTGTGTTCACACTTGAACAAGCTTCAATATGAGTTATTCAAATGACTGGTAATATTGGAACAATCATTCTTCAAGGATCTGATGACGTGGAGATAGCTGTTGAAGAGGAACAGTCTTAGCTGTTGAAGCAGGGGAGCTTAGCTGTTTGGCTTGTAGGGCTTTAGCTGTTGAAGCTTGTTTGTATATATCATCTTGATAATTCATTTAAGGTAGAGGGAGTATGTAATAGGTAGTTCTTTAGTTTGTTGGATGTATAGATGATAGGTAGATCATGTAATGACTTTGATTGTTTGGCTTGACTAGAAACAGGGTAGCTTAGCTGTTGAGCTTTGTATAGGGCTGTATAGGGCTGCCTGTGCTCAGGTCTTTTGTATGTATCATATAATCAATTGGGTTTGATTATTTATTTATCAAAACATATTTACTATGATTAATTGTGAGTTAGACATAGTGAGGTACTAACAATTTCCCCTTTCCCCCTTTTTGGTAAATAAATAAAAGGTTTTTGATTATGTACCTGCAAGAATAAGTGCTAAGGGAATAGAAAACCAATGAAGAGAAATTCTTCTTGATAATATTTCTTGGCAAACAAACTGTTAATACAAACTGAAATGTACTGAAGAAAATAATTGAAAAAGAAAATGTTCTGAACAGCTATTTAAAACTAAGAAAACAAGCCAACTGATTTTAATTCTAGCTAGGCATTTTTGCTCTTCTCCACTGCTTTTAGCTCTTAAATTAGTACAGCTTTTCTTACTGGTTCATTCCTTCTGTAGAACCACTCATTGTTCCAGTCAAGACCCATCATGTTGTTGTACTGGAAGTATTGGTCTTGTCTGGCTAGTTACTAAGCTTTAGTGAGAACTGGTTGATTGTAGAGAAGCCTTGGACCAATCCAAGCTTGCAGTTGTTGAGGAGTCATGTTCTCATCAGATGGTGAAACCCCCATTGGGTATTCTTTGTAGAGAGAGACAGGTCTCTTCTTGGTTTCTTTGGAAGGCTTGCCAGCAGGAGGAGCTTGGAAGTAGGAGTAAATGGATGCCTGTGATGGTCTAGGAGGCAGGGGATGGCTGGTAGGAGGAGGAGGAGGAGGGAAAGCTGTTGAGGTTGACTTTTCAGGAGAAGGATGAATTGGATTCTCACCTCTTTGAAGGATGAACTCAGATACATTGTCAAGCTTTTTGAGAATGGCAGATTTGAGTTGTTTGATGAGGGTGGCTGAAAATTGGTTGAAGTCAGTGTAGGTGAGATGATATGGAGGGTGTATTTGAATGAATCAAAATTAGGAGGGAGATTTGCAAATTATGATCTGTATTTCTTATGGAATTGTGGAGGAGGAGGAGGAAGATGTTGGGGATACACAGAAGAGATTGGGAAGAGATTTTTGACAATAAGTCCCATTATGCAGCCCTTCTTGGAAAGCAGAGTCCAAAAGATGGACTGGGCATATTGAATGCACAAAGCATACATAAGGGAGGGAGGGGTGTAGAGGCATTCTTGAAGTTTCTTGGAAACAAGATGGCAAAAGAAAAATTCTCATTCTGGAAGAGTTAAAAGAGTGATGGGATTGGGCAGTTTAGGAGCATTGAAAAAGAAGCAGTATTAGGTTGAGATTTTGAACTGTTTCCATTCTTTATAGGCATGGAACAATTGACCCCCAATGTTTCTATCATGAATGCTCATATGAGTTCTGGTCATATCCCAAGGGTTGGAAAAATTATGAGGGTTGAGAAGGGGAGGAAGGTGAAGAAGAGAAGCAAACTTTTTGTGAGCTTCAAGGACAGCTGTGGCTGAAAATTCAATGTCACAATCTAAGGCCCAGAAGCTAGGATTTGGCATGGAAGTGTCTGGATCAATTTGAGATAGAGGAGTAGATTTAGAAGGTGGGATAGCTGATGAGGCAGGTTTAGAAGTAGATGATCCACCTTGACCTTGGGATTGCCTAGCTTCTCCAATCCTTATAAAATCAAAGGCCTTGAGAGCCTCATCCATAGAAAATTTACAGGAAAGTTGTTCAAAAAGGGTTGATGTATCATCATCAGACAGATTAGACACAGACTTATCTTTGATAAACTCAATGATTTGAGGGTTAAGAATAGGAATGACAGTAGGTTGATCAGGAGATATGGAAGGAGGAAGTTGAGTCTCAGCTGTTGGAATGAACTCATGAACAAGAGAGTTCTCCCTTGACTTGACAGGGATGTCTGGACTAGGTGAGTTCCCCCTTAAGACTTCAACAGGAGAGATGGTTTGAGAAGTAAGGTCAAGAATTCCTTCAATGACAGCAGCATGATCTGAACTGGAGGTCAAATTGGGAGAGGGATGAGAGGGGGATCTGACACGTCTTCTTTTCACTATGAATTGACCAGCAGAGGAAGATGAAGATGTTACCTTGTCAGTTGGATCAACTAACTTAGCTGCTGGGATATCCTGCTTAGCTGTTGGCATAGCTTGCTCAGCTATTGGCACAACTTGCTCAGGTGGTCCTTGGCCTTGCTTGGCTTTTCTGATCTCATTAATTTGTTGTTGAAGAGATAACTGGACATCAAACTCTTATTCATCAATCTCCATTACACCACTGGAGCTACTTGCTTTCTTTACCTCATATTCTCCTTCACTCACTGTTGTTTCATCATCAACAATCATCTTACTCTGAGTTTTGTGAGCAGGTATGATCACTTCAAATTCAGCAGTTGTGTTCTCATGACTAGTGGGAGGAGTGCCTGAGTCACTTTTTATTGACTGAGAAGAGGATCTGGATGTTGAAGATGAGGATGAGGGAGGTTCATCAATCTTTCTCTTGCCTGTCCTTTTAACATCAATGACTTTCCTTCTTATAGATGACTTAGCTGTTCCTCTGGTGGCCATTCTGGTTGCTGGAGCTTCATCAGGTCCAGGCTTAGCTGTTGGGACCCTTCTGGATGCCTTAGCTGTTGAGGGTTTTGCCTTGGAGGACTTATCTGGTCCCTCTTTAGATCCTTTAAGAGGGATGTTCTTTTTATCAAATTTCTTGGAGGAACTAAGGGGAACTAGTTCAAGCCACCTAGTGTTGAGAATGGCTGGGTGGTCTTTGAGTTCCCACTCATGAATCTGAACAAATTTGGCTTAGTAGATCTCACATAAGGTTTGTGAAGAGATGGGAAAGTGGCAAGGTTGAAGTTTTCAAGCATTACTTTACACCAGTTCACTTTCCTCCTAATCAAACCAAGGGCAATCTTCCATTCTGAAGAGCTTAGCTGGTCCAAGGATGATTGTTTTCCACACATTCCTTTTATGACTACATTACTGAGAGTTGAATTGTTGATGGAAAGGTTCTTCTTCAGAATAGGTTTGTTCTTCACAGACTCATAATCAATATCTTCTTGATTGGTGAATTGCTTGTAGAGAACACTAAATGTTGTATCCAAGTCTTTGCTCCAAATGTTGGACAGAAGGCTGGGGTGATTTGATATGCCATAAGAGGTATGAACATCCTCAGGTTTGATGATCATAATGACATTTTGGAATACATATCTGATTGAACTGTCTTTCAGCCTAGTTCCAATTCGATATACCTCAGAACAAGCATTCTCAAGAATTGGGTTTTGAGCAGTTAACATGTTGAGGAGGCCATTGTTTTCTAATATCTCTTTCACATAGGACCCTACTCCACCTTCAAAGAAGGCATTTTCGATGTAGTATCCATGAGATTCTTTGGGGAGGGCCATTGATTTTAAAGAAATGGGTAAAGAAGAAAACAGAGTATTAGGGTTTGAAGAACAGAGTGTTCGATAAAATTGAGAATTTTTGAATGGAATGTACTGTGGATTTCTTATAAATGGAGAGGAATTATAAAGAGATCGTGGTGAAGAAGGTGGGGATAACGGTTATATTTTGAAGGAGAGAGGCGACGTGGGGATTAAAGGTAGCCGTTAAGGGTGATGAGACAGTTATCCTCTTTTACTATTCAAGTGAACAGTAAATAGAATAGAAGTAAATGATATATCATTTATTTCCAGAAATAGTGGGCGGCTATTTAAGGGAAGTAAGGTGCTAAATATAACATAACACACTACAAAATTAATATTGATCATCACATCTTAGAATTGCCACCCTTTTATACCAATAGTACAGATTTGGTGGTCAAATCAGTTGATATTTTGGAAGAAAATTAAAATTCAACAGCTAAGTCTATAATCATACTCTATTATGAACTGACATAAATTCCTTGTGTATATAAGGAATATGAACTTAGCTGATGAATACATACTAAGTTCATTCTCTTTAGTCTTAGCTGTTGAAGGAATACTTAGTTTAATACTTGAAAATGGGGAGACTTTCCTCTAAGTTTAATCCAAAAAAGATGGCTCATACAGCTAAAAAGTTAATTTTTTCAATCCCTGTAGGAGAAGAGACTAAGAGAGAAAGGTTTGAGAGAGAGTACAGGTCATATACTATACAGAGTGATCATCAGTTGCATGAGGAAGTTAAACAGCTTCCTCTTGATCACCCTCGTAAGTATAGGGAGATGAGAGATGGGGAGAAGAGAAAAAGAGATTGGGAGTGTGAAAGGGAATCTTTGGAGAAGTTTGAGAGAGAGAGATTGGCACAACTGAATGAGGTTAAAGGCAAGGGTAAAGAGAAACAGGGGGAGGAGAGAGGAAGTATAAAGTTGTTTGGATAGAACATGAGTGTAGGGAAAGGAGAGAGTAGCAAGGCAAGTGCTGCACAAGCAGAAGTTCAAAGGGTTCATTCCCTTGGAGACTTGATGAGAAAGGAGGGTTTAAAGGTACACGAGACGGACAATGGAAGGATAGCTGTTGAGGAAAATCAGGTTTTGAGGCCATTTACTTTGAGGGAGCTAATGAGTCAGGAAGATATCTTAGCTGATCAGGCCAAGAAGGTGCCTGTTGTTGAACAGCTAAGGGATTATGTCCCAGTGACAAGGGATTCTTTGTCAATAAGCATGGCAGTGCTTGAAGGAGGGGGAGATAATTTTCATGGGGTCCAGCAGTCACCATCAACTACTCACACTCTACTGTTTAGGCAGTATTTGAGGTGTTGTAGTCCAGTTCAGGTCAAAGAAGAGGATAATGGAGGTCCTTCTTCCCACATGGAAATGATAGCTGCTGAGAGCATGCAGACCTCAGGGACTTTTAGCTTTGTTTCTCCCTTGGATGATTTCCCACCCTATGATGCTGTGGAGGAGTGGTGGCCAAGAACCATGGGTCCACCTCTTCAGCATTCAGTTTATTCAATTGATCCTGTTATGGAAAGGCATCCAATATGGTTGGAAAGATATTTGAGGGCAGGTCAGTCCACACCAGCTAGGACATATGAGGGAGGAGATATGCAGGACAAGGGGTCTGGAGTTTTTTTGGAAACAGATCTTGTAAGGGGAAACAAGGTATGGACAGAAGTTAGTTGGATAGCTGTTGGGGAAAAGATTTTGTACTCCTTTTTGTTTTTGGAAAGGAATTTTTAGAGGGGTAGGTCTACCAAGTTCCACAGGGGTAGAAAGGTTAAGGAATAGATTCAAACCATATGATGTAAACAGGCCATCATATGGTTGTCCTTGAAAAGAGATCTATTTATGTTAGCTGTTGAAATCATGTAAACAGCTAATCATGCTCTTTGTACTAGTTTAAAGTTTATGAAATAAAATTTCAGTTAATCCCTTTTACTTAGGCAAGTTAATCATTCCTAACATTGCTCTCAAAAGTTCAAACCTCTTTTCATCCATAGCTTTAGTTAGTATGTCAGAGACATTATCCTCAGTACCAACTTTGGATAAGTTGATATTTCCTTTTTCAACATGGTCTCTAATGAAGTGGTGTCTGACTTCAATGAGTATTATTTTAGAGTGTTGAACAGGATTCTCAGTCATTGCTATTGTACTTAAATTGTCACAAAATATAGGAATATTAGTGACATTCATACCAAAGTCTTGAAGTTGACTTTTTAGATACAATATTTGGGAACAGCAGAGACCAGCTGCAACATATTCAGCCTCAGCTGTTGAGGTTGCAACTGATATTTGGTTTTTGCTAGACCAAGACACAATTCTTAACCTAATGAATTAACATCCACCACTTGTTAATTTTCTGTCCAGATTGCATCCAGCATAATCTGAGTCAGTAAAGCCAATTAGTGAGAATGGAGATTCATTAGGATACCACAAGCCATAATCAGGAGTTCCCTTTAAATATCTCAAAATTCTCTTAACAGCAGCAAGGTAAGATTCTTTGGGATTGGCTTGGAACCTTGCACAGAGACATACACTAAACATGATGTCAGGTCTAGATGCAGTAACATATAGGAGAGATCGTATATAGCTCCTGTATAGTGTTTGATCAACACTTTGACCATCAGTGTCAGCATGAAGTTTGGTTGTGGTAGACAGGGGTGTCTTAGCTATTGAGGCATTCTGCATATCAAACTTCTTTATCATGGAGTAACCAAGAAATATTCCTTTATCACTCTTGGAATCAAACTTATCCAGGTTATTCTTCCCATTATTGTGAATGTAACATTTGCTCCCAAATCCATGAAAGTAGGATATGGTGGGAACCTTTCCATTCCATAACTCATATGGGGTCTTCATATGAAACTTACTGATAAGAGTTTTGTTCTGTACATAAACAGCAGTAGTTACAGCTTCACCCCAAAAGTATTTAGGAAGATTGTGTTCTGACAGCATTGCTCTTTCTGCTTCACAAATGGTCCTATTCTTTCTTTCTGCAACTCCATTCTGTTGAGGAGTTCTTGGAGCTGAAAAGTTGTGATCAATCCCTATTTGATTACAATAAGTGTCAACTCCAGTGTTCTTAAATTCAGTTCCATGATCAGATCTTATCCTTTTGATAGATAAGCCTTTAAAGTTCTGAACTTTGTTGAACAGCTGAGTGAGATTATGAAGAATATCACTTTTGGATTCAAGAAGGATGATCCAAGTGAATCTTTTGTAGTCATCAACAACTACAAGGTAATATCTCTTTCCACCTAGAGATTTGGTTCTAATGGGACCAAATAAGTCCATATGAAGGAGATCAAGAGGTTTGGTTGTGTCCAGTCTAGTTTTAGCAGAAAAGGATGTCTTCTTTTGTTTTCCACATTGACAGGCTCTACATAACTTGTCTTTCTTGAAAGAAATTTTGGGTAGACCTTTGACAAGGTTGGAGATGGATAACTTGGAAATGGTTTTGAGATTTAGGTGAGCAAGTCTTTTATGACATAGCCAAGACATATCTGATTTGCTGTAGGATAATAGACAGTGAGCAGAAGAGGTTTGGACAACTTCAAGGTGGAGGCAGTAGAAGTTCTTCTTTCTAACTCCAGTTAAAATAACCTTGTTGTTCTTATCTTTGACTTGGCACTGATCCTTTGTGCAGATAACATGATAACCTTTGTCACAAATTTGACTAATGCTTATCAAATTATGTTTAAGGCCTTCAACATAAGATACATCTGTAAAGATGATCTCCTTGGTCACTAGGTTGCCTGATCCTTTGACTCTTGCTTGAGAATTGTCACCAAATGTAACATTGGGACCATTCTTTGGTGTTAGCTGTTGGAGCCATTCCTTGTTGTAGGTCATGTGTCTGCTACATCCATTATCTAAATACCATATTCCTTTATTGGATTCCTACAAAAAAATTAAAAATTATGGTACCCTTTATTCTTTTTGGGTCCAAAGGATTAGACTTTCTTTGGTACCCTAGCCTTGCCACCTGATCTTCTTTTGAAGAACTGGTTAAGGGTGTTACAGTATGACATGATTTGCATCATGTAGCATGTCTTGGCTGTCCAGTTTGCCTTGGCTGTTCAGCTTGCCTTGGCTGTTCAGCTTGTCTAGACTTTCTAGGCTTCTGTTCTTGCTTCCTTTTCTGAGATTTAATATCATCAGTACTGCTGGAAGCTTGAGAATTAGGAATTTTGGGAGAATCTACTTTTATTTTACTCTTTTCACTCCTCTGTTTATACACATCTTCCTTTGTTTGAATAGGGTAAGATGGTTTCTTGGTAGAGAATGTGTTGAGGCTTTATAGAATCATAGTCTCAATAGCTCTATCACTAGTTGGTGGAGTAAAGGTTTTAAGTGTAGGATTTTCAGCTCCTATTCCAGATCTGTCCCTAAGATGTCTTTGATTAAAGTGATACATGGATAAAGCATTGCTTGATTTGTTCCAGGAATCAATTTTTCTTTTTAAAGCATTGTTTTCTTCCTTCAAGGTACTTATTTCCTGTTCATTATCCTTTTGAGACTTAGAACAGTCAGTCTTAGCTGTTGAGCTAAGTATGTCATTTTCAAGTTTTTGACATTTTTCTTCTAAATCCTTTTTGGTTGTTTCAAGGTTGGTGTTTAGGGATTTGAGATTTTTAATGGTTTTTGATTGCTCAAGGTTTTCTGTGATGAGGGCAGAAAAGCTAGAGTCTTGTTTCTTCTTTTGAATCAAAAGAATGCAAACTAAATTTTTAAAACCTTCTATATTAAGAAAATTAAAATTATGTACCTCCTTGAGTTCTTCAGCAGCAGCTAAGGCTTCAAGGTCCTCTTCATTATCTGAGTCTTCACATTCCTGTGCAACCAAACACAGTAGTGCTTCTTCTTCCTTACTATCTGAGTCAGATGAATCAAATTCTTCATCACTAAACCTAGAAGAGTCAGCAAGCATGACTTGTTCTTTATTCTTGTCATTCTTAGCCTTGACACAATTATAGCAATTGCACCTAGAACTATGAATGACTTCTTTAGAGTAGTTCATTCTTTTTGAGTGTTCTCTTGGTTTTTTTGGTTCTTTGCAATCAGCAGCATAGTGATCTGGTTTACCACAGTTGTAACACTCAATGCTCTTTTAAACAATTTCTTGAGTTGAGTTGGATGGTGAAGGACTGTATCTTCTGTCAAAAGCTTTCTTTTGATGTTTCATGGCATTCCTGACATCCATGGAGATAAGGCTTGGGATGTTTTCTTGAGAGATTGGTTTTGCTTCTTGTTTAGGGGTTATGTTTAGTTTTTGTAGGGCATTGATTACAAGAGTGTCAATGTCCTGTTGGGAGAACTGTTTCTGGGTTTGTTCTTGAGCAACAAGAGCAAGGGTTTAAGATATGGTGGATGCTGGTTGAACTTTGATCATTCCTTCTAGTTCATATGCTTCAAGTTTACCAAAGTATTGTTCTATGGTCATACTACTCCATTCAGCTCCTTCTCTAATGGGAAGGGCTACTTTCTCATACTCTTGAAGAAGATTAGAGTAGATCTTTAAGCATAGGTTAGATTGTTCAAAGGTTTTGCCATGGTCTGAAATGGCTCTTACAAGATCTTCAAATCTTGGTCTTGCAACACTCACTTTCTCTCCAGGATAGAATTTGAAGTTGTCTAACTGTCTTAATAAGTTATATAAATTCTGGGTTCTAACACTGGTATGTTTAGTGAACTTGGTGTTAATTAGTTCTCATGCTGCTTTAGCACTTGATACTTTAGCTATTTCTTGAGCTAGTGAGTCATTCACACTTTTTTGCAGAATATTTTTTACTTTTAAGTTAGCAGTCATAAGTTGTCTTTGAGCATCAGTCTAGAGTTCAGGAGAATTGAGTTTGCTACCTCCTCCATTAACTTCAGCTTGAGTGGGAGGTTCAACTTCATTCTCTAAGACATACCAGTTCTATATGCTATTAGCATCTAGATAGGTTTTGATTTTTTAGGAATAAATCTCAAAAGATCCACAATCATCATTGTGTGGAATGTCCTTTTCATTGTTTCTTCTTGATTGAGGCATGGAGGGTTGAATGGATCTTTCACAAGTTGTTAGACTCTTTATGGTGAATCCAAGCTCTGATTGTGTGATTGCATTGCTTATCTAGGAGGTCTTCTCCAAAACCCATCTTTCTACCATGCCACGCGCTCGGATTAAGTGGATGCATCCCCAGCTATGAAGTCGTATATCCTCGGGGAATGCCCACACAGAATAACCTTTTATCTTCAAATTTAAGGCATGATTCTCATCAAATCTCCACTGACTTGAATCCTCCTGAAATAAATGAACAAAACCAACAATTGTCATAAATGGATAGATTAATTAGTGGTAAAGGAAGGATTCTTAAAGGTGGAGCTAGTGAGTGTATAGTAGATTTGGATGTATTATGACATGTGGGAGTTGAAGAAAATTGTCCAAGCAGGGTTTAGTAGTCTATTGAAGGTTTTGATATATTGTGGTGCACAATCATGAATATATTCTTTGGAAAGGGACATTAATGAAGTTATTGCAGAAGATTCTAGGAATATTATCATTCAAATAACTTTTGAGTTCATATTTGTCTATATTTTTTTTCACTAGATCCATTGAAAATCTATGTGTATGGATTCTTAAACCGTCGGTTTTTATTGTATGTAAACTATGTACGCTTTATTAGAATTAGGTTAAGAAAGGAAGATTTCTTTATCACTTTTGAGTTCAAATTTCTCTTGCTATATATTGTCATGTATATGGTAGTCGCTTCCAAAGATATGATATTTGTTGACAATAGTCTTATATTGATTGTAGACAATTGTATTGACAATATAAAATGTTCAGGTATGTTGGATGATTATGCTGCCGAAGAAGTGTTAAGACATATCACAAATAGTTATATTCGTTAATTCAACAACACTATTCTTGAAATGTCCTGATGTAAATTGTGCACTAAGTACATAGGTTTTGTTAGTAATGACAAGGTCGACTATCTTTGAGATGGGTCGACTATCTTGTGTGTAGAAAGATAAAATGAATTTTTCAACAGAAATGAAAGGTGAATAAATTTAAATAATTGAAGGACAAGAGTAATAGATAAATAAACATTGTGCGTGTGAAAGAATAAGAGAATCAAACACAAAAGATATAAAGTAGTTCGGAGTAAAGCAACTCTCCTCGGTCCACCCCTCACTGCCCTCAACGGTGTGAAAGCAAGCAATCCACTATAATACAACTTCAAGTAACTAAAAGAATTGCTAGGAAAATTCCCTCAAAAATTTTCAACTTAATTAACCTCACTAATTAAGTGTGCTTGTTGCAAAACACTAAAAAGGAAAAGAAAAATATTTTCACAGATGTGAAGATTTATGGATCTCTTTTAGTATCTCTTGTTTAATAGTTGAATGAGATTTGAAATGAAGATTGGGTTATTGCGTAATTATGAAGATTAGGTGTGTCGGAAGGGGTTAAGGTTTCAAAGTTGATGGAATGCTTAAAAGCTTAGAGTTTTGCAAGCTAGAAAGGTGTGTTTGTTGTATGAAATGATTGGTTTTATATAAGCATTCATAACGGATTCGTTGGTTTCCAGCGTGGTCTTGAAGGCTTTGGCAGTGAGATTTTATCTTCAACTATCTTTGACCAATGAATAGTAAAAATGTGTCGGTTTGACCATTAGCTGAATGCTGAGTTGGCAAGTGTTGTCATTTGGTTGAGGTCGATTATCTTTGGTGAGGTTTACTGTCTCAAATACAAGCCAAATATAGATGACTTTTGATTTCTTCAATACCTGATTGATCTTTTAAGTGCTGGATTTTTTCTTTGGATTTGAATGTAATGCTTGATAGATGAGTTTATATTAATTCTTTGTCAAAACATTTTGTTTAGAAACTTAAGTTCTAACAAATTTTTTGGGAAGTTCTTACACCAAAAAAAAAAAAAAAAATGTGATCAATTTTTAGTTGGGTAAAGTATTCTTCGATTCAACTATTATATCATTCAAAATCTTGATCGTATCATATCTTCTTGATCGTATAATATCTTAATTGATTTTGACTCTTTGGAGTTTTTAAATTTGATTAAGAAGATTTGTAAGAGGAGAAAGGGTTTCACTTTTGAACTCCTTGAGAAGAATGCACGTGTATCTTGTAAAATTATATATATGTTGTTGTTTGTTACGAACAATATTTTAATCCATTTCAACCGTTGACTTGACATTGACTACAGTGCACACTACATAAAATCCTTCATCACAAACCTAACTAATGGTGATTAGATAGTATGAAGTATCCCACATAGGATAGACAGGTAAAAGTGATGTTTATGGTAACGAGAGACTCTAGGTTGTCAGTTGTCTTCATATGTAACATTAGGACCATTTTCAGATATAAATTGTTTAAGTCAACTTTTATTTTAAGTCAGGTATCTGCTACACCCACTAATAGTATGTGTTAGCACAATTTACAGAATAAATAAAATTAACAGAATTACAAACAGTAAAAAATTGAAAATAAAAAAACTGGAACAGTTCTTGAAATGGGTCTGTCCGAGACGTGTGAAGGACACACTCTCCTTAAGACAAATTCGCCCCCTCACCGAGTTGTGCTTGAGGTGTTCTTGGACGTTCGCCTGCCAGGATACAACGGACTAAACCGGACAGTCTCTGCACACTAGGACCTCTGGCGAGCTGACGATGTGCCTGGTCGATGTCACCACAGAAAATATAAAGAGGGCCAAGGAAGAGGATTTCAACGAGAGAGATAGAGAATTGCTCGGAATTTTTCTGTGTGCACAAACTGTTGTGAACCTCCCAATGTATACAGCTCAAAGATCTCTTGAAATAAAGGACAGTAAACGGGAATTTATTTCTGCTGTTACAAATCTTTGCATTTAACCCAGAAATAAAGTGGCTGTTACAAATAAAATTTGATTAATCAAATTCGAATTTACAAAGGGCTGAGGGAAAAAAATAAATACTTGGTCGAGCTAGGCCATTTCGGAGCTACATTCGTGTTCGTCGGTCCGAGGCACAAATCAACAATTTTTAACTGAAATTTGCAACCCCTGAGCACTCGGGCGCGAGAGAGAGCCTCTAGTTTACACAATCTTAAACCAAACCAATTGGTTATTGTATAAAAACTACTCCCTCTGTCCCTAAATGAGTGTCCAAATTCCATTTTAAGGGACACTGAAAATCTCAACTTTTTGAACAATTTGGTAACAACGGTTCATATATAATCTTGTAATCTCCTTTCCAAACCTTTAGTTTTGCACGTATAAAGAAACCGTTGAAAATTTTTTCGAAAAAAAACGTTTAGGGAGAAAGTTATGCTAAAAAAAGACACTCATTTAAGGACAAAGATTTTTTGAAAATGGACACTCATTTAGGGACAGAGGGAGTAGTTCAACCTTTTGTTTCAATCCAATGTGGGACAAGTCACAAAGACTTTACCCACCAAAGGACTTTTCCATTATTTCCCCCCTTATCCCATTTGGGATACCCATTTTAAGGAAGGAAGCCTAGGGAATTTTACCCTTCCCATTCCATGTGGGATACAAACCCACTCCCAACTTGCCCATTTCATTTTTGAGCTTTAAATTTCCCACTATTTTCTTATATTAAAATGGACACACCAAATTAATTTATACATGTAGAAAATTATTAGTTCACTTAGTTCACTATAATCAACAAATGATTTTTTCCCCAAGGAAACGCGCGCAATTTTCTTCACATAATTACACATTTTTCCAACGGTATGCTCCATCTAATTCATTCAAAAATATGATAAATAGTGATCCCTTTTCAAGCATGTGACAGTTTTTACAATCTAAACTTGTGTATCTCTTCTTTATGGTGTAGGTCCCTGTAGTCAGTGGCGGATCTTGAGTTTTCGTTCAGTGGGTGCACAAATTACACTAAAAATTCAAATTATAATCGTTGTTTACTCTTTTACATGTTATAATATACAAAACTTTAAATAATACTCCCTCCGTCCTAAAATGAATGTCCGAAAAACTTTCAAATTTGCTCTTTATTTTGTATTAAAATATAATTATATGGTGTTTTAATAAACAAAAATATGATAAACAATAAAGAAAGAAAAATCAAAATATCATTTAAATATAATTCATATAAACCAATAATTATCATAATCAAAATCAAAAGAAAATTGAACTAGCCCTTCAAATTGAAAGGGCATAAAAGCCAAATTGGAGGAGAAGCATGTAATAATTGAAATACAATAATTGAAATACTAAAAATACCTTTACTAGGATTCAAACACTAGTTTTCTAATAGAAGAAGGCTAGACTCTATCCATCTAAACTACAAAGCAATTTGTTTTGGGGGTGCACACTTATGTATATATCATACATATATTATTTTTTTCTTCTTAAATACGAAAATTTTCCGGGTGCACTTGGACCCCCTTCTTACACTGAAGATCCGCCCATGCCTGTAGTGGACAATTAAGACTAAGGAACATTTCCATATTTATTTCTCCTTGAGGTACGAGATATTTTTATAGAGTTTGATTTTTTTTTTCTCTTAATCTTGTATGAGTAGTATTTAAATAGGAGTGTATGTTAATGATGTACTTGACATATTTCCATGACTAAATCATGTCTTTAAAGGCTCAGGTTTTTTCTAAGAACATCCATCCATTGATGATTTTCTCTGAATTATACAATTAGGACAGGTAAGTGGTTATGGCATAAAAGATAACATCACTTAGCTCAAGAATCTTATCTCCTTATTTTGAGCACTGGTCCTTCATGGATTCAATTTGTGTTTTCCAGTTTTGGCGGTTGAGACTATCTCCTTATTTTGAGCACTGGTCCTTATGCGATGGTTTGTGGACGTCGCATTAGAGCTGATGCAACACGTATTGGCCACTATGGCAACGAAATTTATTCGTTGCATTGGATTGAAAATGTAGTAGTGTCTTATTTACACAAATTTATCATGCAATTCGATCCATTTGTACCTCTATAGAATATTCATCAAATTACGTACTATGAAATTGAATACATTAAAATTTTCACCCATTTATTGCACTGCACTATGCATTGGGAATTTTATTGCACTGACATCACTTCTTTTATCACATTTTTAAAGTTAGCTGCACATGCACATGACCGCTCTATCTTTCTAGCACGAACGATCAATATATCTTTATTATACGTGAATATGTGTTTTAGTTATTCATTGAAGAGCAATAGCGTAAGAAAAATAGTAGCATGTTTGAATGAATGAAGACATTTAGTATGGGATGGACGAAGTATACGTCCTTAAGGTATAGGCATACGTCGCGTAGAAAGAAGAGATACATGTTCTACCGAGGATGCGAAGTACATAAGTGTGTTAACAACGTATACTAACTTTGCTAATGGATTTTACGACATGTATCACCCATGTGATTCACACATCATATTAATATGCAAAATATATGGAAATCTATAACATGAAGTTTAGCTAAAATTATTTTTCAAGTGATAAGATAAAATACATTTTCTCTTTGGAAACTTAGGTATCAAAGAGACCGACTTTTTAAACGGGGGTGCAAAGTAAGAATCAGTTGATACTTTGGGGGTAAAATGTATTTTATATGACCGCCTAATTAATGAAGCATCAGTCGAAAGAGGTGGAGACTTGCTACCGAAGAAAAAGATGAACTTTATTTGAATCTTGTAGGGGGTGTTAAAAAAGCAGCGTGTGTTTGGTATTGGTACTGTGAGCGCCTCCTATGCTAGCGACAGTCGGAGTACAACCTCTTTTATGCAAGTGACGGGTGTCGAACAAGCTTTCTACGAGGCAGAAATGATGAATGTGAAAAATGAGTTGAAGAAATAGAAAGCACAAAGGAAGGCATTGGAGCAAGAACTAGATGATGGGAAGAAAAAAAACTTAAGGAGGAAAAGCTACAGAAAATGAAAAATGATTTTCAGCAGCAACTAAATAACGTGCTAAAGTGTGTCAATGGCTCAACTCAGGATCGCCCTATAGTTGTTTTAGTTGTTGATACTAGGGATGGCAACGGGTCGGGTTCGGATCGGATCAGGCTTGATTCGAATCCGATCCGAACACTACAAACCCCTTACCGAATTCGAATATGATCCGAAATGGTTGATCCGAGCCCCGATCGGATCAGAGGAATTTAGAAAAAAATATCTGGGCTAACAAAGAAGCCCTAAATTCACAGATTTCACAAAGTCCCAATTCTAATCAATCAAAAGAAATGTTGATTTCGGGAAAAAAAAATCAATCAATCCACGCACTCACCGACAATCGGAAAGATTAATGTCAAAGTCAAAGGGAATCACGGACAATTGTCGAATCTCAGTCAGTTTGAAGGAGAATCTTGGGTTAGACAGTAGAAACGAGGGAGACGACATGAGTGAACGGCGGAAACTAGGAGACAGAATCGAAGGGAATCACGGACCGGCGATGGCAACAAGCGGCGGCCGGCGAGTCAGTCAACAGCAAGGAGAGGTCGTCTTCACTCTTCACCTAGGCTGGAAGTCTGGAACTGTTGGAACAATTTAAGATCCCTGAATGCCACACTCATATTCAGAATAAGATTGAGGAAGAAGATGAAGGAGGAAGCGAGATAATACCTGTTGAATCGATTATGAATGTTGTAGGGAGAAATGAAGAACAAGTAGGCAGAAGTGTTCTTCTAAATGATAAGTTTCTCTTAATCTCTCAAAAGTCTTCCAACATTATGAAGTAATTTAGATGAGAGAAAGTAAGAATGAAGTATGTTTTAGGCTTGATGGAGAGGCCTTTAAATATTAAACATGGTGACACTTCATTTAGGGACCACACCCTTTCAAGCTTTAGCAATGTTAATTTACCATTTTGCCCATCATAAATTGATAAATTACATTTCAGGAATTCTACACATTTTATTATTGACTACACTTTATACTAACATTATACTTATGATTTTATGTATGGAATTCACTAAATGACTTGTCTTGCAAGCCTTGATCATACAATCTCCCACTTGGGTTGCAAAACAAGTCTTTCCTTTAAAACATAAATATAATACAAATGACAACCCAAATGTGCGCACTTTATTGTCATTTATAACAATCTCGTCCATTAGTCATCCAAGTATAAGGACTAAAGGGGCAGTCGTTGTAATTGATTCGCAACTAAACCCACAGTAATCACGTATACAAATCCAACTAAATGACATAGATCAAAAGTGTAGATGTGTAGCATGGAACATAATGAATAAATCCATATTCTTCCAACTAGTCCAACTTAACCAAATGAGATCAAAACTTTAAATAATAGAACAATTAATGAAAGAACAACACAAACTCCCACTATACTAAATGTTATCAAAAGTTGTTACACCCATATGAGCAATATGCTCGTGGAACACTGAAGATGATAACGCTTTCATAAATGGATCCTCTAAATAGAGTTTGTTTCTATAAGTTGTATTTCTTTCGTTTATTTTCCTTCACAACAAGAAACTTAATGTCTATATGCTTAGACTTTCTTTAACTCTTGTTGTTATAAGACTACCGTCCGATTGTCTCTTTAAAACTTAAGCGGTCTTTTGACACTTGTTGACAATTCGCAGTCCCTTTAATAAACTTATGCAGCCATATAATTTAACTAATGTCGGAATACCTAATGATCTCAAGATGACCCGACTTCAAATGTAGGCAAGTAGTTCTTTAGTGTTTTGTAAATATCTTTATCATTCTTTTGGCTGCTACCTAATGTTCTCTTCCATATACTTGGATTCAAAAATAAATATAAGATTCACGCATACATTAAGCTCCCTACTGCTGATGCAAAATTGATCTTTTCCATATACTTGGATTCAAAATTACTTTTAAAACACTGTTTGAGACTAAAATATGTCTCCTTTAAAATTAGGGGTGTCAAGTGGTTCACAGTTTTGCATGCTAAAATTTTGTAATACCTTTTCCATATGGGCCTTTTGTGATAATCCTAAAACACCTCGTGAGCGATCACGGTGATTTCGGATTCCTAATACAAAGATGCCTTACCAAGATCTTTCATTTCAAATAAGAAATTTTTTAGTTTCCTTAAGAAGGTTCATATCATTACTTGGAAGCAAAATATCATCCACAATAAGACCAAAACTATAAATCTACTCCCACTGAACTTATGGTATACATAATCTTCACCAAGATTCGTTTCAAAACCAAATGAAATAATAACTTGATTAAGTTTTAAAGTACCATTAACGAGAAGTTAGCTTAAGCCCATAAATGGATTTCTTAAATAAACCAGTCACCATTTCTGGCTTCTTTATATAAATAGTTTTCTCAATGTCTCCATTGAGAAAACTCGTCTTTATATCCATTTGATGAAACTTAAGATCATAATACGCCATATGTGCCATAATGATCCTAAAAGATTTTTTTTTTAGAAGATACCGGAAAATGTGTTTTTTTTTATAATCAATATCTTCCTTTTGAGTAAAATCTTTAGCAACTTAGACGGGCTTAATATCTTTTCATATTACCTTGTGATTCATTTTGATCTTAAAGACTAATTTAATCCCAATAGGTTTCACATCTTTAGGTAATAGGACAAGATCCCAAATGTTGTTATCTTTATAGATTTTAACTCTTCATTTATGACATTAATTCACTTTATGAGAATTACGAATATTAATGGTTTGATGGGAGGTGAGAAGCTCATCTCCCACTAAACCTAAGCGTCCTTCATTCTAGGCAAGATACACTTTATAATTATCCGGAATAACACTTCTTCTTACTCTATTGGATCTCATTAAGGGCACCGGTTCTTCCTTATTTTGAGATTGTTGAATTTCCTTTTATGACCAACATTTCCATGTTGTTCAATATTTATGGGGAATCATTATTTTGAATTGTATGTTCCTCTTGAATTTCAGGTACAAGTACTTCATTTTTAATTGGAACTAAGGGAAGAGGTATAAAAAGGATGCCTCTTCCTTTTTAAATTCAAAATATTACTCCTAATCTCCCACTAAATTCAATATCCTCAAAGAACCTAGCATTTCTCATTTCAAAATGTTCTAGTTTTCGGGTTGTAAAATTTATATCCCCATAGATCTCTTGGCAGACCCCACAAAATAGATACTAAAATCCTTAGTGTCCAATTTGCCTTTATTAGGCCTATAAGGCCTAGCTTCTATTGGACAACCCTATACATGAAGAATTTAAGGACGGTTTCTAAATTGTCCATAATTCATAAAGGTTTTTATTTAGTAGCTTTTAGAGGAAGCTCTATAGAGAACATAAGATGCGGTTTTAATGTATTGCCCATAATGAGTGAGGTAAAAGAAGTACAAGGAACATACTTATTACCATATCCTTAAGGATTCCATTATGTCTCTGTTACATTTATTTATGCTAGGCGTACCCAGCTTAATGTAGAGAGAGACAATCCCACACTCCTCAAGATAGCGAGCAAAAAGAACCCGGACATTGTTCCTTCGAACCGTCATTTCAACCATAGTATACACCACCATGATTGGACTTAACGTTCTTAATAGTCTTTCAAAGTTAATTTCCAACTTTGACTTTATAAGACTTGAAAATGTCCAAAATTGATACTTTTTATGAAGCAAATAAATGTACCTATAAATGAGAGTAGTCGTCCATGAAAGTAAATAAATATTGTTGACCATTCCATGAAGGGGTAGTGAATGGCCCACAAAATACCGTATTTATTAGTTCTAGAACACTTTGATGCTCTCGAGGATACTTCTTTGTTTGTAAATTTTCCTTTTAGGCTTTTAATGCAAAAAGTCTTTTCCGGAATATCAAGTTTGTTCAAGATTCTTTTTGACATAAGCTTGTCAATTTTCCTTAAGGAGATATGACCCAAATGCTTATGCCATAAGGTATAAGAATTTTTACTTGATAACTTTTGCTTTCTATTTTGGTTTCATTATTATAAGATTCATTTATTGTTTGAGTGATGTCAAGTAAAGAAAGAGTACTTGACAAAGTACTAGTACCAACAACATTGGAATTAAAATAAAGATCACACTCATTATTTCCAAATGAACAAATAACATATTTCTTGTTCAATATTGTGATATATAATAAATTCCGTTCAAATGACGGTACAATAAACGTATTATTTAATACAAAATAATACTTAGTACTTAACAATAATTGAAAAGTCTTTATGCCTTTAACTTTAACCGGATTTCCAGCTCTCATATGGATGAATTTCTTCATCTTCACTGGGTCTTCGGTAATTCCGGCAATCCTACATAGACACACTTTATGTGAGTTGTTGCACCAAAATCAACCACAAAGTATATGTAGGAATTGAAACCAACTTAGCCTTAAGTACAAACATGACCTAATGACATACCTTTCGTAGCACGCCAAGCGTGATATTTAGGGCAGTCGAACTTCATGTTAGTGAGGTCCTTGCAAAAGAAGAATTTCTTTATGATCATTAGATGATCCCTTAGACTTCTCATTACTTGCAACCACAGTTTCTTTCCCTCTTCTCTTGTCCCATGAGAAAAGGTAGATGCTAAATAAGCACATTTAGTTCTAAATCGCTTTAACCTATCTTCCTCTTGTATCATAAGTGAAAGTAATTCATTAATAATTCACTTATCTTTTGACAATTATAGGTCACCTCAAAGTGACCAAACTGAGAAGGAAGAAAGATCAAAACTAAATGCATAAGAATATCTTTCGATATCCCGGACTTGATTGCTTTTAGTTTTGTTGATAGGTGAACTATTTCTAAATGTACTCCCTTAAATTCCCGGTACCCTTATACCTTATGGAAACAAGCTTCCTCAAGAGTATCAAGGAACGTTTCAGCATCAACATCCTCGGAGACACTGTCCAAAAGGTCTCCGGGACAACATTCTTTATTATCATTAGGCTCACGCGGTTGGATTATTTTCACTTCTCAGCACTTAAGCAATAAGAAGAGAAACAGATCCCTTAATGCGAGTTCTAGGTCCATATAGCCCAAGAGCATAATTATTTGTTTTCCAAGTTTTAAAATTAGTCCCATTTAGCATCGGTGCAGTACTCATAGCAGTAATAACGGATGAAACAATACGTAAATTTGTTGGGTTTTTGAGAACAAAAGAATGAAAAAACAAAACATAAATAAGAAACTACATAACGAATAAATGATTAATTATATCAATGAAATCCATCAATAAGGTAATTAATATGACATCAAAACTAATCTTTGGATTGCGAATTGACTCATAAATAATTGCCTTAGATGACAAGTAATTTGAACAACATTTGATTAAATGCATAATCTTCCTTTTGGTAGTCTTAAGCATTTAATAAAACAACTTAATGTTCATTTTATTTGTCATCACATGAATGTTTAAGTTTAGTCAAATGTCAAGTTCTTTGGAAAATTCAAGTCATTCACATATTAATTTAAACATTCAACACTTAAATAATTTTGGATTTAAATAACGTTAATCACTTAGGCGATAATATTATTTAAACAATGAATAAAATTATTCAAGCATATAATTAATAAAGGCTTTAAGGTTTGAACAAATGTATGTTTTGTTCAAAAGAGGAACAAAATTGTGCAACATCTTTGAAAAAGCAAAAACCTGTGAATAGTGTACATGCGCGACCGGGCAACTTATAATACCCGATCGGGCATAACATAAGACCCGACCGGGCAGAACATAAGACCCGACTGGGCTAAAGCCACCGTTTCATGCATGCTTTGCTGCACTTTTCCAAATTTTGTCCCAAAAAAAGATGAACAACAAGTAGATCCACATGGTATGTTCTTTACAACATAAAACCATGTTATTTAGGAATAATCTTGCTTTAAAACAATGGAATCAAGTATGTAGATCCACATGGTATGCACTAGACATAAAACCATGTTATGAAGGGATAGTCACACTTGAACCATTTTGTTCATTCAACAAAACTTTTCAAACCATTTTCTTAAATTCAGATGATGATTATCAGTACTCTATGAATGAATTAGAGTCCTAATCAACATCAAAACTTGATGATTCAACAGGAAAAATGAATCGAATAAAGCATAAAAGCTTTCCCGAAAAGAACTCAAACTTAAACCAAAATATGACCGGGCTCTGATACCAATTGTTGGAACAATTTAAGATCCCTGAATGCCACACTCATATTCAGAATAAGATTGAGGAAGAAGATGAAGGCGGAAGCGAGATAATACATGTTGAATCCATTATGAATGTTGTAGGGAGAAATGAAGAACAAGTAGGGAGAAGTGTTCTTCTAAATGATAAGTGTCTCTTAATCTCTCAAAAGTCTTCCAACATTATGAAGTAATTTAGATGAGAGAAAGTAAGAATGAAGTATGTTTTAGGGTTGATGGAGAGGCCTTTAAATATTAAACATGGTGACACTTCATTTAGGGACCACACCCTTTCAAGCTTTAGCAATGTTAATTTACCATTTTGCCCATCATAAATTGATAAATTACATTTCAGGAATTCTACACATTTTATTATTGACTATACTTTATACTAACATTATACTTATGACTTTATGTATGGAATTCACTAAATGACTTGTGTTGCAAGCCTTGATCTTACAGGAACGGCAAAACATAGAGAGATAATGATAAGCGGTTGTTTTGGATTTGTGGGGAAAGTAGGAAAGTTAACCCTAATTTAAGTATATATAGGTAGGGTTGTAAGTGTAAATGTTAAAACTAACAAGGGCATTAATAAAAAATAAAAGCTCAATACACATACACTACTTCTGGTCGAGTTCGGATTGGTGCAAGAGTGGTACTGAAACCGACCCGAAACCCATATGGATCATAAAAATTCATACCAAACCCGAATTTTTCGGATCGGATCACCATCGGAACGGATCGGATTCAGCTAAATTGCCATCCCTAGCCTCAATATTGTAATCCCTTCTTCCCCAAAAAATATGTCGCGTTTCTAAAAACTGAAATAGTTGTTGTGCAATTTGACAAGTGAAATCCAACACTTACTTTGGGAAGGAGGGAGTACGTCTTTGAGCCAAAAAAAAAAAAAATCCAACCGATTTAAATTCTTTCAAAGTATCATTGTTCATACAAGTAACACTAAACTGGTAAACCAAAACAAATTTATGCAAAAATATTTAAACCGTTTCAAGGAAGAGAATGTCAATCCTTCTTTCTTACAAGCTCAATTAGCCGATAATTTCACTCCACACCCAAACACAGAATTAAATATTATTTATCAATCTTGATTTTGTCAACTGGAACACAAGTTCTCAAAGCGAACATTCCTGGCAATAGGAAAGTGTGGGACAAAACCCATTCCAGTGAAGGAATGTTCAAAAAGCTCCCACCTTGGGATAGAGTTTATTGCCAAATAAACTTGAGTACTATTAAATAGGTGACGATTTGCCCTCGTACTAAAGAAACTCACACTATGACCTGCGTACTATGGTTTTAATAAAAAAGTGCACAAGGATAACGATGACATGTTAGAAATCTAACGAGCTGTCAACATATGTTAAAAATTTAACTGATTTAAATTTTAAAAAATTCAAATATGACCCTGATATTGATATTAATGTCGTAAAGGCCCAATAAATATTTTATATTCACATTTGTGTATATACTCCCTTCGTCCCAGCACAAGTAACATTTATTTCCTTTTCGGTCTGTCCCAACACAAGTGACACTGCCCAAAATAGTAAATATTCATTTTAGTCACTAACCTTTAAATATTTTACAATCTAGTCACTATTCTATAAATTATTTAATTATTTAGTATCATGAATATCATTTTGTTTTAATCCATTCATCATCCCCAAATCTTTACACCACCCCCACCACCACCTATCACCATTATCGCCACCACACCACCAGCCGCCAACAACATCACTTGCCTCCATTACCACCTGAATACAAACTCACCACCATTACCACCTCCATTATTCATTTCTTAAACACTCTCATAACAATTATTTGTCAACAACAATTTAAAAAATCAAATATGCACTAGATCCAGATTTAGCAAAACCAAAATCAATGAGATTCATGAATCAAATTATTTCCCCAAAACAGAACTGATCAATCGTTGGATACCCATCTTTGATTTCCTCAATAACCCTCAAAACCCCTTCTGTCTCTTTCTCTTTTCTCTCCTTCAGCTTCAACAACGCCACTCGAATCGATATAACCAGGCTTCGGGTCGGGTGGGCGAGGGAGACCCAATTGAGTGTCATAATATCGTCGACGGTGGGTTTGGTTCATTGGTCGGCGGAGATGTGGGAGGGGTGTGAGTGGCGAGGTCGTGCTTGGATTTGAATCTAGATGAGTTTTGTTTTTATGGGTTCATAGATCTAGGTTAAAGATGGGGGCAGTGGGTTTGGTTCATTGTTCGAATGTTGACAGAGAAGAATAGAAGGGACGTTTGGGGAAGGGGGGTTGTTTTCAATTCGTCAACAGTGGGTTTGGTTCGATGGCCTGGTCATTCAGGATAGAGGGAGGGAAGGTGACCTTGAAGGACGGGGTGGTGTGGGAGGGTGGGGGCCGACGGATGGTTGGGAAGGAGATGAAGGCAGAAAGGGTGGGGGTTGGGCGGATTTAGGGTAGGAAGGAAGATGAAGGGGAAAGGGAACAAGAATGGAAGAATAGAACAAACGTTTGGGGAGGGGTAGGGGGTTATTTGAAAATTATAAAAAGTGAAAATGAGTGGGGTTGGTTGAATATAAATATATTAAAACATTTCTATTTTGGGCAGTGTCACTTGTGTTGGGACAGACCGAAAAGAAAATAAGTGTCACTTGTGCTGGGACGGAGGGAGTATATAAACAAATGTGAATATAAAATATTTATTGGGCCGTTACGACATTAATATCAATATCAGGATCATATTTGAATTTTTTTTAATGTAAATTAGTTAAATTTTTAACATATGTTGACAGCCCGTTAGATTTCTAACGGGTCATCGTTATCCTTGGGCACTTTTTTATTACAACCATAGTACGCAGGTCATAGTGTGAGTTTCTTTAGTACGAGGGCAAATCGTCACCTATTTAATAGTACGCAAGTTTAATTGGCAATAAACTCCCTTGGGATATACTTAGTACTCCGTCTATCCTAAAATGAATATCCATATCTGTTCTTGATCAAGAACAAAAAATGATGTAAAGAGATGTTGGAGCGGAATAACAATAAAATAAAAAGGATAACAATTAACCGAATCAACGGATTAATTGACCCAATTCGAATCCACGAATTAGAGTTTTGTAAGAACAACAACAATGACGATAAAGCTCTTGAAATACGAAGTAATCCACATTCAACAAAACCAATTAAGGTTTCAAGGGATTAAACCCAAAGATGCACAAAGCAAACTTTTATAAAATATATCAAAATTCTCTAATTCTCGGATTACAATATGAGGCCTATTTTATAGTGCCCATAAGACTTGAAAAAAAGTTAAAACCTACTAAAATTACTCCTAACCTATATAGTAACCTAATAGGACTTAAAAACTATAAAATCTCCTCAAAATCTATCCTAGAAACCTCTAAAATTATCATACTAAAAATAATGATGAAAATAATAATTAAAATACTAATAACAACTTAACTAATAATAAAATAGGCTTTGACCAATAAGTCCCTAGGCCAAATAAAAACTACCAATAAGGACATACATTTTGAAAACCTACCAAAAAGTCATTGGCCCTTTTCCTGGACCAAAATACCCTTCTTGGTCGGTCATGCGAACACAAGTTCACAACCCAGGCGGTTTTTTTTTCTCCCTCTTTTACTCTTCCTGTTTCTCTCTCTCTTTTTTTTTCCACCTAAAATTTTAAAATGACATATCTCAAAATATATAAATTGAAAAAATGATCTGAAATCATTGTTTTAATCGTGTCGACGATACGAATCAAACAAGTACACTCAACACATAATTCAAATTTTATAAATAAAAAAAATCCATTTTTGTTGATTTATGTCATTTTTTCATTTTTAAAAACTGATAAATTCATCTCTCAATTTTTCACAATCATTATAATAACTGAGACATGCATTTCACAGTTGTTCACACATTAATTTGAATATAATAACTGAGACATTCATTTAACAGTTATTCATAATTGAATAAAAACTGATAAAACCACCTCTCATTTTTCCTAATTGATGACTCAATTTATCGGTTTAATTATATAATAAATGAGACATTCATTTCTCAGTTATTCACATATGAATTTGAGTACAAGAACTGGTACATTCATTTCTCATTTAACAATTTTTCTCTTTTGTTAATATAATAATAAATGAGATATTCATTTCTCAGTTATTCACACACGAGTTTAATATAAGAACTGGTAAATTTATTTCTCAGTTGTTAACACATTAGTTGAGTGTAACAACTAAGAAATTTTTGCGATATCCGGACCGTATCCGACCCGTTGCCATCCCTACATGTAGGTCTCACTAAATAAAAAAGTATAAATAACTTTCCTCTTTTGGATTTTGAAGTTTAAAATGGGAAAACCAAAAGAGAAATTTTTGAAATTTAAAATGGGACGGAGGGAGTACTCTTTAAACAATTGTGAAATAAATTTATCTCATTTTTTTTTTATTAAAAATGAGTAATTGTCCAATTGTGAAGAATTAATACTCCTAACCAAAAAAAAAAAAAAACAACAAATGTGAGGTTGTAGTGTTAAATATATAATATTCTACTAATGGAACAAGAAATAGTTTGGCATAGTGGTTAGGAGTCTTAACCAAGACCAAGAGATCTTGGGTTCAAACTCTACAAAGAGCAAATAATTTTTATTTAAAATACTTGGGGCTGCAGTGGGTGGGGTTGGAGGTTCGGCGAGGCGGCGTGGTGTTGGCCGGCGGTCGGTGGCGGAGGTGGTGCCCGGCATCTGTCACCGGCGGCGGTGGTGGCTGGCGGCGGTCGGCGGTCAGCGGCGGCGGCTGCAGTGGGTGGGGTCGGAGGTCCGGCGCGGTCACCGGCGGCGATGGTGGTTGCCGGCGGTCGGTGGCGGAGGTGGTGACCGGCAGCTGTCAACGGTGGTGGCTGGCGGCGGCGGTGGTGGTCAAATGTAAAGGTGGCAGTCAAAATGGTCAAAGGTTAGAGGTGTTGGATGATTTAATTTGGGCTGAGGGTATTTTTGCCATTTAAAAGGTACGAGGGATTTATTGGTAAAATTGATTTGAACCTAAGGACCCTAAGGTAGAATTTGAAATGTTGTGTTTTTATTGGTAAATACCACATTCCCCCAGGGACTTATTGGTAAAAATCCCATAATAAAGTACAAATATAATTATAATAGTTAATATAATTATATTCCCGGTTTGCATCATTCACCCCCGCTTCCAAAGAACTCGTCCTCGAGTTCGTTCTCGAAACTTGAAGTCGACCATGCCACTTGAATAAATATGTAGAATAAACACGGGCTTTACCGAGCTTCAAAAAATATGGGACGTCGCGATGCAATGGCCTAAATACTCCTGGTCCGGGCGGGTGCTTTACTGGGTGCGGTCGGATCTTTACAGATGGTCTGGTCGGGTCACAATTTTGGGCAGGCCGGGCACGGTCGTGCGTCTTATCCAGCATGGTCGTGCGAAAGAGTTCGAGTGCTGCCTTCTTTTCTCCCAAGTGACTGGATCCGGTCGGATGTGGTTTAAGGTGCAGGTGGACCAGTACAATGAGTCCGGGCGGATCTGTGGCAGAAAACCCACTGCTGCGGTTGTTTCCTTGTCTGAATGCGTGGGATGTTGTTCTGGGCTTGGGATCTTGCAGCCTTCATCATGTTCATCGAAGCAAGCAGCCGTCACTTCATTAGTATGTTGAGAGGCAAGTCGACGTTCTTCCTCGAGGCGATCAGATTCTGCAGCGTGTTTTGCTTCCAATCGCGGAATTACTACTTCAATCAAGTAATAAAGTTTGTCCGCATTAATGTCAATTTTCCTTCGATACTCCTCCTCAATCGCTTGTTCTGCCTCTGCCTTTTCCCGATCTCCTTCTATTTTATAATAATGTCCACGTTGACGGGAAATTTCTTCCATATCAAGTAAACGATATGCCAACCCGAGAAGGGAGTCTCTTTTTTATAGCACGATCCAACCGAATATTGATCGCATGAAGAACCTCAGAATTTTCGTTCATGGTGATGTCTGCATCGATTGTCATCTTTCTCCTTGGATCGACCTTTTTTCTGATACCAACTGATGTAAAGAGATGTTGCGGAATAACAATAAAATAAACAGGATAACAATTAACCGAATCAACGGATTAATTGACCCAATTCGAATCCACGAATTAGGGTTTTGCAAGAACAACAACAATGACGATGAAGCTCTTGAAATACGAAGGAATCCACCTTCAACAAAACCAATTAATGTTTCAAGGGATTAAACCCAAAGATGCACAAAGCAAACTTTTATAAAATATATCAAAATTCTCTAATTCTCGGATTACAATATGAGGCCTATTTTATAGTGCCCATAAGACTTGAAAAAAAAGTTAAAACCTACTAAAATTACTCCTAGCCTATATAGTAACCTAATAGGACTTAAAAACTATAAAATCTCCTCAAAATCTATCCTAGAAACCTCTAAAATTATCATACTAAAAATAATGATGAAAATAATAATTAAACTAATTACAACTTAACTAATAATAAAATACAAATATAATTATAATAGTTAATATAATTATATTCCCGGTTTGCATCAAAAAATGTCATTCACTTTGGGACGGAGGTAGTAGCAACCTCTATTAGTACTAAGAAAAGGAAAAGATATAAGGTGTCACCTCAGCAAGGGTGTGTAAGGGGTTGTTTATGCAATTTTCCCAGGGAATAAAACGCAAAAGACTCAGGGTCAAGGTCAACTATTCAAGTGACAAAAAAGAAAGAAACAGCACCATGGAGAAGAAGGTAAAGGGACAGGTAATTATAATGAAGTTTTTGGAGCATATGCAGTACCCTTCCGTGCGGGTTCTAAAGTCGCTTCAACAAAGATGTTTGTGGTTGTAATTGTAAGGATTTATCTTTTCAATTTTGTTAGGCATTATCCTTCCTTGTACCCAGCAACCAAGTCCTGTCTATATATAGCTCCTCCAAAACAACTGCTGTAATTCACAAGATACACTACTAGAAAACAATGGCGAATTATTGGCATCTGTCTATGATTACGCTATCCCTCTTCTTTATTTCCATTGCCTTGGCTACCAATTCATTCTCATTAAAGAAGCAAGTTACCTGCAATGAGGATGACATCTCTGCCTTGGTCAAATTCAAGCAAAGCTTTTCGGTTAATAAATATGCATCCGTTTCTGTGGACGCGTATCCAAAGCTCGCATCATGGAAGTTGAACGGAACAGATTGCTGCTTGTGGGACGGAGTAGTGTGCAGTGAGGACACAGGCCATGTGGTTGGCCTCGACTTGGGTAGCAGCTTTATTTATGGTCCACTCAACTCAAACAGCAGCCTCTTCCACCTTGTTCACCTTCAGACCCTCGACCTTTCTGACAATAACTTCATGCACTCTCAAATACCATCTGCAATTGCTTCTCTCTCGCAGGTGAGGAGGCTCAACCTCTCGTTGTCTGCATTCAGTGGACAAATCCCTAACGAAATCTCACATCTCACACATTTGACTTCTTTGGACTTGACGAGTTCTTTGAATCTGTCCGAAAAACCATTATTAAAGCTCCAAAATCCTAGCTTTAAACATCTGGTTCAAAACTTAACACAGCTAGAAGAGCTTTGTCTTTCTCAGGTGAACATTTCTTCTCAAGTGCCTTCTATATTGACCACTTTTACCTCCTTGAGATTAATTAATCTCAGGGATTGTGGTTTGCGTGGTGAATTTCCAAAGGGCATATTCCATCTACCAAAGCTACAGTTTCTTAGCGTCCGGTACAACCAAGACCTGAGTGGCTATTTGCCTGAATTTCAAAACGGCAGTCGACTTGAGGTTATGAGACTAAATGGCACGAGATTCAATGGGTCTCTTCCTCATCACTCAATAACCTGACAAAGCTCACCACACTTGAACTTGGATATAATCTGTTCACCGGCCAGATTCCTCAGTTGGAAAGCCTAACAGACCTGACATACTTGTCGCTTGCCCATAATGAATTTGATGCAGAGTACGTGCCCAATTGGTTAGGTAAGCTACCCAAGCTCAAAACTTTGTACCTTGACTCTACCAATCTACACGGTGCACTGCCATCATGCCTTTCAAACCTAACCCAACTTACTGATTTAGATCTCCATTCAAATCACATAAATGGCCCTATTCCATCATGGCTTATGAACCTCACCCAGTTAAGTATCATTGACTTTTCATTCAATCAACTGCTAGGCACAATCCCACCAACAATCTCACAACTAACAAATATTACCTATCTTGCTCTTTGTAACAATAACTTTAGCGGCACAGTAATTGCAGACAGTTTTCTTAGTCTCAACAACCTCATTGCACTTGGCCTAGGAGGAAACAGGATAACATTCACGGTTAACAATAATTTCACAAATGCCACTCTTCCACAGCTTCAGATATTAGGATTAGGATCATGCAACTTGAAGGTTTTCCCTGATTTTCTGCGCACCCAAAATCAGTTGTCTATTCTGTTTATGAATCGAAACCGTATTGAAGGCCAAATTCCGGAATGGTTTTGGAATAATACAATGGACACTTTGGAAATCTTACTGTTGAATGACAACCTTCTAACCGGCTTTCAGCATCATCGACAAATCCTTCCCTGGGCTAATAATGTTCACACATTGGACTTTAGCGACAACATGTTTCAAGGATCGCCACCAGTTCCACCATCAAATACCAATATATATAACCTCAAAAACAATAGATTCACAGGAGATATCTCACCATTGATATGCCGGGTGAGTTCTCTTCAATTACTGGATTTCTCCCACAATAACTTGACCGGCACAATTCCTCCATGCTTGGGAAAAATGAGATTGTCCATGTTAGTGCTTAAGCGCAACAACTTTTACGGTATAATTCCTAACACTTTTATGAAGGGAAACAAGTTGGAGATAATCGATCTAAGAGAAAATCAATTGGAGGGGAAGCTACCAAGATCATTAACGAATTGCACAATGCTCAGAGTTCTCGATCTTGCAGATAACAATTTGGAGGATGTTTTCCCTACTTGGTTGGGAATTCTTCGACACCTGCAAGTTCTGATTCTGCGTTCCAACAAATTCCATGGTGAATTAAAGAGTTCACGAGAAAGCAACTCAGGTCAATACCCAAAGGTGCGCATAATTGACCTCTCTGACAATTCTTTCACAGGTAATTTACCACGGGAATACATTCAAAGTTGGACATCGATGAAGACTACATATACCAATGCCGCATATTTGAGTGTAGATTACGTTATTTGTGGGCATTTGGCATGGACTGGATCTCAAAATTACTCAATGACCATCACAAACAAGGGTGTGAAAAGAGAGTATGAAAGGGTATTAAACTTGTTCACTGTGGTCGATCTCTCTAGCAACAAATTCATTGGAGAGATCCCGAGATCTTTTGGACAACTTCAAGGCCTCGAGTTGCTCAATCTTTCCAACAACTACCTGAGTGGTTATATACCTGTCTCCTTTCAGAATCTAACAAATCTTGAATGTTTGGACCTTTCTCGAAACAGGCTCTCAGGGGAAATCCCTCAGCAATTGGCACAACTAACCTTCCTTGCCTTCTTGAATGTTTCATACAACCATCTCTCAGGTCTAATTCCACAAGGCGAACAGTTCAATACATTCGAAAACAGCTCTTATGAGGGCAATCCAGGTTTGTGTGGAGAACCTTTATCCAAGAAATGTGGTAACATAGAGGCACCTTTGATAGATGAGACAGGTGATGATTATGAGTTCCCAAGCGGAGTGGACTGGATTGTTATATCTTTAGGTTTGGGAAGTGGGCTAGTTGTTGGGTTGATTTTTGGCAAGTATCTAGGCGCAAGGCATCATGAATGGTTTGTCGAAAAATTCGGAAGGAAACAAGACAAGTTAGTCAGGCTAACAAGAAGGGACAGAAGAAACCAAGTCTTGATGGTAAAAGTCTATTAAATGCTTTTATATGATATATGTTTTGTGTTTAGTGCTATTTAATATTTTATTATGTACTTGTAATATACAACGTATATGCAAGTAATATTTTCATTGCTAATCCTCGCCTTGTGCAAATAGTTTAGCCATGTTAGCTTGATACTGTACTTCCTAATATTTGGTATATTTCATTCAACATTATGTTAGCAAGTACTGCTATAAAGAAGATAAAAGAAAGACACTAAATGTTTCATAGATTTCAACCGTTCGTACCATAGTTTCTGCTACTTGTTTCCTCAATCGTTTCTATGACAGTTAAGAGCTAGATGAGTGATGATTATAATTCTCTTCTAAGTTGACGGATTATGACTTTATTCTTCACAACCTAAAAGAAAGAACGTTTAACCATTTAGGACTACTACCAACTGTCCCCTTTCACTGGGAAATTATTCTTATATTTTACGAGAACATCAAGAGCAATAATGGAGGGACAAAAACACACTAATTTTTTCACCCTGTTCGTCAAATCAATTGCTTTCGAATGGGGAGCTACCAAGCTGGGTTTTTGCACTATAAACTCTCTCTGTACTGCTACATCCTCACACAAAAGCGCTCTTACAAGAGGTGGCACTCTCAAAAGACATGCACACAAGTTGCGGCCGTCACCTTGGCTCAAGCACCGGCACTCTCAAACTCAAAAAAGAGGGTACGTATTGACCCAATTGCACCCCTATACAAAATCCATGTATATACGTGAGGGGGTGTGTTAATATCTAAGCATAATATACATTGTGGGAGTAGGGATGGCCAAAACCGGTTCCGGTTCGCCATATATGTGACCCTGAACCGGCCCGCGCTTACCCCAGTTCCAGTTCCGGTTGGCACAATCCGGTTCCGGTTAGGCTCCGGTTCCGGTACAGTTCCGGTCCGGTTCCGGTCTCCCCCTTTAAAATTATTGAAAAACAAGGGATTTTTGGTACGGTTCCGGTTCCGGTCCGGTTCACCATTTATGTGACCCTGAACCGGCCCGGATGTCTTGCGGTTCCGGTTCGTCCGGTTCCGATTTCCTCCCCGGTTTGCTCCGGTTCCGGGCTTTTCCGGTCCGGTTTTACGGTTCCGGTCCGATTTGGCCATCCCTATGTGGGAGCCCTCTTTATCACATTAAGGTTTTGGAGGAGTTGGTTACTTAACATGGCATCAGAGCCTCTAGGTTTGGCAAGGACAAGGGTTCGAATCTTCCCGCTTGCATTTATCCTTAAAAAATTACAAAGGGTACGTATTGACCCAATTGCGGCCCTATACTAACGTATACACGTGAGGGGGAGTGTTGATATTTAAGCATGATATACATTGTAGGTGCCCTATCTACTACCTAAAGGTTTTAGAGGAGTTGGTTACTTAACAAAAAAACCCCAACTCTGTAGTACTTGAATACTCTTAATAGAACACCCAATAGCACTTGTTTTTACCCATAGAAGCAATGCGATCCCGAAATAGACATTCGGAAGCTTTAATTTTGGAACCAATTAGAGAGAAAGCTTGAAATTGGAGATTTAATAGATGGGTGCTACTATTCACACCCGCAAAATTACTAAATATACCCGCAATACTAAGTCTACCCAAAACAATCATTCACACAACACTAAATACTGTTAGAGAATTTAGGTTTAGGGTAATTGATAATCCTGGATATTGATTGAATCGTGTACAATCCACTATCCGAGTAAAGTATTTCGACCCTTTAAGCCTAGGTTTCACGAAATCTTCACTGGGATAAGACAATCAAAACAATCTGTATCTTAGGCCAAGAAAACAGATCAGAAGCTTAGAGTATTATTAGAGTTTTTCGTAAAACAAACTGAGATACAAAATCAGGTTATAAAGAGATCGCAGTAAAAGAGCAGAATCAGTTGCACTGTTTACAGTCATGACTGTTGGCCCAACAGTCATAATATTTAACTGATCATGTCTCTTGGTTTTTTGCGGGTTTTGGTGGGGAAACTGGCGGGAGATTAATTGCAGTACCAACAATACCGTTTAGGTTTCGGGGCGCTGCCTCGAGCCCCGCGAGGGGCGGCTCCCCCTCGACCCCCGCCCGCTCTGTTGGGAGCGGGACCCCCGCAAGGGGGCGCAGCCCCCTTGACCCCTGCTTCTTTATCGTGGTCGAAAACATATTGACTCAAAATGAGTGTGTAATCCACACTTTCCCTTCCTCATATCCGAGCCTAATATGAGATCGCATTGGTCTCTAGTAAATCCAATTACATAAAATCGTTGATGACACTAAAATCACCAACAAATACACCACCTCTTTTCTAATTTTACCCTTTTAAACCCATACCACTTCAATTAACAAAATACACTCACACACCTAATATGTTCTCAAACTCCTCACACACAACACACCGTCTTGCTCTCTCACAGCCCTAGCTCTTGCTAAGGGTTAAGCATCCTCGAAGCTAATTCATTTGCAGGGATTCATCAAATTAATTGTACCATCGCAACTTGATACCTCAAAACAATTAGTATTATGTTTTATGTTGAATAAATGTTATAACATGATTGTTTATTATGTTTTATTTAAATTATTAAATACTTTTGGTTGTTTTTATATGTGTTATTGTGATGACGTAATACTTATTAACATTTTAGAATTAATAATGCATGGATATCTGAAGCAGGTGGCTCCGTCCCGAAAGAAAATAATGATTTTAAAATTCATTAACTTTAGCGACAGAATAATCCATCATTAATAATAAATTCCCCGTAACTCTGATTTAAAAGTGGAGAGCAGGGTTGTTGATCCGAAGCCAAGTTTTCTTACTGAAAGAACAGAAGGAAAGCAGCCTAGCTCCGAAGCAAGAGCAAAAGAAGGTTAGCTTTATACTCTTAATGGTCAATTTTCCATTCTTGTGTAGCTATATTTTCCTTTCTTGGAAGCATGTCGGCAAGCATAATGCCTCATAGCTCACTTGCTCTAGTACTCCCTCCGTCCCAAAATGTGTTTTACACTTATGTTAGTATAAAACGTGTTTTTAAATAGCGGAATGACAATTTTGTAAATAAGCGGAACGTTGTTACAAGGCGCGATGGCATTGTTGTAAATGACCAGAAATTATAAAACTCACCATGCAATTTTTGATACTATAAGAGGCATTTATCGATAATACAGCTGACACATTTTGACACTAGGGCAGACAGTTGTTTTGAAACTTATAGAAACTCACCTAAAACTTGTTGACATTGTAAGAGGCATTGTTCGACGCTACAACAGACACTTTTCAACACTAGGGAAGACAATTGTTAACAACACAACCGGCATACTTAACACTACCACTAAAAGTGTCTGTTTGAATGTATAAAAGTGTCTGTTTGAAACAACTGGCATTTTCTCATATTATAAAATAGGCACATGATTATATTAGAGAAGGCATTGACGAAAACTCGTTTTTCCATTTCTTAGTACGTAAAACATGTTTTTTCATAAGAGTATGTAAAAAAACGTTCTACCCTAGTGCTAGTGTAGAACCTGTTTTGCGTTTACATAAGAACGACTCATACTAATAATATTAATAATTGAAGAAAATACAGTGTGCTTTAAACTATTTCTAATTTGCTACACATCACAAGTTACAAATGAAAATAGTAAAAAGCCAAGACATGGCTACATATACACAAATCACTTAATTAATTATAGCACAATAACCTTATTTAAGCACGCATACTTATTATGTAATCTTATTCTATAGATCAATAATCTCCAATCAATACATCTCCTGAGCAGGCGGCTTAAACACAGGCCTAGCATACCGCTTAGTGGCCTCCCTGTTGTCAATAGTCTCCACCACATATGTCTCCACCTTTTGAACCAATGGCTGCATGGCAGGTGGCGCAGCCTCGGTGATGGCACGCCCGATGAAATCAGCTGCCAGGCCAGTAGTTGTCGTAGTTGTTGACTGGTGACTTTTCTTTGGTTTCGTCCATGTGTAAGTAGGGGCAGGTGTGGTCTTTTGCCAGAAGTTACTCGCGTGATTAACCGGATACTGGGTTGACTCGGTTTGATTGACTTTGGGGATGAATTGACCGTACTCTTGTGGGCCCTCATAGTTGTTGTATGTGTAGTCGGGGGTGTGAATACGTTCAACATAAGTTGACTCTCTCTTTGGGGCATAGCCGGGTCGTGTGTAGCTAATGACAGGGTTTTTCCTCCCTTGTGAGTCGACCATGACCGGGCGGTGCATGTGGTCGTTGGAGGCGTACCCCTGGTAGAGAGGTTCTACGTTGTCGTAGGTGGTGTAGCCATTGGTTGCATACCCATATCCAGCCATGACTTATGTTGTATTGTTATAGAAGAAGGCTAGCTCTTGTCACCTTCTTGCTAGAGATAGTGATGCAAAAACTTGTTATATAGACACGACAGATGGGGTGTGTGTAGTCTGAATGCACAGCAGTCGTAATATTGTAGCAAATGAGTTACATTTTATAGTAACATGAGCTATATTTTATAGTACGAATATTTTATCAGAGAGAGCAAAAATGAGTAATAAGATTTACATTTCATAATAAGATTCAATTGTTGTGCAGTCAGATTAGATTGTAACAAACTGTACTGATCCCAGATTCCAAATCCTAGACATGACATGTTGGTATGATCAGTGGGGAAGCTTTCTTTGCTTATAGGTTAATCCGACCCCTTTGATTTTGGAGTTATGTCATTTTTACCTTTTTTAAATTTAGAAAAATAATATTATTATTATTAAAAAATAATATTTATTTTAATTTTAATCCCTTAAATTTAGAAAAAAATTAACATTATATCATAATTTTTACCTCTTTCTACTAACTTTCTGGCTTCGCCACGGATGGTGATGGAATCAATTTAGGGGTGCGGTAGGAGTTCATATCAGGGCGGACCCAAGCATGCTAAAGGTGTGCCGGTGATCCCCTCTAACCAAAGAATGTGTGTAGTTTAGTGGTTAAGTTGTTGGGAAGGCCAAATTACATTTTACCCCCCAAAGTATCCACTGATTCTCACTTTGCACCCCCGTTTGAAAAGTCGGTCTGTTTGGTACCTAAACTTCCAAATATTCCCACTTTGCACCCTAGCACTAACGAATGTTAGAAAATTTAACAGAATAGGTAACGAATGGACTATTTTGTAATGTTATTAGTTTTTATGGGTCAAAATGAAAATTTTTAAATATTAAGTACTAAAAAATTATTTTTTTTTCAAATATTTAACATTATCTTAAATCATAAATAATTAATATTTCTTGAAAATTATACAATTTTTTTATGCTAAAATATTTTTTTAAAAAATAAATAAAAATTATTACGGTTTTTTTTTAATAAAAATATTTAAAAAATAAAGTTTTTTTTTCTTAAAAAAAATTGTAATGTCTTATTTATATTTTTTTAAAATATAATATAAAACTTTTAAATTGTTATTTTTGTAAAAATTTTACTTTTTTAAAAAAATAAAACATTATAGTGTTTTTTTAAAAAAAAATTACTCCCTCCGTCCCAGTTTAAGAGTCTTACTTTCGTCTTTGGTATGTCCCTGTTTAAAAGAATATTTTACTTTTTTCAAAAAAAAAACAATATTTTTCTAAAATAAAAAAACGCTATAATGTTTTAATTTTTTAAAAAAATAAAATTCTTACAAAAATTACAATTTAAAAGTTTTATTTTATATTTTTAAAAATATAAATCAAACTTTAAAATGTTTTTTTAGAAAAAAAAAATTCTTTGTTTTTTAAATATTTTTATTTAAAAAATAAATAAAAACATACTTAATTTTTTATTATTATTAAAAAAAGAAATTTCATTTTTTTAGAAAAAATAATTTCATATTTTTTTAAGAAAAAAATTAGCATAAAATCAGTATTATTTTCAAGAAGTGTTAATTATTTAAGATTTAAGATAATGTTAAATATTTGGAAAATTAAATAAATTTTTAGTACTTAATATTTAAAACTTTGTATTTTGACCCTTAAAAACTAATAAGCATTACAAAATAGTCCATTCGTTACCTATTCTGTTAAATTTTCTAACATTCGATAGTGCTGGGTGCAAAGTGGGAAAATTTGAAAGTTTAGGTACCAAACAGACCGACTTTTCAAACGGGGGTGCAAAGTGGGAATCGGTGGATACTTTGGGGGTAAAATGTAATTTGGCCTGTTGGGAATTTGAGCACGAGTTTGTTGGTTCTAGTCTCATGTCATGCATTAATTTTTTCGTATAGAGTTTTATAGTGTATTTGTGCATCCCCTCACAATTTGTGCATCCCCACAAAATACTCTAGATCCGCCTCTGGTTCATATTCGATCATATTTTTAAGTGCTTGCATGTTGAGATAAGATGATTCTTGTGCTCTCCCACCATTTTCAAAAAAGAAGCATTACTTGAAGAATTAGATTCTGGGTGGCTACAAAGTGGTAGATTATATTCATTTGGTCTCTGCTTTGCAACTTGCGTATCCTTTAGCTAACTAGTTGGATTATGCACTGACTGATGTTGCAATCTTGCAAACAGGTCGGTTTTTTATTTTTTTCTTTAAAAATTGTCTCAATATGATCTTCTTCGCTTCATTTTTCATACTCCCTCCGTCTTAAAATGATTAACGCATTTGACTATTCAAACTTTTAATGATGTGAACACTAGCTACATGAGCCATGCTAATATTATGCACTGATTGTAGAAATGTGAAGAACTTTTGGGACAATGGAAAATAACAAAACATAAGAAGATCATTTTTGGACAAATGGGGTATTTGAATGTATAGGAATTTATGTAATGGATCTCGAGATCTGGATTTGGTTTTATCTTCCATTTTTTGAACTTGTCCGTTTGGAGAACCTGACCTGGAACCGCTCCACCCCTCCATCCTATGGACATGGTCTCCATTCAGTCACGTAGGCGAGCTCTTCATTTATATGGCTGAAGTCGCTTTAAAAATATGTGGGTCTCACTGAGCTCGAATACATCTCGATCGTCAAACACAAAACTAGGCGAGGTGGCAACATCCAGGTCGTTGGGTGGAGCAACGAGAACGTTAAGGGTGACATCATAGCTCCCGCAAAATTCCTGTTTCGGACAGAGTCAGTTTAGGGTTTGCTGAAACTACTTGATTAGAATTAGAGAGTATAAATACTCTCGGCCGATATTATTCTGATTGTTCTATTTTTTTTTGAGCTAATTGTGCATTCAGTTCATCCGTTTTAGGGTTTCTACTAATCTGTTACACAATAAGGCTTGTGATCTGTACTTAATCCACCGTATAGTAATACTCTCTCCGTCCCAAAATGATCTTCACTTTTGACTATTCAAACTTTTTAAGGATATGAACACTTGCTACACTAGTCATGTTTTATTTGTGCACTTCTAAGCTTATATTTTAGAAATGTGAAGAACATTTTGAGATAATAAAAAATAGCAAATAGGAAGATCGTTTTGGGACGGAGGGAGTAATTTTTTTCTCCCTCTGCTCATGAATGTATCTAAGACATCGTTAGTAAATTACGTAATTTTATGTGTTCGCTTAGTGCGTTCATCGTTTTTGTTTGTTCTTTGTATTTTCGTGTAACACCCCAACTTTCCACTACAATTAAATAATAACTTAATACGAATAATTCCCAAAATCAGAATGCCCAACGGCTATAAATAACCACAATTCAAACATTAACCAACGTTCAAATCCACAACGGCTAGTACAAACCACTAGCTCAAACGGTAACTAACGGAAAGTAAAGTTTATAACTTAACCATAACGGAAACATAACCACTAATTACTTTATTAAAAGAAAACTCCTAAGCCGCCAACCTTGCGACTCTTGATCTGCTTATTTATAACCTGGAGAGAGAAAAAGATGAAAGGAATGAGCGAACAATGCCCAGTAAGTTCATACGGTATCCCCTCGGGTACTAAGAGGAGATGACCGAAACGAACGGTAACAATGAATTACAATGAACGGATATAACTCAAGGATCAAACTATCACTCAGTTTGAAAAGAAACATTTACTTGATGAAAAACAATTCATTACTTGAAAACACGTGGCTTCAGAGGCAGTTTCCAAAACACAACATTTTACTCACACTTTACTTTTCTTTACTTTACTTTACTTCATTTAGGGATTAAGCACGTGCTGTACCCAGGGCTCGGGTTTCTACTGACCGCACCCAAAATCGGTATATCATGATAACCTACGTTACTTCATCAAGCAACGCAAAGGGGTCCACATGTTCAACTTAGAACTATGGATAACTGTAAGGGTCCACTTATCCGTTTCGGGATTATGGATAACTGTAGGGGTCCACTTATCCGTTTCGGGATTATGGATAACTGTAAGTCTTTTACTTATTACAAAACTTTACTTTAAAGAGCTTTTACAAAACAAAGCTTAACTTTACAAACTTTACTTGATCACTTTTAAAAAGATACACATCTCACTTGGACACCAAGGTTACAAAATCACTCATACACATGATAACCCTATTGAACAATAACCATATCAATAGAGGGGATAACAAAAGACGGAACAATTCGCAGAACGGAATAGTTATTAAAAGACTATCTAGCCACACAGATAGTTTACTTTATAAAAACAGAGATTGGGAATCCTAACAAAGGATTAAGAATCAATACACAACTAAGAGCGTAATCCCTTACCTTAGCTTCGAGTTCTACTAGCTTGCTTTACTCCGCTTGGACAATCTACAATATGAAATAGTCTAGCCTTAGACATGAGAAAAATACTATTTTACTTCCGTCCCAATTCACTTCTTTTTACTCGATTAATTCCATGGTTTAGTCATCTATCACCCTTTCCTAGTTAACCAATAACTTTAAGAATGACTACAACACCCCTAGGGTTTTTATTAGTCAATCCCCAATTCTCAATTTCACTACACAAATTACACACACTGATTTCACACTTTCTGCACACACTTACTGAGTACACCTACTGACAGACACACCCACCACTCTGATTCACACACCCTCTGGTACACCCACCACTCTGAACACACCCACACATTCAGATACGCACACCCACCATCAGCACACACTCACACCCACCATCAGCACACCCACACTTCAGACACACACCTCAGACACACACACACCCACCATCAACCCACACACACACACCCACCAGCTATTACACTTACACGCACACACACAAACACATCACAGTACACACACATCACGCACACACACACCTCAGCGACACCCAACGCCGCACACACACACAAGCAGTCCATCTTCTTCTTCCTTCTTAATCCCATACTACTAAACCCTAGTTCATACTTTTAGGGTTAGGGTTTCTTAATCCAACGATTTAACCTTACCAAGATGAAGAGAAAGGTTTGAGGGGTTCTAGAATTACCTTAATGAGCACGATTCCTTCTTCCCTTTTCTTCTCCTTCTCCCGTTCTCTCTCTCTCTGCGCTTCTCTCACTCTGCGGCTTCTCTCCCTCTATTCTGCCGTTTTTTTTTTTTTTTTTTTTTTTTTTTTTTTTTCTTTCCTTGCGGTAACTGAGAAAGCCTTAGGGTTTAAGAGGGAGTATTTATATTAATGGGACTTCCCAAATCCCCACTTTAAATTGGACTCCTAATCCTTCTTGTTAATGAATTGGGCTTTTCTTCTTTTAACCCAATAACTAAACTAAACTAATTATTAAAGTTTGGCCCATTAATAATTAAGAGTTTAAAATAAATAAAATTAAAGGTAAGTTCGGGTTATTACATTCTTACCCCCTTAAAAGAGTTTGGTCCTCCAAACTAAACGTACCTTAACCTTCGAACAAAGCGGGATACATATCACGCATTTCACTTTCGAGCTCCCACGTGGCTTCTCTTTCCGTGTGATTGCTCCACTGCACTTTTACGTACGGAATTACTCGCTTCCGCAAAACTTGATCTTTACGGTCTATAATCTTTACCGGCTTCTCATCATAACTCAAGTCTTCACGAAAACGTAACTGTTTGTACTCTATGACGTGGCTCGGGTCAGCTACGTATTTCCTCAACATCGACACGTGAAACACATTGTGCACACTAGACAGCACAGGAGGTAGAGCCAACTTATAGGCTACCGCTCCTATTCGTTCTAGAATCTCGAACGGCCCCACGTACCTAGGACTTAACTTCCCACGAATCCCAAACCGCATGACCCCTTTTGTCGGTGAGATCCTCAAGAACACATGATCTCCTATTTGGAATTCCAGATCGCGCCTTCGATTATCCGCATACGATTTCTGCCTACTCTGCGCAGTTAACAACCATTTGCGAATCTGTTGAACTTTATCCGCCGTTACTTGAACAATCTCGGGTCCAGTTAACTTTCTCTCGCCTACTTCATCCCAACACGCAGGCGATCTACATTTCCGCCCATAAAGAGCTTCATACGGCGCCATTCCAATACTAGAGTGGTAACTGTTGTTGTAGGCAAATTCCACTAGTGGTAGATGATCATCCCACGCTCCTTGCCAATCTAACTACGTTGCTCTCAATAGGTCTTCGAGAGTTTGAATCGTCCTTTCTGACTGTCCGTCTGTCTGAGGGTGAAATGCTGTACTCATAGTTAACTCCGTCCCTAACGCTTTCTGTAAACTCTTCCAGAAGTTTGATGTGAACCTCGCATCTCGGTCTGACACTATAGAGACCGGTATCCCATGTAACCTTACGATCTCATCCACATACAACTTAGCTAACTTCTCCAACGAATCAGTCACCTTGATTGCTAGAAAGTGAGCCGATTTAGTGAGCCTATCCACTATGACCCAAATTGCGTTATGACCCTTCAACGTCTTGGGAAGTCCAATAACCAGATCCATAGTAATGTGTTCCCACTTCCACTCTGGAATAGGTAACGATTGTAGTAGTCCCGCGGGTTTCTGGTGTTCACTTTTCACTTGCTGGCACACCAAACACTTAGAAACGAATTCCGCCACCTCATTCTTCATATTGTTCCACCAAAAGGATTCCTTTAGATCCTTATACATCTTAGTACTCCCAGGGTGAACCGAAAACCTTGAACAGTGAGCTTCTTCAAGAATTTCCCTCTTGATACTATCATTATTAGGCACCCAAATCCTTGATCGATACCTTATGATCCCGTCGTCGCTAACACGGAAGTCTACCATTCCCTTCTTACTGATAACCTTGTGAATCGCTTCCAACTCGTCATCCACATTCTGAGCTTCCTTGATTCTCACTAACAGTGTTGGTTGGATACTCATCTGGGCCAAATAGCCTTTAACTTTAACCTCTAGCTTTACTATTTCACTATCTCTCAATTCTCTTACCCCCTTAGAAATCATAGTCGCTAATGTTCCATGGTTCTTTCTGCTTAACGCATCTGCCACCTTATTGGCCTTCCCAGGATGATACAAGATTTTGCAATCATAATCTTTAAGTAACTCTAGCCATCTCCTTTGCCTCATATTCAACTCTTTCTGAGTGAAAATGTACTTAAGACTTTTATGGTCGGTGTAAATTTCACATGGTACCCCATACAAATAGTGTCTCCAAATTTTCAATGCAAACACCACGGCCGCTAACTCCAAATCGTGAGTAGGATAGTTTTTCTCGTGGTTCTTGAGTTGCCTAGACGCATAAGCCACCACTTTATCATTTTGCATCAACACACAACCCAAACCTTTCAATGAAGCATCACTATAGATCACGAAGCCATCACTGTTTGTTGGTAACGTAAGAACAGGCGCAGACACCAATCGCCCTTTCAACTCTTGAAAACTCTTCTCACAATCGTCTGACCACACAAATCTTGTCCCTTTTGTGGTTAACCTGGTCAATGGTAGAGATAACTTCGAAAACCCTTCCATGAACCTACGGTAGTACCCTGCTAAACCCAGAAAGCTCCTTATCTCACTAACAGAAGTTGGTCTCTCCCAATTAATTATAGCCTCAACCTTTGCAGGGTCAACTGCTATCCCATTCTTAGATACCACATGTCGCAAAAACGCTACTTCCTCAAGCCAGAATTCACACTTCTTAAATTTGGCATACAACTTTTGCTCCCTTAAAATCTGTAGTACTAATTTCAAATGCTCTTCGTGTTCCTCTTTTGACTTCGAATACACTAAGATGTCGTCGATGAATACTATTACACACTTGTCCAAATATTCTTGAAATACTCTATTCATAAGCTCCATGAACACAGCAGGCGCATTCGTCAGCCCAAACGGCATTACTAGGAACTCGTAGTGTCCATACCTTGTCCTAAAAGCCGTCTTTGCTACATCTTCCTTTTTCACTCTTAACTGATGGTAACCAGAACGTAGATCAATCTTAGAGAAATAGCATGCACCTTGGAGTTGGTCAAACAAATCATCGATCCTTGGTAAAGGATACTTATTCTTAATTGTCACACGGTTTAACTCCCGATAGTCAATGCATAGTCTCATCGACCCATCCTTCTTCTTTACAAATAATACCGGCGCACCCCACGGTGATGCACTCGGTCTAATCAGGCCCTTGTCCAAAAGTTCTTGTAACTGCTCCTTTAACTCTTTAAGTTCTGGCGGAGCCATCCTATATGGTGCTCTTGAAATCGGTGCAGTCTCAGGTGCTAGATCTATCGAAAACTCCACTTCTCGCTCCGGCGGTATTCCTGGCAAATCTTCGGGAAAAACATCCTTGAAATCTTTTACTATGGAGAGGGATTCGATGGTCACTTCTTTCTTGTTTGACTCACCAACATACGCAAGAAATCCCTCACAACCTTTCCTTAACAGTTTACGAGCCTTCATTACGGAAATCAGGCCTGTTCGGACTCTTGGTTTCGCCCCTTGAAAACGAAATCCTTCCCCAGAGGGTAATTCAAAATTCACTTCTTTTCTAAAGCAGTCTACTTTGGCATGATACGCAGCCAACCAATCCATACCTAGGATGATGTCAAAGTCACTGAGATCCAGACATATAAGATCAACCTCGAGTTCTCTATCGCCTATCCTTAAAGGACAACTTTGAAACACTGAAGTAACTGGGATCGACTCCTTAGTCGGGGTATCAATTACCAAGGGTACTTCTAATGCCTTAGGTGACAATTTTAACTGTTTTGCCAACTTAGAACTAATCACAGAATGAGTGGCACCAGAATCTATCAAAGCGTATACGTTGCGAGAATATAACTGAAGCGTACCTGCCACCAAGTCATTTGTGGCTCTAGCATCTCTAGCAGTCATGGTGAACACACGCCCCTGACCACCGGTCTTACTTTTGTCTTCTGCCTTCACCCCATGAGTTTGTGCATTCTTCTTCGGCTCTGGGCACTTCCACTGCGGATGCCCAATCTTTTCACAGTTATAGCACTTCCTTTCTCTGTACTTGCACGCGTCAGCCTTATGATTGCCATCACACGCAGGGCATACTTCGACGGTCCCATACTCTTTAGCCTTTCCCTTATCGTACGCGGTTCGGTTTCCAAGGTTCCTGTTCGGGTACTTGTTTGCTGTACGATCATAGCTTCCCTCAGCTTTCCTCTTTCCATGATTATCACGGTCTCGGTCGTTGAACTGTCCCTTGTTCCCAGTTGAATCTTTATTAGTAGACTTGTCTCCAGACTTCCTCTTTTCATCCCTCTTGCTGCGGTACTCATCCGACTCCCTTTCTACAATTCTGGCTCTGTCTAGCACTAACCCATATGTCGCTAACTGCAGAGGCGTGATTATGTATCGAATCCGATCGCTCAGCCCAGCTTCGAACTTCCTGGCCTTTTGTTCCTCGCTGTCGAAAAAGGTCGGTGCAAATTCTAGCAGATCTGTGAACCTTTCACTATACTCGTCCACCGTCTTGTCACCTTGAGTTAAATTCAAAAACTCTGCCACTCTGGCGTGACGAACACTAGCCGGGTAGTATTTCTCATTGAATACTACTTTAAACCTTTCCCAGGTGAAATTTCCTTCACCCCTAGCCAAAGCTGCTCTCTTTTCTGCATCCCACCAAGTGCGAGCCGCACTCCTAAGCATGAATGTTGCAAAAACTACCTTCTGCTCTGTGGTACATTCCAAAGTTTCAAAAATGTGCTCCATATCCTTAACCCAGTCCTCCGGCTTCTCCTTTGAGGTACCGGAGAAAGTGTCCGGCTTCCTCCTTTGAAACATTTCCAGCGGATCTCTCATTGGTACCTGCTGGGGTTGGTTTTGAGGTTGTGCTAGATGGTTCACCACCTGTCCGATTCCAGCCACGGTCTGGTTCAGCGTTTGCAGAAGGTTCGCCATGTTCGGATCGACATTACCTTGGTTTCCCACGTTGCGAGCGTTACCACGGTTTCCTCTTCCTCTTCCAGACATCTGAAGTTAAGAAAGATTGAATTATAACTGATTGATGACCCACCACTAAACGGGTTTTACATATTAATGACAATTGATTTAACTAGGTCGGTTACTTGACCTCACAATTTACTGTTTCATCGAGAGTCTATACTTAACTTGGTCTCATACTAACTTCACGTACATATTTATGTGTATATATCGGTCTTACTTTAGACCTTTCACTGCATCGACCTTACTTTAGGTCTTTAACTATATTAGTCGTTGTACTCAAACGAATTTTATACTTTTATAGGCCGTCCCCACAGTACTGATTACTATAATTTAACGCATTCACTAAGTTTATTCAAACATAGTTTAACTTAAGGAATCACATGACAAGAAATAACTTAACTTAAAAATAACTTTTATTTATTTAACTGATCTAAACTAGAATAATCACTAAGTTCTTTTACTAATAGAACTAAAAAGGAATACTAAACCCTTTTAATGAAAGAATGCTAACTTCTAAAAAGAATACTAAATAAATGGCTACTCCCCTCATAATCATGGGGTTACATTTTTCCTAGGTCTACCCCTAGGCCTTCCAGTTGGCACATAAACTTTCCTTGAACCTCTTGGCCTTCCTCTTGGCCTAGGGACCGGTTCTTCCTCCAGTACATCATCTTCAATCATAATCGGGGCAGCTTCACTGCCCTCTACAATAATGTCAATTTCGGTGGCTTCTTCTTCAGTCGCCACATTTTCTGCCACTGGCTCTTTATAGAAATTCCTATAAAATTCCTCTCTAATATTGGCTATTTCTTCGTCCTTTTTGTTTATTGCTTCTTTCAACTTCTCTATTTCTTCTCGAGCCTTATACCACAAACCTCTAGTTTGCATCCATTTGTCAAAGGTATAGTCCGCTTCCTTCTTTTTCTTCGTCAATTGTCCCTTAAGCTGCCTAATCGTCCATGCACCCCTTACGATTGCTCTCTCCTTGGGTGTTTTAGTCTGTAGTCCGTCCATGATCTACAATGTAAACACACAAGCATTAAAATCACAAGCATCCCATAGTGTAATTCATTCTTAAAAGAAAATATCAATCACTCAAGCCATACTCAAGTACATACTCATCCTCATTTAGAATCTCCCTTTAGGTTCTTTCCTAAAATAGCAAATTTCTATAAAAGGAAAGTTTCCTAACTTAGAAAGTTTCCTAAAATGGAAAGTTTCCCTAAATAGCAGCTTCCCTAAAATACTTTGTTCTTATCAGAGTTCTAAAGCCCACACTAGTTAAGTACTACTTCTCCCAATAGTCTTAACTTCTAATTCTGAGTCTCCCAAGTAATCTTAAACCGGGGCTCTGATACCAACTGTAACACCCCAACTTTCCACTACAATTAAATAATAACTTAATACGAATAATTCCCAAAATCAGAATGCCCAACGGCTATAAATAACCACAATTCAAACATTAACCAACGTTCAAATCCACAACGGCTAGTACAAACCACTAGCTCAAACGGTAACTAACGGAAAGTAAAGTTTATAACTTAACCATAACGGAAACATAACCACTAATTACTTTATTAAAAGAAAACTCCTAAGCCGCCAACCTTGCGACTCTTGATCTGCTTATTTATAACCTGGAGAGAGAAAAAGATGAAAGGAATGAGCGAACAATGCCCAGTAAGTTCATACGGTATCCCCTCGGGTACTAAGAGGAGATGACCGAAACGAACGGTAACAATGAATTACAATGAACGGATATAACTCAAGGATCAAACTATCACTCAGTTTGAAAAGAAACATTTACTTGATGAAAAACAATTCATTACTTGAAAACACGTGGCTTCAGAGGCAGTTTCCAAAACACAACATTTTACTCACACTTTACTTTTCTTTACTTTACTTTACTTCATTTAGGGATTAAGCACGTGCTGTACCCAGGGCTCGGGTTTCTACTGACCGCACCCAAAATCGGTATATCATGATAACCTACGTTACTTCATCAAGCAACGCAAAGGGGTCCACATGTTCAACTTAGAACTATGGATAACTGTAAGGGTCCACTTATCCGTTTCGGGATTATGGATAACTGTAGGGGTCCACTTATCCGTTTCGGGATTATGGATAACTGTAAGTCTTTTACTTATTACAAAACTTTACTTTAAAGAGCTTTTACAAAACAAAGCTTAACTTTACAAACTTTACTTGATCACTTTTAAAAAGATACACATCTCACTTGGACACCAAGGTTACAAAATCACTCATACACATGATAACCCTATTGAACAATAACCATATCAATAGAGGGGATAACAAAAGACGGAACAATTCGCAGAACGGAATAGTTATTAAAAGACTATCTAGCCACACAGATAGTTTACTTTATAAAAACAGAGATTGGGAATCCTAACAAAGGATTAAGAATCAATACACAACTAAGAGCGTAATCCCTTACCTTAGCTTCGAGTTCTACTAGCTTGCTTTACTCCGCTTGGACAATCTACAATATGAAATAGTCTAGCCTTAGACATGAGAAAAATACTATTTTACTTCCGTCCCAATTCACTTCTTTTTACTCGATTAATTCCATGGTTTAGTCATCTATCACCCTTTCCTAGTTAACCAATAACTTTAAGAATGACTACAACACCCCTAGGGTTTTTATTAGTCAATCCCCAATTCTCAATTTCACTACACAAATTACACACACTGATTTCACACTTTCTGCACACACTTACTGAGTACACCTACTGACAGACACACTCACCACTCTGATTCACACACCCTCTGGTACACCCACCACTCTGAACACACCCACACATTCAGATACGCACACCCACCATCAGCACACACTCACACCCACCATCAGCACACCCACACTTCAGACACACACCTCAGACACACACACACCCACCATCAACCCACACACACACACCCACCAGCTATTACACTTACACGCACACACACAAACACATCACAGTACACACACATCACGCGCACACACACCTCAGCGACACCCAACGCCGCACACACACACAAGCAGTCCATCTTCTTCTTCCTTCTTAATCCCATACTACTAAACCCTAGTTCATACTTTTAGGGTTAGGGTTTCTTAATCCAACGATTTAACCTTACCAAGATGAAGAGAAAGGTTTGAGGGGTTCTAGAATTACCTTAATGAGCACGATTCCTTCTTCCCTTTTCTTCTCCTTCTCCCGTTCTCTCTCTCTCTGCGCTTCTCTCACTCTGCGGCTTCTCTCCCTCTATTCTGCCGTTTTTTTTTTTTTTTTTTTTTTTTTTTTTTTTCTTTCCTTGCGGTAACTGAGAAAGCCTTAGGGTTTAAGAGGGAGTATTTATATTAATGGGACTTCCCAAATCCCCACTTTAAATTGGACTCCTAATCCTTCTTGTTAATGAATTGGGCTTTTCTTCTTTTAACCCAATAACTAAACTAAACTAATTATTAAAGTTTGGCCCATTAATAATTAAGAGTTTAAAATAAATAAAATTAAAGGTAAGTTCGGGTTATTACATTTCGTTATAACAATATGTTTCACAAATAGAATAGCCACGTACAACATTGCTAGTCAAACACGCGTTTTCCATTGAAAATCATAAAAAACCATTACATGGCTACCTATACTATACACAATTCGCTTATATATATATATATATATATATATATATATATATATATATATATATGATCTTATATTATAGGCCAGTACCCTATGTATTGGCCTATAAAACTTGTTATATTAGCACAATCATTTATTTATTTATTTCCGGCCAATAAGATATTTATTGGCCGACGAAACTCGTAGCTGCCCAGCTACTTTACATATTCGCTATGGGTTTTGGTTCAAACGAGCGTAAACTCAATCATCCATCATATCATCCCATTATACTTGTGAACGGCTTCTCTACTATCCACGTACGCCTCATGCGAAGGCTGCTGCTTAAAAACCGGCCTAGCATATCGCCTCGCCGCCTCCCTGCTGTCAATTGTCTCCGCCACATAACTCTCCCTCGTCTGACCCCACGACTGTGCGTGTTGAGGTGGTGCCTCATTGACGGCATGCTTAAGGAAATCTATTGCTTCCCCAATATCATTTGTAGTCGTCGTTAATGGATGACCGTACGTGTACGTTGGCTTGGTCGTTTGCCAGTAATTAGTATTGGTGGTTTTGGTCGGATAATGGGTGGTCGCCTCTGTATGAACTTTAGTGACGAATTCGTTGAATTTTTGTGGAGGACTATTCGATTGCCTACGCCATTTATCATCGTTGACAGTTCCGTAGTTGTCGTAGGAAGTGTAGTCGGGGGTGTGGACACGCTCGACTCTGTAAGCCGTGTACTCGGGGGTGTTTTTGACATAGTTCCCTGAGCTATCAGTGTAGCTTATTATGGCCTTTTCCTACCTTCGGAATCTAAGATGACCGGGCGGCACACATGGTCGTCGTTGCAGACGTACCCTTTGTAGGTGGGCTCGATCTCCTCGTCGTAGGTGGTGTAGCCTTTGGTTGCATACCCAAATCCAGCCATAGTAATGTGTTTTCTACTTGTTGATAGAAGGCTCTGGTTTTGTTATACAAGGAGATGTCTGAAGAAGTTGTTTATATAGACAAGAGATATATTGGCATGGTCACATCAATTTGGCTGAAATTTTGGATTTATATTCGACACTTAACATTTTGGACCAAAAAAAAAAAAAAAAAAGGAGCATTATTTGAAGAATTTGATTCTGGAAGTGTTCAAACTATCTTTTTTGATGATAGAGGATTGCATTCCATTCCCATTTGATAGAAAAAGACAGGAAACGTCTCCTAGTCGATTCAGACGGATACTACCGTCCTAGTGGGATGTTGAGGATCTGGAGCCAGTGTAGTCCGACTGCATAACAAGTGGAGATGCGGGGCCCAGCTGAATGAACGAACAAGATGCACACAAGATGGCCAAAATATCACCAGATAACCCCTTAAATATAGACGACGGAGATTGAGTACGTATCGGACTAGCTGTGCGACAACTGTATGTACAGTCCGAGTCCGACTACACATGCCCGATGTCGGCCATCCGACATCCAAAATGGACAGGCATTTACTTCTGTATTTGTTTATTTCATAGCATTAGTAAAAGTGATAAACATAAAAGATTTCTTTTTCTCGCCAACTCTTTTTTTATTCGACTTGTGAGAGGGGACTAGGGGAGTGAACCCTCAACTTCTCTGATGGAAATGGAAATGTTAAAATGTAATACCCGGCCCAATTTCTTCTTATTATTTTAATTGTGAACTCTTTTAAATTAAATTTTGGGCTCAGTAATTAAGAGTAAGTATTGGGTTATTTCGGGCTTTAGTAAATAGAAGCCCAATAGGTTATTGCAACCTTTTAATTAGGAAATCAAATACCCTTTTAGTATAAATACTCTTCTAATCCCTAAACCTACTATTATTATATCACAAAAAAAAAAAAAGAACGGGAAAGAGAAGGGAGAGAGAGCAGCCGCATAAAGGAAAAGAACGGGAGAAAGAGAGGAAGGCGGCGGCAGTGAAAGGAGAAGAAGCCGAGAGAGAGAAGGATCAAGGGAGAGAGAAAAAGGTTGAAGATGAATCATTTAAGGTAAACCTAACCTCCCTAATCCTTTTTCTTTTCATCCTTGATTGAATTGATCTTAGGAAACTATGAATCCGAAACCCTAAAAGGATGAACTAGGGTTTAATTAAGAAAGAAGATTAGTATGTGTTAGTGTGTGTGTGTGTGTGTGTTAGTGTGTGCGTATGGGTGTGTGTATGATGTAGGAGAGCAGATCGGCCGAAGCAACGACTGAGCGCCCGCCTGGTACCTTGCGAGCGCCCGCCTGAAGCCGGGCAAAACTTTCTGGCGAAATGAGCGCCCGCTTGGGCCTTATCAAGCGTCCGCCCGCTTGTCGGGCGGATTTGTCCCAGACTTGCGTAATTTCGATTTTTAGCAGATTAGCTTGGGTAATTTTGGTTATTTTCGGATTTGTTCTTTGTTTTAGGTTAAGTTATTTGGTAGGAGTATAAATACTCTTTTCTTTCATTGTTTTAAGGGGCAACTTTTATTAATCAATTGAACTTTTGTTCTTGGAGATTTATTTCTCTTTCTTGGTGGATTCCAAGGTTTTGTGTTTGAGGTTTCATCGCTGGATGAGATCTTGTGATTAGTGCGCTAAATCACGAAACTTATCGCTTCCGTGCTGCATCAGTTGGCATCAGAGCAGGCCATATCCTGTCTTTTGCATCCACTGATTCGTTATGGGGGATCAAGGAGCAACAAAAGGTGATATCGAAGGTATAACCAACGCTATCGCTGCATTAACAACGCAAATCGCTGCGTTGGTAGCCGCTCAACAGGGTCAAAATGTCAATCAGAACCGTAGGGGTGAGAGAGACAGGGTAGATCCAGTTTGAGATCCAGTTCGACGTCCTCAAAGGGCAGAGATTCGGGATGAAGAAGAATCCAGTTCTGAAGAAGAGGTTGTTCTTGATGAAGAACCAGATCAAGGTAATAATCGAAACCGCCATGATTATAGAATTAAGGCTGATATTTCTTTTTTCTATGGAACCATGGGGATCGAAGATTTCCTGGATTGGCAGAATGAAGTAGATCGCTTTTTCAAAGTTATGGAGGTACCTGCAAATAAACAGGTAAAGATGGTAGCGATCCGATTGAAGTCTACTGCTGCAGTTTGGTGGGATAAACTGGCAGGACAGAGGAGACGGCAAGGAAAGGGGCCAATTAAAACTTGGAGGCGTATGAAGCAATTGATTTCTGCGAGATTTTTACCGGCTGATTATGAGCAGATCTTGTATAAACTGTACCTCAACTGTGTGCAGGGCAAGAGGACAGTTGATGAGTATACTACTGAGTTTCAGAGGTATACTGCGCGGGTTGAGATTGAGGAGTCTGATGATCAAAAGGTTGCCCGTTACATCAACGGCCTGAAGAGTTCAATACAGGAGAAGATGGGATTACATCAGGTATGGAACTTGACCGACGCTTCCACTCTAGCTTTAAAGGCTGAACTCATGGAGAAATCAAGTACGAAGAATTTTAATCCTCCCTTTCGTAAATGGGTACCACAAAGCGGTTCTGAGCTGGAGGTTGATAAGGAGAAGGGGACAACAGTTAAGAACCTTCCTCCACAGGCCAAGGGAACTGGGAGTACTAGTAATTCTGCAGAGGCCAAGGCACCAGCACAGAAAGCAGAAAACCCTTATGCCAGACCAACTGGGGACAAGTGTTATCGTTGTGGTGGACAGGGTCACAGATCCAACGTTTGCCCTACTACTAGGCGAACTGCTGCGATTTTGGAGGATAGGGAAGAAGAAGATGCGAATAATTAGTATGAAGGGGTTGAATTCACTGAAGAGGAATCTGAGGAGCGGGTTGCGTTTGTGCTTCAACAGATGCTATTATCTGCCAAGGATGAGGGGCAGAGAAAGAATCTATTTCGCGCACACTGTTCCGTTAAGAACAAGGTATGTGATGTAATTATTGATAATGGTTGCACTGAGAATCTAGTATCGCAGAAATTGGTTGATTTCCTAGGATTAAAAACTGAACCTTATGAGAAACCCTATAGCTTGGGGTGGGTAAACAAGGGTTCAAAACTCAGGGTATCACGGACTTGCAGGGTCCCTATTTCCATTGGTAAATACTACAAGGAGGAGGTTGTGTGTGATGTTCTGAGTATGGATGTCTGTCATATACTGCTTGGTCGCCCGTGGCAGTATGACCGTGACATTACTTATCAGGGTAAGGATAATGTAGTGATGTTTAAATGGGATAATCATAAAATTGCTATAGCTCCTGTTCAACGTTTTGAGAAATAGGTTGAGAAGGATGAACCGGTGGTGATGCTGATACAGAATGAGAAGGATCTTACAGCAGCTATTGAGGAGGCAGAGTATTTCTGCCCGATAATCATCAAGGGGCTGTTGGGTTCTGTTATTGTGGAGATTGGGTTACCAAGGGACATTGAGGAACTACTTGCAGGGTTTCAGGAGTTGGTTTCTGATGAGCTACCCAATGATCTCCCTCCCATGAGGGACATTCAGCATCAGATTGATTTGATTCTGGGAGCTAGCTTGCCAAACCTCCCACATTATCGTATGAGTCCGAAAGAGAATGAGATTCTTAGAGAGCAGATTGAAGACTTGTTGCGGAAGGGGTTTATCAGGGAGAGTATGAGCCCGTGTGCAGTACCAGTCCTTCTTGTGCCAAAGAAGGGTAATCAGTGGCGCATGTGTGTTGACAGTAGGGCTATCAACAAAATCACCATCAAGTACAGGTTTCCTATTCCTCGTTTGGAAGACATGCTTGATGAGTTGTCCGGTTATAAGTTATTCACTAAGCTGGATTTGCGCAGTGGGTACCATCAGATTCGGATCAGACCTGGGGATAAGTGGAAAACGGCGTTCAAGAGCAAGGATGGCCTTTATGAATGGCTTGTCATGCCATTCGGATTATCTAACGCTCCTAGCACTTTCATGAGGTTGATGAACCAGGTATTCTGACCTTTTATTGGCTCATTTATTGTAGTTTATTTTGATGATATCCTGATTTATAGTAAAGATAGAACTGCACATTTAGAACATCTTAGACAAGTGTTGCAAGTCTTAAAAGATAATCAGTTGTATCTCAATCTTAAGAAGTGTACGTTCTGCACCAACAAATTGCTTTTTCTGGGATTTGTGGTTGGTGAGGATGGGATTCAGGTTGATGAGGAGAAAGTGAGGGCAATCAGGGATTGGCCGGCCCTAACATCGGTAACAGAGGTGCGTAGCTTTCATGGCTTAGCTACATTTTACAGGAGGTTTGTGCGTAATTTTAGCACTATTACTGCCCCTATCACCGAGTGTCTGAAGAAGGGTAAGTTTCAGTGGGGTTTTGAGCAAGAGCAGAGTTTTGCCCTCATCAAGGAAAAACTTTGCACCGCACCAGTTCTTGCTCTACCAGATTTCAATAAAATATTTCAGATGGAGTGTGATGCGAGTGGTGTAGGGATTGGGGCTGTTCTCTCACAAGAAAAGCGTCCTGTGGCGTTCTTTAGTGAGAAGTTGAGTGAGGCTCAACAGAAGTGGAGTACTTATGATCAAGAATTCTATGCAGTTTATCGAGCCTTGCAACAGTGGGAGCATTATCTTGTTCAGAGGGAGTTTATTTTATTTTCTGATCACCTAGCTTTGAAATTTTTGCATAGTCAGAAAATAATAAACAAGATGCATGCTCGATGGGTTAGTTATCTGCAGAAGTTTCCTTTTATTATTCAGCATAAATCTGGGGTTCAAAACAAAGTTGCCGATGCTTTGAGTAGAAGGGCTTCTTTGTTACTCACGCTGTCTCAGGAAATTGTGGGTTTTGATTTGCTGATGGAACTTTATGAAGATGATGAAGATTTCAAAGAGTTGTGGTTTAAGTGTATGGGTAAACATCCTAGTGCAGATTTTCATATTCGGGATGGTTTTCTGTTCAAAGAAGATAGGTTATGTGTTCCTGTTTCGTCTCTACGAGAAAAGATGATTCGAGACTTACATGGTGGAGGTCTTAGTGGGCATTTGGGACGAGACAAGATCATTGCTAGTTTGGAGGAGAGATATTTTTGGCCTCAACTGCGCAAGGATACGGGTTCTATTGTCAGGCGTTGTTATACTTTCCAGGTTTCTAAAGGTCAATCTCAAAATACTGGTCTTTATATGCCTTTACCTGTTCCTGATGATATATGGCTGGATTTATCTATGGATTTTGTGTTGGGTTTGCCTCGTACACAACGGGGTGTGGATTCTGTCTTTGTGGTTGTGGATCGGTTTTCCAAAATGTCTCATTTTATTGCTTGCAAGAAGACTGCGGATGCAACTAACATTGCGAAGTTGTTCTTTCGCGAAATTGTCCGACTCCATGGGGTTCCTAAGTCCATCACTTCGGACAGGGATACCAAATTTCTGAGCCACTTCTGGATTACTTTGTGGCGTATGTTTGGTACTGCGCTAAACAGAAGCTCTACAGCTCATCCGCAGACGGACGGACAGACTGAGGTTACTAACTGGACATTGGGAAATATGATCAGAAGTGTTTGTGGTGATAAACCGAAGCAGTGGGATTTAGCTTTACCGCAAGTGGAGTTTGCTTATAACAGTGCGGTACATTCAGCTACGGGTAAATCGCCTTTTTCTTTGGTGTATACTTCTACCCCTAGGCATGTGGTGGATTTGATACCGTTACCTAAGGGCCATGGTGTAAGTCAAGCGGCTGAAAATATGGCAAAGGATGTGCAAACTGTCAAGGAAGCTGTCAAGGCTAAATTGGAGGCAACGGGATTGAGGAATAAAGCTGCTGCTGACAAAAAGAAGCGGGTTAAGGTGTTCAAGGTGGGAGATGAAGTGATGGTTTTTCTTCGCAAAGAGTGTTTTCCTGTTGGTACGTACAAGAAATTGCAACCTCGCAAGTATGGACCATTCAAGGTGACACGTAAAATTAATGACAATGCTTATGTGGTGGCTCTTCCGGATAATTTGAACATCTCCAACACCTTCAATGTTGCTGACATCTATGAGTATCATGCGGATGGAGTGCTTTATCCTGATAAGAACTCGGGGTCGAGTTCTTTAGAGGTGGAGGAGACTGATGTAGTAGAGCAGATCGGCCGAAGCAACGACTGAGCGCCCGCCTGGTACCTTGCGAGCGCCCGCCGGAAGCAGGGCAAAACTTTCTGGCGAAATGAGCGCCCGCTTGGGCCTTATCAAGCGTCCGCCCGCTTGTCGGGCGGATTTGTCCCAGACTTGCGTAATTTCGATTTTTAGCAGATTAGCTTGGGTAATTTTGGTATTTTCGGATTTATTCTTTGTTTTAGGTTAATTTATTTGGTAGGAGTATAAATACTCTTTTCTTTCATTGTTTTAAGGGACAACTTTTATTAATCAATTGAACTTTTGTTCTTGGAGATTTATTTCTCTTTCTTGGTGGATTCCAAGGTTTTGTGTTTGAGGTTTCATCGCTGGATGAGATCTTGTGATTAGTGCGCTAAATCACGAAACTTATCGCTTCCGTGCTGCGTCAGTGTATGTGCACAGTGTGCGTGTGTGCAGTAAAGGTGTTTTAGTGTGTGTGGGTGTTTCAGAATGTGGGTGTACCAGAGTGGGGGTGTATCAGAGTGTGGGTGTACCAGTTTGTAGGTATACTCAGTAAGTGTGTGCAGAAAGTGTGAAATCAGTTTGTGTAATTCATATAGGAGGTGGTCTCCCATGAGAACAAGGGGATCCGTCTCATGGGTGAGACGGGTCGGATCCTAACCCATGGGCATGACCCGCCACGTGGCAGAAAAAAAAAATATCTTTTTTTCGGCTTTTCAGTGGTTTACCAAAAGTAATAGTTACCATCTCTTAAAGTAATGACTGTATACATATAAAGTAACATTGTTCATAAGTAAACGTAATACCTGTTTTAAAAAAACATAAGCTCGTTTTTACCCATTTTTTCAAATGTAATACTAACTATAATTACATGTAACCCAAACAATATCTAAATGTAATTATAATTTATACTAAAATATAATAGTGCTTTTGCAAAAATGTAAAATATTATGTATTTTGATTTTATTTTTTAGGAAAAAGTAACATTTGAAAAATAATAACTTATGTATATGAATGTAATTGTTTATACAAGTAAATGTAACACTTTGATAGATGAAAATTGTAACAGGTTTTCTATAGATGATGTAATACTTTTACATGTATCATGATAAATTGAACCCCATTGTAACTTATGAAAATATATAGATATAATATTACTTTTCTATACATATGTATTACAAATTATGTATAAACACTATTACATATAAGTAACACGTTCGTTACATTTTTGTTGTAAATAAGTATTACTTTTGGCAAACGAAAAAAACATAGAAAAAACAATGTTACTTTTCTGTATATATGTATTACTTTTCTGTATACAAACTATTACATATAAATAACACGTTTGTTACTTTTAGTTATAGTAACTATTACTTTTCAAAAACCGAAAAAACCAAAAATTAAAATATAAAAATTAAAAAAAAAAATCGGGCCTATGAGAGACTGCCACGTGGCAGGGTCGCCCATGGGTCCTGCAGCAGCAGCAGCAAAAAAAAGAACCTATGAAAGGGTGCCACGTGGCGGGTTATGCCCCATGGGCCTTGGAGCTTGTTCATGGACCGGGTCATGGGCAAGGATTCGACCCGTCTCACCCATGAGACGGATCCCCTTATTCTCACATGAGTCTTTGTCTTCATATAGTGAAATTGAATGTTTGGAATTGATTAATAAAAACCCTAGGGGTGTTGTAGTCATTCTTAAGGTTATTGGTTAACTATGAAAGAGGTTATAGATGACTAAATCATGGGGTTAATCGAGTAAAAAGAAGTAAATTGGGACGGAAGTAAAATAGTATTTTTCTCATGTCTAAGGCTAGACTATTTCATATTTGTAGATTGTACAATCAGAGTAAGCGGTCAAGTAAAACGCAAGGCTAAGGTAAGGGATTACGCTCTTAGTAGTGTTTGATTTCAACCCTTTGTTTAGGATTCTCAATCTCTATTTTGTTAAAGTAAACTATCTATGTGGCTAGATAGTATTTTAAAAACTATTCCATTCTGCGAATGTTACCGTCCTTTGTTATCCACCCTATTGATATTGTTGTTGTTCAATTGGGTTATCATGTGTATGATTCGTATTGTGACTTGGTGTCTAAAGTGAGATGTACACCTTTTCAAAAGTAATCAAGTAAAGATTTGTAAAGTTAAGCTTTGTTTTGTAAAAGCTCTTTAAAGTGAAGTTTTGTAATAAGTAAAGTGATTACAGTTATCCATAATCCCGAAACGGATAAGTGGACCCCTACAGTTATCCATAATCCTGAAACGGATAAGTGGACCCTTACAGTTATCCATAGTTCCAAGATGAACATGTGGACCCCTTTGCGTTGCTTGATGAAGTAGCGTAGGTTATCATGATATACCGATTTTGGGTGCGGTCAGTAGAAACCCGAGCCCTGGGTACAGCGCGTGCTTAATCCCTAAATGAAGTAAAGTAAAGTAAAGTAAAGTTTTGTGAAAAATGTCGTGTTTTGGAAACTGTCTCTGAAGCCACGTGTTTTCAAGAAATGAATTGTTTTTCATCAAGTTAAATGTTTTCAAACTGAGAGTTGTTTGATCATTGAATTATCCTTTCGTTGTGAATTCTTGTTACCGTTCCTTTCGGTTATCTCCTCTTAGTACCCGAGGGGATTCCGTATGAACTTGCTGGGTATTGTTCGCTCATTCCTTTCATCCTCATTTTTTTTTCCAGGTTATAAGTAAGGATACTAAAGGTCACAAGGAACCATTGGCATAGAAGCTACTTGCGATTAAAGTTAATTAGTGGTTATATGTTTCTGTTAAGTTAAGTTAAGATGAACGTTATATTTCCGTTGGTTACCATTCTGAGCTAGTGACTTGTACTAGCCGTTTGGGTTTGAATGTTAGTTAAAGTTTGAATTGTGGTTAATTGTAGCCGTTGGGGCATTCTGAATTTGGGATTTATTCAAATAAGTTATTATTTATTAGTAGTGAAAAGTTGGGGTGTTACAGTTGGTATCAGAGCCCCGGTTTAGGATTACTTGGGAGACTCAGACTTAGAATTTAAGACTATTGGGAGAAGTAGTACTTAACGATGTTGGGCTTTAGAACTCTGATAAGAACAAAGTATTTTTGGGAAGCACTAATTGAGGAAACCTGCTATTTAGAGAAACCTTCCATTTTGGGAAACTTTCTAAGTTTGGAAACTTTCCTTTTATAGAATCTTGCTATTTTAGGAAAGAACCTAGGATAAGATTTCCTCAAGGAATGTAGAAGAATGTAAGTGAACACTTTGGGAGTGACATTTGAAGGTTACACTAGAACGTTATTCTTTAAGTTGCTTATGCAATTGATGATAATAGTCATATACCTTTGAGTTATATGGTATTGATAATGGTTATATCCTAATTGTAAGTTAATGACGGACTTAGAAGAAGCCAGAAGATGAAATTGAAGCAAAGAACAATTAAGAAAAGAGTGATTCAGAGATATGCACTCATGATTCAAAAGTTAACTGAAGACTTAGAAGCTGAAAAGACCAGAGTAAGCTTTACACTAGAGAAGTGGATGCAAGATAGGAAAGCATTACTAGATACTTCAAAGAACTGGAAGAAGTAAAGGATACCATGAATCAAAGTGAGAAGTACTATCATGAAACCAGAGAAGAAGCTCACTAATGGTTTTATGAATTGAAAGATTTGAAGAAAACTAGAACTAGACAGTTGGAACCGACAACACTCATAGGTAATGAAGCTCCAAATGAGGAAGAATTGGTAGCTAAAGAGGAAGTCGAGGACGTAGGAATTAACTTTGGGGACAAGGAAGTTACCCCAATCATCATTGATGATGATGAAGAACTGGAACAAGAGATGGTACCGGTTCGTAGGCCCAGAGGTAGGCCAAGAGGTTCTAAAGGAGTTCCAAGGGTGCCAAATGGAAGGCCTAGGGGAAGGCCTAGGGAAAGGCCTAGAAAGGTGTTCCATGATTGAAAAGTGGGACATAGAGTTTATTCTTTTTTATTGTATTGATAGTTAGTTCTAGTTTAGAGAAAAATACTAGAATTTTGTTTTGTTAACTTTTATTCCAAGAAGATCCTCGTAGTAAAAGTTATGATTCATTTAAGCAAATAGCTTTGTTAATTGTTTTGTTCTTAAGTTTTATGGCGGGTGATCTATTTAGAACAAATAAGTACTGGTCAAGTGAAGAGACCATGAGTATTAATTGGCTTATTGAAACGGCCTAAGTGAAATTAGTTTTGGTCTAGTGAAATGATCGAAACAAGAATAAAGTGACTTATTGAAACGGTCAAGTGCAAAAGTAAATGGCTTATGGAAACGGCCAAGTGTGAATGAAAGTAGGTTTAGTGAATCTGCCTGATAGTAAGTAAAGTCTAGTGAAATGTCTTCGCTAAGTAGAATTGGTCTATTAAAACGACTAGATATTTAGTAAACCGATCGTTTGTAAAAGTTACGTCCTTTGGGGACGGCCTATTTATGTGAAAATATTAAGCATAGTAGCAATGCTTGTGTTAGCATGAGCAATAGTGTTAAATGTGAGAGTTAACCTGGAATAGGTAAGATTGGTCTATTGAAATGACTAATGAAGATAGTAACGATCTAATGAAACGACCAATAAGTCTAGTAAAGTTGACTAATGAAGATAGTGACGGTTGATTGAAGCGACCAGTGGTCTAGTGAATGACCTATAAATTGAATGTTAGTCTGTGGAGACGATCTATAGTATGAGTGTAGCGACCCCAAAACCCGTTTCTATTTATTTTATATTTTTGGGAATTTTTATTTGACTTATATGTGCATTTTTATGTGTTGCATCACATTTTATGAGTTGCATATCATACTTGATTATTTGTGTTATTTACTTAGTTAGTAAAAATAATGATTAAAGGAGTTAAATGATTAAGTTGAAACTTTAGGGTCCTAGTTGAAATTATAAGTTAAGGGGCTAAAGTGTTAACTTTAAAAGTTGGGTGACCAAAATGTAAAAAGGGTTAAAGATATTTAAGGAAACTTGCTTTCTCCTTCTTTCTCTGTGTTTACAATTTCTTCTGCAACTTTCCTTCGTATCAGTTAGGGTTTAGGAGAAAAAGGTAAGTTCGACCCATTTCGATTTAATTCTTTTTATTTACTTACCCGTTTTAAAAACTAATTATATAAAAATGATCAGGGCGTCGAGTAGGTCATTTCTAGCCGAACAAAACTTATTTCAGCGATACTTTTTCCGGAACTAGGTAAGTTACTAATTCCCCTTTAAATGTTAAAATAGTCATATATGCTATATATGATACTTCTACTTGTTAATTTTGTGATTTGGGTAATATTTGTTATACTTGTAATTTTGGGACAAAGGGAGTATATGGAATTGGTTTTAGTTGGGTGTTGTAGTGGTTTAAAAACCATGTTGAAATCTTAATGAAAGTTGCTAATGTTGTGTAGTATATGTGTTATACTTGTGGGACGGAAGGAGTAAAAATTGAACTAAGAAAGAATCTGGGATTTGGCCCAAAATAGGAGGAGGCGCGCGCACCATATATAATGAGGCGCACGCATCCATCGTTACCAACCTAGGCCAAAATTGACTGGAGGAGGGAGGCGTGCGCATCCCTTTGGATGAGGCGCGCGCACCCTTAAGTGAATCAACAATAGTGAAGTTCTGGTCCTAGGAGGCGCGCGCATCCTATGGGATGAGGCGTGCGCATCCCCCCTGTTTCCAAGGTTTGATAGTTTGTGTTATTTGGGGTATAAGAGGACAAGTGTGTATTTGATCCTTGGGGTTGTTTATGACTTAAACATGAATGTGTATGACTTTTATGTCGTTAATGAAAAAGATTGGGTGTGACTAAATGTCCTCATTATGAACTCTTTATGAGAAATCTTTCGTGTGCATCTTGTGATGTTTTGGCTTAATTCCTTCTTGGATTGAATGCCCCGGGTTTTGTTTAGCAAGTATTCATTACTGTGCTTCTTGTTAAAAGTCCAGCTGGTCTTGTTGTGGAGTCAGCCAATGGAAGAATTATAGTGGTACAGGTAAGTCCACTATAAGGTTTTCCATTGGAGCTTGTGAGTCAGGCGGTGGAAGAATTATAGTGGCACACAAGCCAAGTTCACTATAAGGTGTCCACTGTGCCTTCTAGTTTCCCCAGTCCAGATTGGCCTTGGATGGGATGAATTGCTCCCTTTGGTGAGTATTTGGGTTATGACTTTGTGTCATATTTCCCTATCTGGTTACTTGGTTCTATTGGTTATGATTTGGTTTTCGGGATCCCGACGGCTTCAGCTATTTATGCTGCTCAGATGGTTTTCTCTGATGGGTTTCTCAGTTGGTATTCTCATCAGTTATGGTTATTGGTTAAACCTTGGCTTTGGTATCCACCGGAGTGTGGGCAATGTGTTAAATGTGATATATGAGTTAATGCTATATGCTATATGTTTACTTGTTGATATCGTTTCTTTATGATCATCATATCAGCATGTAACGTAGTTGCATTTTAGTAGCTTACTGAGATTTATTCTCACCCTTATTTGTTTACTGTTTTAGATAAAAGCGGGTCCAGTGGATAGGACACTCAGCACGGGAGGACGTTGGTTTGGTAAGAGTTGGGACTTGTTTTGTTGAAGGTTACATTATGTAATTGTAAACCCTTTGGGTAGAGTACCCGTACTTTCTTATGGTTCCATCTATTTTGGTAAATGTTGATGTATGTACCTTTGTTTAAAAGTTTGTAAGCCTTCGGGCTAAGTACTTTCGCTGTGAAAGTGTTTGTAAAAGTTTGTTTCAAGTTAAGTGAAGTCTTTGAACTTCAAGTGTGTTTTTGTGCCACTTTCTAAAAGGACCTTTCGAAAATTTTTCTGAAAGGTTTCATAACGTCTTCCGTTCGTGTCCCGAGCGTGGGGCCAAGTAGGACCACGGGTACGGGGCGCGACAGTTGGTATCAGAGCTAGGTTGTAGATTGTCTAGAATGACTAAATGACCTAGGAGGGTAGTAGAGTATAGAGTGAGTAACGTTGAGTGTTTGATGCAGGTATTCATTAAAAATGGGTGAAACTGACGGAGATCAGGCCGGCTCTTCGGGGCAAGGGGATGCCAGAGAAGAGGCTCGAATTATGTTTCATGGAATGTTTGAAGCAGCGATGAAAACTTTAAGTGATCAGAGGCAAGAAAGGGAACAGGTACCACCAATATATGGCCTAGAACAGTTTCTGAAAATGAAGCCTATGGAGTACGATGGAGAGCCCGATGTATCTAAAACTGAAAGGTGGATTGAATCGATGGAAAAGATCTTTGATGCTTTGAGATGTTCGGAGGAAGATCAAGTCAGGTTTGCTACCTATAAACTGAATGGAGCGGCTGAGCATTGGTGGAAAGCTTTGAAAACAAAATGGGATGAGACTCATGTGCCTTATACTTGGGAGAATTTTCTGGGAAAGTTCAAAGAACACTTCATTCCTCGAGTAGATCAAGACAGGAAGGAGATGGAATTTCTTAACTTGGAGCAAGGTTCTATGTCAATTGCTCAATATTCAGCTAAATTTTCAGAGTTGTCCAGGTATTGTACTCACCTAGTGGCAACTGAGGAGAGGAAGGCTTCGAGGTTTGTGAAAGGTTTGAAAACTGTGATTAGAACTCAGCTAGTATCCCATAAGTTGCAAGATTTCCAGGATGCAGTGGATCGAGCTTACCAGGTGGAACATGACATTGAGGAACATAAAAGGAAAATGGAATTGTTAGGCGCTGGGAAGCAAGTTAGGCAACCACAACGTGGTGATAATCGAGGAAATCAAGGTGGATCTTCACAATTCAAAGGGTCTTCTCAAAGACAGTCAGGTAACAGAAATCAAAGTAACATTTCAGGGAGTCAGAGTAGAGGAGTTTGTAATTATTGTCAGAAAGAAGGGCATTCAGAAGAGAGATGTTGGAAGAAGCAGGGCAAGTGTTTGAACTGTGGTCAGTTAGGACATTTTCAGAGGGATTGCCCTAAGTATAGGATGCAAGCATCGGGAAGTGTGGTTGGGTCCTCTCAGGGTCAGAAGAGGGATTCCTCAGGCAAGCCTAAGGTTCAGGGTCGTTTTTTTGCTATTTCTCAGCAACAGGCTTCAGAGTCCTCTAATGTGATGGGAGGTATTATTTCTGTGTCTAGTTTGAGGGCACGTACACTTATAGACCCTGGCTCATCGCATTCTTATGTGTCTTTGCATTTTGCTTCTCGATTCCATAAGTCTTCTGAATCTCTGCCTTATGTGTTAGAGGTGTCAACTCCTATAGGGGAGTGTTTGGTGACCAATGAGGTGTTGCATTCTTGTGATGTGCATATACGTGAGCATGTTTTACCTGCTGATTTAGTTATCTTACCATTACAAGATTTTGATGTTATCTTGGGTATGGATTGGTTGGGTAAATATCATGCGTCTGTTGATTGTTCTAATAAAGTGGTTACATTTTCTATCCCTAATGTTCCTAAATTTTCTTTTGAAACTGTTCCCTGGGGTAGAGAGATTCGAATTATTTCTTATATGAAGGCTAGAAAGTTGTTGAACCGTGGTTGTGCGGGGTATTTGGCTAGTGTTCTTGATACTACTAAAAGGGTTCCTGATATTGAGGATGTGCCTATTGTTAAAGAATTTTCAGATGTATTTTCTTCTGAGTATGCTATGCCTCCTGACCGGGAAATAGAGTTCTGTATTGACTTACTTCCAGGTACGGCTCATATATCTGAGGCACCTTACAGATTGGCCCCAGCTGAATTGAAAGAGTTGAAGGTTCAGTTGCAAGAGTTACTTGATCGAGGATTCATTCGTCCTAGTGTATCCCCGTGGGGAGCTACAGTATTGTTTGTTAAAAAGAAAGATGGATCCTTGAGGCTGTGTATTGACTACAGAAAGCTGAATCAGGTAACTATAAAGAATAAATATCCGCTTCCTCATATTGATGATTTATTTGATCAACTTCAGGGGTCAGTGGTCTTTTCAAAACTTGACTTGAGGAGTGGGTACCATCAATTGAAAATCCGTTCTGAAGACATTTCTAAAACTGCTTTTCGTAGTAGATATGGCCATTATGAGTTTCTTGTTATGCCTTTCGGGTTGACTAATGCTCCGGCTGTTTTTATGGATATGATGAATAGAGTCTTTAAACCTTATCTTGATACCTTTGTGGTTGTATTTATTGATGATATTCTGGTTTATTCCAAGTCCCGGGAGGAGCATGAACAGCATTTGCGAATGGTTTTATCTATTCTTCGTGAGAAGCAGTTGTTTGCTAAATTCAGTAAATGTGCTTTTTGGCTCAATGAAGTATCTTTTCTTGGGCATGTGATTTCTAATAAAGGTATATCAGTTGATGCATCTAAAGTTGAGGCTATTGTGAATTGGAGGAGGCCAGAATCAGTTACAGAAATTCGAAGTTTCTTGGGGTTAGCCGGGTACTACAAAAGGTTTATTGAGGGGTTTTCTAAGATTGCAACTCCCTTGACTCATTTGACTCGAAAGAATATTACTTATGTGTGGGATGAAAAATGTCAAGCTAGTTTTGAAGAATTGAAGAAGAGATTGACTACAGCTCCTATTCTCGCCCTACCTAATGGTAATGATGATTTGGTAATCTATAGTGATGCTTCTAAAGAAGGCCTCGGGTGTGTATTAATGCAAAATGGAAGGGTTATTGCGTATGCTTCGAGGAAGTTGACTCCGAGTGAGCAGAATTATCCTACCCATGACATGGAGCTTGCAGCTATTGTCTTTGCATTACACAAGTGGAAACATTATCTTTATGGACCAAAGTTTGAGATTTTCACAGATCATCAGAGTTTGAAGTATCTTTTCTCCCAGAAAGAGTTGAATAATAGACAACGAAGATGGATGGAGCTATTGAAGGATTATGATTGTACAATTTCCTATCATCCGGGCAAGGCAAATGTGGTAGCTGATGCTATTAGCCGGAAGTCTTATGTAGCTTCATTGATGGTGCGGGAATGGAAGATGTTGGAGGATGCTCGAGATTGGAGTCCTTATGAATCAAAGCATGGAGCTATTTTTGCGAACATTCGAGTATTTCCAACTTTAGTTCAACAAATAAAGGAAGTTCAGAAGGATGACCCGGAATTGGTAAAGATTATGGATAAAATCAAAGATGGTAAATTTGAGGATTTCTCACTCAGTTCTGAAGGGGTATTGACTTTCATGGGTCGTTTGTGTGTACCTAATGTTGATGGGATTAAACACCAAGTTCTTGATGAAGGCCATAAATCAAGGTATACTATTCATCCCGGGAGTACTAAAATGTATCAAAATTTGAAGCAACACTTTTGGTGGAATAATATGAAGAGAGAGATAGCGGATTATGTATCCAAGTGCTTAACATGTCAACAAGTGAAAGCTGAACATCAAAGGCCTGCAGGATTGCTTCAACCGTTAGAGATTCCGGAATGGAAGTGGGAACATGTTACCATGGATTTTGTGACAGTGTTACCTCGTACTCGAAGAAGGTTTGATGCGGTTTGGGTGATTGTTGATAGATTGACAAAGTCTTCTCATTTTCTACCTATTGAGATCGGTTATTCTATGGAAAAGCTTGCAACTTTGTACATTAATGAGATCGTGAAGTTACATGGAGTTCCAGTGAGCATTGTATCTGATCGTGACCCTAGATTCACATCTCGGTTTTGGCAAGCGTTTCAGAAGGCTTTGGGTTCAGAGTTGAGATTTAGTACAGCTTTTCATCCTCAAACAGATGGCCAGTCGGAGAGAACTATCCAGATTCTTGAGGATATGTTGAGGGCTTGCTCAGTTGATTTTTCAGATTCGTGGGATATTCATTTGCCTCTCGTAGAGTTTGCTTATAATAACAGTTTTCAGTCCAGTATTGGGATGGCTCCTTATGAAGCCTTGTATGGAAGGAAATGTCGGTCTCCTATCTGTTGGGATGAAGTGGGAGAAGCCAAGATTTGGGGTGTTCAGATGGTTAATGATTCAGTTGAGAAGGTTAAACTTATTCGAGATCGTTTGAGTACTGCCCAGAGTAGACAGAAAAGCTACGCTGATCATCGGAGGCGAGACCTTGAGTTCGAAAAAGGTGACTTTGTGTTTTTGAAAGTTTCCCCTAAGGTTGGTATTCGAAGATATGGGAAGAAAGGCAAGCTTGCTCCGAGGTTTATTGGTCCATTTGAGATTCTCGGAAGAGTGGGGGATCGGGCTTATCGTCTTGCATTACCTCCTTCTCTTGATAAGATCCATAATGTGTTTCATGTTTCTATGCTTCGAAAGTACGTGTATGATCCTTCTCATGTTCTATCTGAGGTTCCCGAGGATATTGAGCCGAGTATGTCTTATGAGGAACATCCGGTCCAAGTCATTGATTCGAAGGTGCAAGAATTGAGAAACAAAAGTATCCCTCTTGTTCGAGTTGTGTGGAGGAATCACAATGTGGAAGAATCGACTTGGGAACTTCGGGAGGAGATCGAGAGGAAGTACCCTTGGTTGTTTGAGGGCCTCGGTAAGTAACCCTAAAATTCGGGACGAATTTAATTTAAGGGGGAGTGATTGTAGCGACCCCAAAACCCGTTTCTATTTATTTTATATTTTTGGGAATTTTTATTTGACTTATATGTGCATTTTTATGTGTTGCATCACATTTTATGAGTTGCATATCATACTTGATTATTTGTGTTATTTACTTAGTTAGTAAAAATAATGATTAAAGGAGTTAAATGATTAAGTTGAAACTTTAGGGTCCTAGTTGAAATTATAAGTTAAGGGCTAAAGTGTTAACTTTAAAAGTTGGGTGACCAAAATGTAAAAAGGGTTAAAGATATTTAAGGAAACTTGCTTTCTCCTTCTTTCTCTGTGTTTACAATTTCTTCTGCAACTTTCCTTCGTATCAGTTAGGGTTTAGGAGAAAAAGGTAAGTTCGACCCATTTCGATTTAATTCTTTTTATTTACTTACCCGTTTTAAAAACTAATTATATAAAAATGATCAGGGCGTCGAGTAGGTCATTTCTAGCCGAACAAAACTTATTTCAGCGATACTTTTTCCGGAACTAGGTAAGTTACTAATTCCCCTTTAAATGTTAAAATAGTCATATATGCTATATATGATACTTCTACTTGTTAATTTTGTGATTTGGGTAATATTTGTTATACTTGTAATTTTGGGACAAAGGGAGTATATGGACTTGGTTTTAGTTGGGTGTTGTAGTGGTTTAGAAACCATGTTGAAATCTTAATGAAAGTTGCTAATGTTGTGTAGTATATGTGTTATACTTGTGGGACGGAAGGAGTAAAAATTGAACTAAGGAAGAATCTGGGATTTGGCCCAAAATAGGAGGAGGCGCGCGCACCATATATAATGAGGCGCACGCATCCATCGTTACCAACCTAGGCCAAAATTGACTGGAGGAGGGAGGCGTGTGCATCCCTTTGGATGAGGCGCGCGCACCCTTAAGTGAATCAACAATAGTGAAGTTCTGGTCCTAGGAGGCGCGCGCATCCTATGGGATGAGGCGTGCGCATCCCCCCTGTTTCCAAGGTTTGATAGTTTGTGTTTTTGGGGTATAAGAGGACAAGTGTGTATTTGATCCTTGGGGTTGTTTATGACTTAAACATGAATGTGTATGACTTTTATGTCGTTAATGAAAAAGATTGGGTGTGACTAAATGTCCTCATTATGAACTCTTTATGAGAAATCTTTCGTGTGCATCTTGTGATGTTTTGGCTTAATTCCTTCTTGGATTGAATGCCCCGGGTTTTGTTTAGCAAGTATTCATTACTGTGCTTCTTGTTAAAAGTCCAGCTGGTCTTGTTGTGGAGTCAGCCAATGGAAGAATTATAGTGGTACAGGTAAGTCCACTATAAGGTTTTCCATTGGAGCTTGTGAGTCAGGCGGTGGAAGAATTATAGTGGCACACAAGCCAAGTTCACTATAAGGTGTCCACTGTGCCTTCTAGTTTCCCCAGTCCAGATTGGCCTTGGATGGGATGAATTGCTCCCTTTGGTGAGTATTTGGGTTATGACTTTGTGTCATATTTCCCTCTCTGGTTACTTGGTTCTATTGGTTATGATTTGGTTTTCGGGATCCCGACGGCTTCAGCTATTTATGCTGCTCAGATGGTTTTCTCTGATGGGTTTCTCAGTTGGTATTCTCATCAGTTATGGTTATTGGTTAAACCTTGGCTTTGGTATCCACCGGAGTGTGGGCAATGTGTTAAATGTGATATATGAGTTAATGCTATATGCTATATGTTTACTTGTTGATATCGTTTCTTTATGATCATCATATCAGCATGTAACGTAGTTGCATTTTAGTAGCTTACTGAGATTTATTCTCACCCTTATTTGTTTACTGTTTTAGATATAAAGCGGGTCCAGGGGATAGGACACTCGGCACGGGAGGACGTTGGTTTGGTAAGAGTTGGGACTTGTTTTGTTGAAGGTTACATTATGTAAATGTAAACCCTTTGGGTAGAGTACCCGTACTTTCTTATGGTTCCATCTATTTTGGTAAATGTTGATGTATGTACCTTTGTTTAAAAGTTTGTAAGCCTTCGGGCTAAGTACTTTCGCTGTGAAAGTGTTTGTAAAAGTTTGTTTCAAGTTAAGTGAAGTCTTTGAACTTCAAGTGTGTTTTTGTGCCACTTTCTAAAAGGACCTTTCGAAAATTTTTCTAAAAGGTTTCATAACGTCTTCCGTTCGTGTCCCGAGCGTGGGGACAAGTAGGACCACGGGTACGGGGCGCGACAATGAGAGTGCGTGAAAAACGCTTCGTATTCATGGTACTAATGATAGTATCATATTATCCGGCAAGTGTTCGAAACGCCAGAGTGTCTGAGTTTATGATGCTAACTCAAGGAAGTACGAAGGTGGACGACTATGGTGCTAGATTCACCGAATTGTTAGAATATGCCCAATGATCTTTGATGATGAAGAGCAGAAAGCCCGAAAGTTTGAATATGGTTTGAACGACCGAATCAAATACAGAATTACTCTGTTAATGCTATCAACCTATGATCAAGTGTTGGATAGGGTAAGGATAGTGGAGGAAGAAGCAAATAGTTATCGCAGTAAGCGAGAAAAAAAAATCAACTGAGAAGGAGTCGACTGGATCTAAGGGAAGCTAGAACCGCGATGGGAGTAGCAATAAGCGGAAGGCTACTGAGGATCGTAAAAAGGACAGTACTGCTAGTAAGTACCAGAGTAAAGGTCATGGAAACCAAATGGATGGTAATAAGAACGACGCCAAAGGGCAAAGTTCTGATGAGAAGTGCCAAATGATTGCTTGGCTAAGAAAATAGATATTCAAACTAGAGAATCAATCCCTATTACGTATATATATAGGAAGTGTCCTTTGAAAGTGGATGGGAAAAAGCTTGAGGTTGATCTCATTAGCTTTGGAATCGAAGAATTTGATGTGATATTGGGAATGGATTGGTTAGCTGCATATCATGCCAAAGTAGACTGTTTTAAAAAGGAAGTAAACTTCGAATTACCCTCTGGAGAAAGATTCTATTTTCAAGGATCGAAACCGAGAGTTCGGACTGATCTGATTTTGTAATGAATGCTCGTAAAATGTTAGGGAAGGGTTGTGAGGGCCTTCTAGCGTATGTCAGTGAGTCAAGCAAGAAAGAAGTGACCATAGAATCTCTTTCCATAGTAAGGGATTTTAAAGATGTTTTCCCTGAGGACTTATCGGGAACACCACCGGAGCGAGAAGTAGAGTTTTCAATAGATTTAGCACCAGAGACTGCACCGATTTCGAAAGCACCATATAGGATGGCTCCACCGGAACTTGAAGAGTTAAAGGAACAGTTACAAGAGTTATTGGACAAGGGTCTGATTAGGCCAAGTGCATCACTGTGGGGTGCGCCGGTATTATTTGTAAAGAAGAAGGATGGGTCAATGAGGTTATGTATTGACTATCGGGAGTTAAACCGTGCAACGATTAAGAATAAGTATCCTTTACCTAGAATCGATGATTTGTTTGATCAACTCCAGGGTGCATGTTATTTCTCTAAGATTGATCTGCGTTCGGGTTACCATCAGTTGAGAGTGAAAAAGGAAGATGTGGTAAAGACGGCTTTTAGGACGAGGTATGGGCACTATGAGTTCCTGATAATGCCGTTTGGATTGACAAATGCACCTGCTGTGTTTATGGAGCATATGAATAGAGTATTTCAAGAGTACTTAGACAAGTGTGTAATAGTATTCATCGTCGACATCTTGGTGTACTCTAAGTCAAAAGAGGAGCATGAAGAACATTTGAAATTAGTATTGCTGTAGATACCCCGGGAAACCACGGCTTTAGGCTCGAGCGGTGAATTATCCTAGGATGTCTAACTTGTTTTAGATTGTTTAGAGTCGCCACCTATGTTTTCAGGAACATAAGAAAAACCTATTAATTATAGCCTAAGTTTGATTACGGAAACAGAGATTCTTTGTTTTGAGGTTCGGGGGTTAGATTACGAGATGGGAAGTACCGAAACACCCATCTCGCCCAACTAAAGTTGGTCTTGCTTGGTCAAAATCTACATGAATAATAACGTTCTTCTTCTTCTTCTTTAAGTCATAAAAAGGGGGGTTTAAAATAGAGTTTGGAATGTAGGAGATAACTCCTTAACCAACCTCAGTGAGATGAGGTGGTCATTAGAGTCATGTCCCAAAATGATTTGGGTGATTGCACATTTGATTAGAGTAAAAAGAGAGAGAGGAGATGAAGTAGAAAAGAAAGGAAAAGATGGACTTTTACCTACAATTTGAAGAACTTCAAATATTGCTTGATGAGATCTTTGGAGAACCTTTAGAAAGTGATTTTGGTATAGTTTTTGTAAGTTCAATTTTCCGGTCCTTGAAAAGGGAGGTTTTTATAGGTGAAAGAGGGGTGTTTTTGGTGCCAAAACTCAGTCACCAAGAAATCCTTCCCGGGCAAAATCCTGTAAATTGAGCAAGGGAGAGAATCCTTGCCAGAAATCTGTAACTGACGCCCAGAGGCGCGCGCTTCCTGCTTTAGGGGCGGGAGGCGCGCGCGCCTGACTCCTCCTGTCGGAGGCGCGCGACTCAGAGAAGGCAATTTTGACAGAATGGACTAGAAAGTCAGCCCTGTCATTCATTTTAGTCCCTGGACTTAATGAAGTCAGTCAGGAACTTAACGGAAGTGACAGAAACTAACGAGAAACACTTAAAACAGGGAGAAACACAAGATCAAATGTGCAATCGGGGTGAGCGGTCCAAGGCGGGGTGTCTACAGAGCCCCTCGGCGACGTGGATTGCAAAGCAAAACGCGTCGACGAAAGTTAAAAACACCCGCCGAGGACATCACCAAGAAAAAGGCAAAGACTCGATGAAAGCAAGAATTTGAAGTTGCGAGAGAGAGTGGTGCGCTCCCTGTGTGAGAGGCTTTTGTTGATAGAGAGGGTGGCATGATTCGTTAGGTGAACCTGCCGGCTGAATATCTTGAATGAGGCCGTTAGTGAACCATTTGAACGAGGCCGTTAGTGAACCTTTGAGGGCGAATCCGTTAGTGAAATCCGTTGATGAGGCCGTTAGTGAACCTTTGAGGACAAATCCGTTAGTGAAATCCGTTGATGAGGCCGTTAGTGAACCTTTGAGGACGAATCCGTTAGTGAAATCCGTTGATGAGGCCGTTAGTGAACCTTTGAGGACGAATCCGTTAGTGAAATCCATAGATGAGGCCGTTAGTGAACCTTTGAGGACGAATCCGTTAGTGAAATTCGTTGATGAGGCCGTTAGTGAACCTTTGAGGACGAACCCGTTAGTGAAATTCGTTGATGAGGCCGTTAGTGAACCTTTGAGGACGAACCCGTTAGTGAAATCCGTAGATGAGGCCGTTAGTGAACCTTTGAGGACGAACCCGTTAGTGAAATCCGTAGATGAGGCCGTTAGTGAACCTTTGAGGATGAATCCGTTAGTGAAATCCGTTGATGAGGCCGTTAGTGAACCTTTGAGGACGAATCCGTTAGTGAAACTCGTTGATGAGGCCGTTAGTGAACCTTTGAGGACGAATCCGTTAGTGAAATTCGTTGATGAGGCCGTTAGTGAACCTTTGAGGACGAATCCGTTAGTGAAATTCGTTGATGAGGCCGTTAGTGAACCTTTGAGGATGAATCCGTTAGTGAAATTCGTTGATGAGGCCGTTAGTGAACCTTTGGAGACGAATCCGTTAGTGAAATCCGTTGATGAAATATTGCTTTGGAGTCTCGTGCCACTTGGAGTCACACTTGACTTCTTTTTGAATTGTGGGGTGCGGGTACAGTTGACCGCGACCAGAAAAATGTTCCTGCTGGGGATGAAATGTTGAGATTGACTCTTGAGGGGGGTATGGCACCCGTGACAGAATTTAGGGAGTTCGGAATCCGTGGGGAAACCTTGATACGGTGCATGGATTCTTGCATGGGAGACTGCTTTTGAACCTGCCTGATGATGGGAAGAGCGCGCGTCCGGGCCTCGTTATGGGACGCGCGCGCCTCTGATGGGTATGTCGGGGGGGGGGGGGGCGCGCCTGGCACATAAGTTCAGCATATTTAAACAGGCTGTTCGCTGTTTTCGGCCAGTTTTCAAAAATTTGAAAAACCCTCTAAATTCCAAGCCCAATTTTCGTAGAGAAATCACCCCAAAACACTTTCTTGCTGCTCTAGGATCAATTCCGTCAAAGAAGCGATGTCGGATCGTCAGCAATCACCTCCGTTTGAGATGCCACAGGGCAAGGAGCCCGAAATTGGGGTTGAAGCCATGGACCCGAGCTTGCTTACTTTCCGGCCTCATACCCACATTTCTCACTTCGTGACTTCGGGTTTGGTAAGAATGCCTCACCTTTCTTGTCGATTTCGGGTTTCATGAAGTTTCGTTTTCTTTACCCGAAATATTGCTGCAGCAGCTTTATCGATCATTCTTTGCATGTTGTTCATTGTTGCTGATTTGTTGTAAGAAACATGTTGGGGGGCCCATTTTCATGTTTACATGCTTGCTTGTACATTGTTCTGTCATTGAAATCTCTATGTTGAGTTCATCCGTTTTCTAGCAGTCATGCTGATGAAATTTTTGTTGTTCCTTCTTTCCTTTCAGGAGTGGACCCGTCTAACAGAGATTCGCGGTAGGGCTCATGGGCCCATTTCTATATGGAAGAGGTTGCCTGAGAATGTTCGGGCCCGAGTCACAGGGACTCATTTTGGTCTTTTTGTCACTAGCCTCCCAGCTTTGAAGAATGACCCCGATGTGGTCCAGGCATTGAGGGAAAGATGGTGGGATACCACCCATACCTTCCACTTACCTATGGGCGAGGTGACTATGATGCCTACTGATTTCACAGCTTTGACGGGCTTGCCGTTCATGGGGGTGCCTGTCCCTTTTGGTTTGAGAGGGGCTGTTCGGACTCCGGACGAGTTACTGGCCTTGGTTGACTACCGGTTCGAGGTTAAGAATTCTCGAGTGACATGGGGGCGAATCCGGGCTTATTTCAGTATCTTGATGGCTGAGGCTCGAGGTGTTACTACTGATCGGGTTGATGCCGTGGCCCGTTGCTTCATTTGGTACTTGTTATCCCATACTCTATTTGCCAACGGGGGATCTTCGGCCTCTTTGGCTCTGCTTGACCTGTTAGTGGACTTGGACCAGATTGGCCAGTATAACTGGGGCGCAGCGGGCTTGGCTGCTTGTTACCACGGCATGGATTTGACCAGCCGCTCGACCACCAGCTCTGTTACGGGCTTCAGCTTGCTGTGGGAGGTATACCACTTACTGTCCCTTTTATATTCTCCTTGCCTTAGTCATAACTGCCTTTTCGTTGACTGTCATTAACTTTGTTTCTGCCTCTTGTCTACAGCTTTGGGCTTTTGCTATCCTGAATCTGAGGGATTTCAAGATTGCCAAGGAAGGCCAACCCCAGTATCCGGATTGTGCACGGTGGGCGTATAAGGAGAGGAATGTGAAGACTGGCACGAACCCCATTAGTCTTACTTCAGCCCGACGGCACTTGGACACCCTGAGGCCTGAGTCTGTTGCCTTCTCTTTGTATCCGTGGAGATCAGTTCAGCACTGGTTTGAGCATACTTTTATTCATACCCGTTCTCGGATTTTGATGAGTTCGGGTGAGTGCTTGGCTCTGTACTTGGGAGATAGAGTATTTTGGCAGCATGGTACCCAGGTGACAGACTTTTACACCCCTCCTCGTCCTGCAGTTCCAGACATTCCTCCTTTCTGCCCTCATAACTGGAGGTCGCTCTCAGAGGCTGATCGTGCAGCATATATGGTAGGGGTTGATGCCGTCCCTTATATTCACTTGGATCAGGATTATGGCCTCTTCAGGGAGAACAACTTGATGCAGGGCTTTATGTTTGCTGATCCGAGGAGATCACAGGCTGCTCCTTCGACCTCCGCTCGGTTTTATACTACCGGTGTCGGGTATTGTTTTGATCCTCCTTTGCCTCCTCCTTATTACACTTATTCCAACTTCGGGGTCTTTGAGGAGCAGAGGGGGATTGTTCTCGAGGATATGTCACCGGAGAGAGAGCCTCCCGCTCAGGCTGCTGTGGTATGTTTTTCTGACCATCTTTGCATTTTCTCAGTTCCAGTCTTGTTTTTCTGTCCTTTGTATTGATGTAATTTCCTTTCCCTGTTCTTTGTTGCAACAGGTGCCCGTGGCTGCTTATAGGCACTTGGGTAGGCAGAACAAAGGGATGAGGCGGAGGCTCCGTCAGCTGGAGGAGAGGTGACACGCCCCAAGTCCCGGGATTCCCTAATAGAACCTCGAACCTGGTGCACGTAACTAACAAGAAACAAGAAACTAACGGGAAACAGGAACAATACCTGTTAAAAACAAAACTGACATGATATATATACTCAAGAGTAGGGAGCTAAGATAGCTCACACGAGTTCTAGACCAAGAAAATTTAAACCAAAATGGTTACATACAGCGGAAGACATGCCTAGCAAATAAGCTAGCAACAAGAACTGTCTAGGGACAACAAATACTACCCCAATACAAGCCCAGAGTTTAATAACTCATACAAGATCGTCCTTACCAAAGTATAAAAGGACACTAGTCTCAAACAAGAACATCCTGCTGAGTAAGTTCCCAGCTAAGACGAGCCTCACTACGTACTATCCCCTGCTTTCCTGGGGGGGGAACAATTAAACAAATAAAGGGTGAGATAAATCTCAGTAAGCTATTAACATGCAACTATATGTCATGTTATCATGCAATACAAGTAGATACTCAAGTAATCATATAGTAACAAGTATAGGAGAGGCTAAGCCAACTCAACAAGTAATCAAGCTCAAGAAAGGTTCAGGTAACAAGTAATCAAGTAGTGCGAGAGGCTAGACCAGCTCACAAGATGCACATAGGCCTATCACGCATTGTACCTGAATCCTTCCTTATTCCTCCCAAGAATACCATTTGTTGTCGATGCTTTTCTAGCTGAGGACAACCAAGAACAAGAACAGGAACCGCTGTGCGGTATATAAGAAGACCTGGTAACCAGTGTCATCCACAATAACAAGATCCACGTGGTGAACAGGACAGGAGTACAGTATATAAGAAGACCTGGTAACCAGTGTCCTCCACAAGAACAAGATCCACGTGGTGTTCAGTACAGTCGCATTCACTTAGGTCAGGCTTATTGCTCTAACCAGTGAAGCTATGCCCTTACTATGGCCAGTAGTAAGGGGTCGGGTGAAAATACATAGGGACCCGATTGTCACTTAAACCCCAGCTCTCGCGACAAGCGTGAACCTATATATTTTCGAACAAGCAAGGAGAACCAGCTGGACTCACACAAGAAGGTACAAGTAGATATTTACTTGAACTACGGGAACAGAACTCAGTCCCTTATTAGTGGACTACTCTTTATGCACCATGTAATCATGTATCATGTGCTCACGAGAATATGCACCATGTAATTATGTATCATGTGCTCACGAGAATATAAGTACACGTACTCAATTATTGCGAATACCAATCAAGTTCAACTATGGCACGTAAGTGTCCATGTAACACGATCAATCCAAGTTAGAGTCTATTAATAACAGACCTCAAATAAGTAGTAGGGTATATCATTCTATATCACTTTGTCACATGCCAAGTTTGCACGTACATATTCATATCACGTTTAACACATTAAAGTGTCTATCACGATACCCTTACTATCAAGTAGAGCCCAATACCTTAGACTCTAAACACGTAGTAGAATAGGTCACATTGTACCTAGACACAGTCATACTTCACGTATATGTATCGTTAATAATCGAATACATTTTCTAACACATATTGTGTTCTATAACCATTCTTATTAACTTAAATCATAGTATTCACGATTATATGAATTATATTCATATTACACTAGTCCCTATTTTCTTTAGGAACCCATTTCAAGACAAGATATCTTCTTTATTTTTTTATATCCTTCATTGAGTATATACACGATTAAAAACTAAATCATTTACACTTTAGTGCTTATTTATAGCACTTTCAATATACACGTATCAAGTTCAACTATGTAGTAGAGTTAATCATTCTCTATCTAGTTCCATAACCCAATTCTTTGGTTATTCATGTCATGTACCCATCAATCAAGAAGCCACATTCTATCAAGTAAATATATGCAAGATTGCATATACACATCAAGACTCTTTCAAGTTTATTACCATACACCTATATTGGTGTCAAGGCACGTACAAGATTTTATAATCTTATTTTCAAGTCTTAATCCAATTATTTGGATGTTCAAGTCATGTACAAGATTTTATTGTCTTATACTTCAAGTTACTGTCTCATCTTAAGACATTCAAGACATTCAATACATATACAAGATCTTATCATCTTATATCCAAGTTCTTACTCCATTTCTTTGGATGCTTAAACATGTACAAGAGTTAATTATCTTATACTTCGAGTTCAAGCTAGGAAGATGAATTATACATCTTTCACGAATTATTTTCCAATCCTTTTCTCAGGACATTCAAGCTCAAGACTAGGGATGGCAATTTGACCGAATCCGATCCGTACCGAAGGTGATCCGATCCGAAAAAATAGGGTTTGGTTTGCAATTTTTAAAACCCGAGCGGGTTCGGATCGGATTCGGATCATGCTGATGATCCGAGCCGAACCCGACCCGATCCGAACCCGAACCATAATAATCCGATCCGAACCCGATCTGATCTGACCCGAACTCTTAATAGAAGGTGAATTTTAAATATTTTAAATATTATCTTAAATTTTATTTTTTCTAATTTGTGTTTGTAAGTGAGATTTGGATGATTTTAGACTATTTTCCATACAACATTCAACATTGTACTTAAAAATATATTTTAATTAATTAATTTTGAGCTAAAAAAATAGTCTTTTAATAAGACTCGGGTCGGATCGGGTCGGATCGGATCGGTCACGGTTTCTTGAATTTTCGGGTCGGGTCGGGTTCGGATCGGTATATTTGAGATTCGGATCGGCCATGATCCGATCCGAACCCGACCCGTTGCCATCCCTACTCAAGACATTAGTTGGTGCCCCTAAAGTACACACACATTGACTTCAAAACACATAAAAGAGTTACTACTCTTATACTCAAGTTATCATTTAATTATGATTCAAGTTCACATTTCATTTGTTCACAAAGGGACTATTTTTCAGTACTAGAGTGTTCTACAACACTCATTTAGGCCATCTAGGGTAGTACCCTAAACCTAGACCAAGAATACTTCGAGTTCAAATCAAGTCAATACTATACAACTCATACTTATAAGTTCATAATCCCCTACATAGGATATTCAATCTCTAGTCATTGTTTTAATGCCCCTAAGGTGCACAATCATTGGCTTCAAGACAAGTATAACACATAAGTGCTTGTTCATAGCACTTTCAAGACATATAAAAGAGTTGTTACTCTTATACTTAAGTTCTATAAGTGTTCATGTACAAGACTAAGTTCTCATTTTAATTTAATGAGTAATCATGTTCAAGACTCACTTCTGATACCCCTAAGGTATCACAATACTTACTAGGACATCTTATCCTAAGGCTATATGCCTTAACAAGGGTTATTTCCAACATATACATCATTAAACAAGTTTTACAATTTTTCAGGACATATGGGCGGCCGCACAAAATGGTGTGGGCGGTCGCCCAAAATCAGGCTTTCCAAGAACAAAATGCTTCAGATAGATGGGCGGTCGCCCAGCCCAAAATGGGCGGTCGCCCAAGGCCCAAAAATGCCAAAATCCGAATTCTTTCCCAGGTTAAATAATTTTCCAGGAGTAACATTTAACTAACACTCCTAACATTCTCAGGAGTATACTAACAAGTTTAGAACTCCTATTTCAAGCCCAATTTATTTCTTTTACCGTCCCATAAATAATAGGACAATTTCCTTTTATTCCTATTTAATATTTCACCGTCCCCAAAAGTATAAGTACAATTTTCTAATATACTACTATAAACATTTAGGGATACTTCCATTCATTTCCCCGTACCACAAATAATGATACAATTTTTCTAATAATATTTAAATCAAGTTACTATTTTACCGTCTCACGAATATGAGTGTAATTTCCTACTACTCTTTTAGCAAACCAACAACCCAGGAGGTTAACTATTTTGAACCAATTTTCCAAGTTTCTCTTGTACGCAGCATTTTTATACTCCCTTCGTCCCAAAATTACAAGTATCACTAAAATTGCTCAAAACACAATTTTAACAAGAACAAGTAGCGGGAATAACATATATACATGTTATTACAAGTAAGGGGGAGCTAATAACTTACCTAGTCAAAAATCAAGTTGACCCAAATAAATTTCTGATCGGCCTGGAACGCTCTATTCAACGCCACGAATATTTATCCGGGACCAGAATCACGAACAGAGAGATAATTAATCGCGAGGAGTCGAGAATAGGGTAAAACTGGACTCCCTTCTATAGAACAGAGGAAGCAACGAGAAGACTTGAGAGAAAAATGCTTCTCTGAGAAGAAGCAACACTTTATATACATTCAAGTTTCAAAAATTGCCCTTTGGCCCCTCAAGTTCTAACTTTGACAAAAAGGCCCCTAAACTTTCAACTTTGACATTTAACCACCTTAACTTTCTAAAGTAGTTAAATAATTAACTCAAATAAAATAGCATATAAATATGCTAGCCAAGAATTTAACAAGCACGTTAAATATCTAACAAGCAAGTCAAGAATTTAACAAATAAGTCAAATATTAAACGAGATTAAGGATGGGCGTTACAAGAGGGTGCTGGAGCTGTGCAGGGATTTTGCTGCCATGACTAGAGGTGCTGCTGGTGCTGTCTCTGGTGCTGCGAGAGGAGCTGCCCGAGGTGCTCGGGGCATGGGACGAGGCTGCAGGGATGCTGCACTGGACATTGATGAGGCTGTCTCTTCGGCGAGGCAGTCGTTGAGAAGGAGTTTAAGCCACGGGGGTAGCCATAATAGGAGCCTGAGCCGAGAAGGTAGCCAGAGCCGGGGTGGTGCTAGTTCGTCAGGGAGAGCTGCCAAGAGGACCCGTCCTGATGTTGTGGTTGAGACGTCTGAGTCTGAGGATGATGATGATGATGATGATGATGATGATGAGGATGACGATGATGATGAGGAGACCGAGAGCGGCAGCAGGGGGTGAGCACAGTGCTGGTGATGATGTGTCCGAGCTGTTGCGGCTGAGAGGATGAGGGATTGAAAACATTTTTTGCCTGTAATAACATTTAACATGTATTTACAATCCTATTTATCTTACTACTCATTTTATGTTCTATTAGCGACTCGATCTTAGATGTCGACTCTTTACAAACAAATGTGTGTCCAAAGGATGCTTGTTGTCGATGCTTCAACTCCTTTTTGCTGCTGGGATTTGATTTTTCTGCAGGTTGGATATGTTGAAGTGCTTGGGTTCTGTTTTGAACTGACAAGGTCTGTTTCTGTCTGAACTGATGTCAAAGGCGCGCGCGTCAGGCCTTGCTTGTGGGGGGCGCGCGCGTTGTGCAGCCTTGGTCGGAGGCGCGCGCTTCTGGCCTGCTGAATTACAGCCCCTTTCTTTTTCTGATCAGAATGTTCCAACAGCTATAAATTTTGAACCATTTTCGACCAGAATGGTCACACAGCATTCTTTTGCAAATACTTTCTCCTCCTAAACCACGAAATTCTTGTCATAATGGCCCCAATGACTTTCTCCTTTGAAGTTAAGGTTTCCGTCCCCGAGGGTGAGAAGTCCGTTCCAGTGGTGAATGCCGTTCCAGCTGTGGGGTCCGTCCCGATGGTGGAGAAGCGTCCGAGCGTTTTTTATCGTTTGGGAAGGCCCAATGACGATGTTGTTGACCCCGTGAGACCGGTGGTTCATGTGCGGGACTATAGACCCCGTCATTTTCCCAAGAAAAAGAAAGGTAAAGGAAATTCCTCCTATGTGTGGAAGCGTCACATGGTTGTCCCTGCTAAGGCTCCGCTTGATAAGGGCAAAGGGAAAGCCGTTGATGAAGCTCCGTCCCGTCCTAGCGTTTTCTCCCGTCTTGGCGGTCCCAAGAATGTTCCGTCCCCGTCCAAGAAGACTAAAGGGCATAACAAGAAGCAATGGGTTCCCAAACCTAAGAAAGATTAGATTTTTCTTTGTACCCCAAGAGATTGCAATTAGACCACTTTGTTTTAGGATTTAATGTTTTGATGTATTTTGTTGCTCAATAAATCCGTTGTAATGGTTTGAATAATTCATTGAATGAATAAAAATTGCATTTTGTTATTTGAAGTGAATTGGGTATTTTTGATATGTTTTAGACCGCACCCGAAGGTTGCCTACGTTCCTCCAGTTGGGAGGCTCAGGTCTCCGTAGTTCAAACAAACAAAGACCATTTTTATTTTTTTTTGTGTGCACCCCGTGCTCTAATTTTTGCCTAGGCCGCCCTTGCGGGTTTTCAACCTAGCGAGCGATTTTTTATTTTTTTAATGGTCTTTGTTTATTAAGCGTAGAACCTCTTGAGCTTGTCGAGGTTGACCTCCTTTGGCAGCTGGTCACCATCTAAATCCACGAGCCGGACTGCACCGCCGCTTAGTATCTTTTGGACCACGTACGGACCGATCCATCGGGGTCCCCATTTCCCCAGGGGATTCATGGCATTAGGAGGATGTTGTCTTAAAACCAAATCTCCCACATTGATGTTTCGAGGCTTCACCTTTTTGTTGAAAGCTCTTGCCATCCTTTGCTGATATGCCCTCGTGCGTTCGAGTGCTCTTAACCTTTTCTCGTCGAGCAAGGCTAGCTGTTCATATCGACTTTGCATCCAGTCGACCTCGTTGACTTGATTCTCGGGGAGGACCCGTAGAGATGGGACTTCGAGTTCGATTGGGAGTACGGCTTCAGAACCACAGACTAATGCATACGGAGTTTCTCCTGTCGCTGACCGTATTGATGTGCGGTAGCCCCACAATGCTAAAGGTAGCTTCTTGGGCCAATCCCTTCCTGTTGAGGCCATTTTCTTGACGATGGTCTCGATGGTCTTATTTGCTGCTTCAACCGCGCCATTTGCTTGGGGACGGTAAGGAGATGATTTGTGTTTGGTGATCTTGTATTCTACCAAAAGTGCATCCATTTCCTTCTCAAAGTGAGAGCCGTTGTCGGAAATGATTTCATGAGGCACGCCGTATCGGCACATGATATTAATCTTTACAAATTCGGCCACTTTCTTTGCGTTGAGGGTCCGATAGGCTTGTGCTTCGACCCACTTTATGAAGTAGTCGACCGACACTAGGACGAAAGACTGCCCATTGCTCCCGACAGGATGAACTTTACCGATGATGTCTATCCCCCAACAAGAGAAAGGCCAAGGTGTGACCATGTTGTAAAGTTGTGAGGGTGGAGCATGTTGCAAATTAGCGTGGAATTGGCACTTAGCACACCTTTTGACTTTCTCGATACAGTCTCGTTCCATAGTGCTCCAATAGTAACCAATGCGGAGTATCTTCTTGACTAGCATAAACCCATTCATGTGGGGTCCACACTCTCCTTCGTGCACTTCGCACATTATCTCTTGAGCTTCGGCCTCATTGGCGCATAAGAGATTGATTCCGTCGTGGTGCCTTTTATAAACTCGGTCCCCAATCAGTACGTACCGAGAGGCTAGCCTTTGCAGAGCTGTTTGAGACTTCTTGTTGATATTCTCGGGATAAGTGCCATCTTTGAGGAAATTCATGATATCCGAATACCACGGAGGGTTTGTTTGAACCTCGTTGATCTCGATACTCATGCAATATGCCAGACTGTTCCTTCGGGCAATTTTGAAAGGCTTCACCATTTTCCCTTTGGGCATTTCAACTAATGAAGCTATGGTGGCCAGTGCATCGGCGAAGCGATTTTATCCCTTGGCAGGTAGTTGAAAGTGATCTCTTGGAATTGTTCAACCAATTCTTCAAGGTGCTGACCATACTGTTGGAGAGTCGGGTCTTGGGTTCGCCATCTACCCGATTGCTGATTGATAAGGAGCAAAGAGTCGCCGAATACTTCTAGTTCCGTGACGTTTCTTTCGAGAGCTGCTTCGTGCCCTGCTATGCATGCTTCGTACTCGGCAATGTTGTTGGTAGCTTCGAATTCCAGACGGATGGAAATGGGAGTGTAGATGTCTTTTGGATCAACAAGCAATATTCCTATACCAAAGCCGTGTTTATTGGCGGCGCCATCGAAAAAAAGTTGCCACTTAATTTCCTCGGTTGCAGTACAAATTAAATGCTCGTCGGGGAACTGTACGTCTTCCCCCTTCACTTCGTCACATGGGAATTCGGCAAGCTGGTCACTGAACACTTTCCCCTGACGGATTTTAGTGTGACGTAAGTGATATCGTAGCCGGCGAGCATGAAGTACCATTTGGCTATTCTTGTTGACATGAAAGGCTTCTCGAAGATGTAGCGGAGCGGGTCCACCTTTGCTACTAGCTTGATCGGAAAAGTTTCCATGTAGTGTTTGAGCTTTTTAGTGACCCAAACCAATGCTGCACATGACTTCTCTAGGACAGAGTAGTTCTTTTCGCCTCCTTGGAATCGGCGACTGACAAAATAGATGGCATTCTCCTTTGTGGACTCTCGTTGCTCTTGTGCTAACATAGCCCCTAGGGCCTCATCATTGACAGTGAGATAGAGCAAAAGAGGCTTCTCCTTGTGCGGCGGAACTAGAACAAGAGGGCATGTCAAGTAATGCTTCACTTGGTCGAAAGCTTCTTGGCACGCGTCGGTCCATTCTAGAGCCACATTCTTCTTGAGTAGCTTGAAGATTGGCTCGCACATGGAAGTGAGTTGGTGCATAAACCGACTGATGTACTGCAGTCTGCCCATGAAACCTTTGATCTCTTTCTGCATCTTTGGAGGAGGCATGTCAATGATTTCCTTGATTTTGGAGGGGTCTACTTCAATTCCCCCTTCAGTGACCATATAACCAAAGACTTTGCCTCGGATAACCCCGAATGTGCATTTTGCAGGGTTGAGCCTCATCTTGTGTTGACGAAGCCTTTCGAAGAACTTGCGGAGATCGATTAAATGTTGACCATCGGTCCCTTTGGAGTGAATGATCATGTCGTCCACATAGACCTCGATTTCTTTGTGAATCATATCGTGGAACAAGTCTGTCACGGCTCTTTGGTAGGAAGCCCCAGCATTTCTTAACCCAAATGGCATGACTGTGTAGCAAAAGGTACCCCACGGTGTTGTGAAAGCTGTCTTGTGTTGATCTTCCTCGTCCATGAGAATCTGATTGTACCCAGCGAACCCATCCACGAATGAGCGAACCTCGTAGGCAGCAGTGGAGTCGACTAGCATGTCGATGTTGGGGAGTGGAAAATCATCCTTTGGGGAAGCTTTGTTCAAATCCCGGAAGTCCACGCAAACTCAAACCTTGCCGTTTGTCTTTCTGACTGTCACGATGTTGGCTAACCATGTCGGATACTCGATAACCTTGATGAAACCCACACTGAGGAGCTTCTCAATCTCTTCTTTGACTTGCAGAGACCATTCTGGCTTGATCTTTCTGAGCATCTGCTTTACTGGCTTGGCATCTTCTCTGATCGGAATCCTGTGCTGCGCTACCTTTCTGTCCAAACCCGGCATGTCTTTGTATGACCATGCGAACACATCCACGAACTCCCGTAGTAATGTAGTCAATCTGTCTCTTTCGTCCCTTTTGAAGAAGCTTCCAATCTTAGTTTCTTTTGGCTCTTCTTCGGTACCCAGATTAATAACATGCAATTCTTCGTCAGCCTTTGGACCATTCTCACCACGACTACGGACTTGTTGAGCAGTTTCATTTAAGTATGTTATGTTTTCGTGGTCTATTTCATCATAATTTGAATCGTTATTAACTTGTTCGTTAAGTTCATTATTAGTTAATTCATCATTTATGATGTTTGCAATCTCAGGGTACTCAGAAATATCAAAATTTTCATTAGCAAAGAAAGGAAACACACGCTCGGCTATGGCCTCCAAATCCTCTTGGGTGAGGGTATTAGAGACACTCTCGGACTCGAAAGTAAGTGTGAGCCGCTCTTCCTTTGTTGCTGTGCGGGGTATGCAACCCATTTCTTGGACTGAGAATTCTTCGGATACCACGGGCCCTTTCGTTGAATACCAATTGTTGATCGGCTCGGAGCTTGGCGGGATCTCACTGATAGTCTCGTTCATGATGACGGTGTCATGGATGGCGTTGACTTGGCATTCATTCATTACGGCAAGCTCTTCGAACATGGAGGCTAAATCTGTCAGTTCTTCCCCCACGGTGATTTCTGTCTCGGACTCTATAGTCACCTTCCTTCCCCACCATTCACGGGGCGACATGGGAGTTTGTTCCCTTTCGGATTTCTGGATTTCACAATCGGAGAAGATTTCGAGACCGGGCTTTTTGACACCCTTATTGTTAACCCACGGCTCGGGAAAGATCATGTATGGAACGTCTTCCCCTTGGCGGACGAAATAACCATTCAACGTCTTGCGGTAAGGCCTTAGATTAGGGACCTCATAACGATGGCCTTCTTTACGAGCTCGGGCCCTTTCGTTCTTGATTGCTTGCTCTTGTTTCAAGTCTTCTTTGGAAGGCTCGAACCCCAAACCGAATGTGTTCTTGACAAATGGAACTTGCACGGGATGTAGGATTCCTTGTTGATATTTCCCTAGGCCTAAGCCAGGGAAGTAGTCCATATTCCTCATCATGCGGAGGACTTTGTGATTGCTGGGGGTCCATGATCCGTTTCCCCCTTCTTTGTCAATGGCGTTGATTGAGACGCCGGAGAGAGTGGAGTCTGGTAAACCATGCTGAACTTGGTGGACTGGCTCACCTTTTCTGTGGATAGTGACGTTTTCAGCCATGACGGTCACTATTTCATCACCATTTCGGATCTTGACACATTGGTGGAGAGTTGACGGTACGGCATTAGCACTGTGAATCCATGGTCGTCCCAAAAGTAAGTTGAACGAGGCCGGGATGTCAAGCACTTGGAATGGAACGGACATGATCATGCTCCCAAACTCAATGTCTATTTCAATCATGCCCATACTGTACGGGCGGTGCTGTCATAACCTCGTATTACTTGAGTATAAGGCTTCAAATCGGAATCCTTAAGCCCCAGTATGCCCATGATTCTGCCAGGCATGAGATTGAGTGCGGAACCACCGTCCACTAAGACTCTTGAGATGGGCCTCCCCTTGCTCGTACCTTGAGGTAAATAGCCTCGTTGTGATCGGAACCAAAGGGTGGGAGGTCCATATCAGCAAAGGTGATGACGTTGCCAAAATGAATGTGACCGATCATTGCCGTGAGGTCCTTGGGAGTAGTATCGGGAGAAACTGATGTATCATCGAGATTGCGGATGACAAGATCTCGGTGTTTCTTTGAGGATGCGATGAGGTCCCAAATAGAGATGCTTGCTTGAGTTTTCTTGAGTTGGACAAGTAGAGGGTCTTCGGGAGTGTCGCGAGCTTGCGGCCTTTGAGAAGAGGAGCTCGGTGCGGAAGTGGAAGGGTTGCTTGCTATGACTCGACCGGATCGAGTTAGCATGTTGACGTTCCCATTTTGCTTCTTTTTCCTATTCTCTAGTACTTCCCTCATTACCTCATTGTAAGTCACTACATAACAAGAATTGTCAAGTTTATTCATAACATTGGGGCCCCCATTCACAATTGGGATTGAATGGGTGGTCCCCTCGAGTTCTCTTATCTCTATTACATTGACATGTTCACCATTAGCCACTACAAATTCTTTCTTATCTATGAGATCTTGAATGACATTGCGGAGAACGAAGCAATCCTCGATGGTGTGGCCACTATATTGGTGGTAGCCACAATATTTATGGTGAACATGATTGGGGTGGACCGTCTTGGGTTGGTACCCTTGCACGGGTGTGACTTGCCCCTTTGCTTTGAGGACTTCGAACACTTCGGTTTGAGTCATGCCTTGGAGAGGCGTATAGACACGGTCATTTCGGGACTTCTTCCCTTGGGGTGGAGGAACCTTTTTGTAATTCCCCTTGTCAATAGTGACGGCGTTGACCGAGGCCTCTTTTGTAGAGTTGGAAGCGGCCTTGTATCGGTAAGTAGGAGTGGTCTTCTTAATCTCCTTGAACAAGTCATCCATGCGTACCCCCGCCTCATACATTTGGGAGAAGTCGGAGTAGCAAGCCCCACTTAGGTGGGTGCGGAGATCAATCTTGAGACACTTGAGAAAGATGTCCATTTGCTCTTTTGTGTTTGGCCTCTCAACAATTTCGGAGAGTTTGTCATTCCATCTCCTTGTGAAGTCAATGAAGGACTTGTTGTCTTTTTGGGTGGTATTCTCGAGCTCTTTCCTTGTGGGCCGGTGAGTGGTGTTGCCTTGGTATTGGTTCTTGAAGGCAAGCATGGCGGAGTCCCAGTCGAGACGGACAGTGAGCGGGAGAGTAGCATACCAATATTTTGCCGCCCCCTCGAGAGTGAGAGGAAAGCATTGAGCCATTACCTTGGGGGAGACCTTCTTCGGAACCATTGCCCAAATATAAGTTTCAATGTGAGCCATGGGACAAGAGTTGCCCTTGAATTTTCTTATGTCGGGCATTTTGAACTTTTCGGGAAGAGCGGCCATAGTACTCATGAGGATGGATGATTGATAAAGGCTTGTGTCGGAGCCTTTCCCCATGTTGAGCCCATTGAATTTTTGGTCGATGTAGGCCATGATAGAATCCACCATTTTGGGCTCATTGTTCTCGGAACTTGGTTCTCCCATTTTCTTGGTGCGGGTGTTGACATAAGGACTTTTGAACAAACCCTCGGTCCACTCGGATTCATCATCATTATTCTTGTTCTTTCCCTTGGCAAGGTTAGTGAGCTTTTCTTTCATTAGCTCCATCTCGGCCTCGTGGGCCTCCCTTTGGCTGTCAAGGTGGGATTGTCAAATGTCGTCTTTGCTTTGTGCCTCCTTATTAAGGGTGGAGACTTGCTCTTGGAGGAGTTGGACCATGGTTGAAAGCTGCTCGAGAGACATGGTGTTGCTGCTGCCGGTCATGGTTGCTGTTGGAGCTGTTGGAGCGATCTCTTCACGGACTAACCGATTTGCTGAATCCCAGTAGACTCTGTAAGTACCAATTGAACCTATATTGCAGAAGAGGCCCTTTTCAGTCTTGAGTAACACTTGTGGTCCATGAAGAGGCTTAGAACACACAGTTGGGCACACGACTCGAACCACATAAGAAAAGACTCTTTTTTTTTTTTTATAAGTCGGAGGGAATGGATCTCTTTTGGGGTTTCTAAGAAAATAATGGAATCGTCACACTAGTATATAGACCATCTCGCGGTCCCATATACTCATCGGATTCCATCACGCTTGTGAATCCTACATGTATCGGGATTAAACTAAATTAATGTAGTAAAGCATACATGTGGGGACGGATTTTTATTTTCGTCCAAAATAACCACTTTTGGGGACGGATTTTTATTGCGTCCGTTTCAACAAGTTGGCATGTATGATTTGAAGACATTAGTTTAGGGAAATCTCGGTACATGGAAACCGACTTGAGTCACGGAGTGTTAGACCCTAACTAGAATTGTGTGGCTTGTGCTCGGCTTGAATATGAGGCTCAAAGGTCACCCCCGGCATGTAGTCTTGAACTACGCCACGGGCTGAGGTTTACCGCTTCGAAAGAGCCAAGGTCGAGTGGAGCTTGAAACTTTATAGGACGGGCCTCGACGGGTTTGGGGTTGGACTTGTGCGACTCGATAGTGAGCAGTTCATAGGAATATGTGCATGTAGTGTGAGGTCTAACAAGTGACAAAAAATTTTATATATATTTTTTTTTTTTGAAAAGAAAGAAAACAAACAAAACACATAAGCACATAAATTACAACTCCCGAATCACCCGTGTGACCGGTAAATAAAACACAAAATTAAAACAGTCCGAGGGTTCAATTCTGTTTTGATGCAGGCAACTGTGCCCACACCCCATTGTTCTGCTCAGTCACTGAAACCTTTTTCTGTTCTGGGAACCAACCCAGAAGCGTGCGCCTCTGAGTGCTGATGTGGGACGCGCGCGCATGGCGCAATGCTATGAGTAGGCGCGCGCTTCTGGGCACACCTGTCAGAATGTCAGATTTTGGACTCAGGAGATTGCCCTGGTCCTATGTTCATATTGTAACCCCTGCAGAAATGATTAGTGCAGAATAGCAGAAGAAGAAGATGAAGAACATGAAGAAATGGGCGATTCTGGTCCTTGATACGGGATGCGCGCGCCTTAGGCTGAGAATGCCAGACGCGCGCGCCTCCCCCATCAGGAATCAGAATGCCCGGAAAGATATAGATTTTGATCAGAATGCAAGCTTAACCCTCAAATCATCCCCAGCGGAGTCGCCACTGTAGATACCCCGGGAAACCATGGCTTTAGGCTCGAGCGGTGAATTATCCTAGGATGTCTAACTTGTTTTAGATTGTTTAGAGTCGCCACCTATGTTTTCAGGAACATAAGAAAAACCTATTGATTATAGCCTAAGTTTGATTACGAAAACAGAGATTCTTTGTTTTGAGGTTCGGGGGTTAGATTACGAGATGGGAAGTACCGAAACACCCATCTCGCCCAACTAAAGTTGGTCTTTCTTGGTCAAAATCTACATGAATAATAACATTCTTCTTCTTCTTCTTCTTTAAGTCATAAAAAGGGGGGTTTAAAATAGAGTTTGGAATGTAGGATATAACTCCTTAACCAACCTCAATGAGATGAGGTGGTCATTAGAGTCATGTCCCAAAATGATTTGGGTGATTGCACATTTGATTAGAGTAAAAAGAGAGAGATGAGATGAAGTAGAAAAGAAAGGAAAAGATGGACTTTTACCTACAATTTGAAGAACTTCAAATATTGCTTGATGAGATCTTTGGAGAACCTTTAGAAAGTGATTTTGGTATAGTTTTTGTAAGTTCAATTTTCCGGTCCTTGAAAATGGAGGTAAAGGGAGGTTTTTATAGGTGAAAGAGGGGTGTTTTTGGTGCCAAAACTCAGTCACCAAGAAATCCTTCCCGGGCAAAATCCTGTAAATTGAGCAAGGGAGAGAATCCTTGCCAGAAATCTGTAACTGACGCCCAGAGGCGCGCGCTTCCTGCTTTAGGGGCGGGAGGCGCGCGCGCCTGACTCCTCCTGTCGGAGGCGCGCGACTCAGAGAAGGCAATTTTGACAGAATGGACTAGAAAGTCAGCCCTGTCATTCATTTTAGTCCCTGGACTTAACGAAGTCAGTCAGGAATTTAACGGAAGTGACAGAAACTAACGAGAAACACTTAAAACAGGGAGAAACACAAGATCAAATGTGCAATCGGGGTGAGCGGTCCAAGGCGGGGTGTCTACAATTGCAGATTCTGAGAGAACAAAAGTTGTATGTCAAGTTTAAGAAGTGTGAGTTATGGCTTGAGGGAGTGGCGTTCTTGGGGCATGTGGTGTCTAAGAATGGGATAGCAGTTGACCCTGGGAAAATCGAGGCTATAGTAAATTGGGAGAGACCAGCTTCTGTTAGCGAAATAAGGAGTTTCTTGGGTTTAGCGGGTTATTACCGAAGGTTCGTGGAAGGATTTTCGAAGTTATCGCTACCATTGACTAAGTTAACCACTAAAGGGGAAAAATTTGTATGGTCGGACGAAGGCGAGAAGAACTTTCAAGAATTGAAAAGGCGATTGGTGTCTGCGCCTATTCTTACTGTACCAACAAACAAGGATGGTTTTGTAATTTGTAGTGATGCTTCATTGAAAGGTTTGGGTTGTGTGTTGATGCAGAATGACAAGGTGATAACTTATGCGTCTAGGCAACTCAAGAACCATGAGAAGAACTATCCTACCCATTATTTGTATGGGGTACCATGTGAGATTTACATCGACCATAAGAATATTAAATATATTTTCACCCAGAAGGAGTTGAATATGAGGCAGAGAAGATGGCTCAAATTACTTAAGGATTATGATTGCAAAATTCTGTATCATCCTGGAAAAGCCAATAAAGTGGCAGATGCGTTAAGTAGAAAGAACCATGGATCGTTAGCGGCTATGTTTTCTAAGGGGGTAAGTAACTTGGGAACTAGTGAAATAGTAAAACTGGAAGTTAGAGTTAAAGGTTATTTGGCTCAGATGAGTATTCAACCAACATTGTTGGTGAGAATCAAGGAAGCTCAGAATGTGGATGAGGAGTTAACAGTAATCCACAAGACCATAAGTAAAAAGGGAATGGTAGATTTCCGTGTGGGTGATGACGGGATTATGAGGTATCAGTCGAGGATTTTGGTGCCTAATGATGGAAGTATTAAGAGGGAAATTCTTGAGGAAGCTCACTGTTCAAGATTTTTGATTCATCTTGGGAGTACTAAGATGTGCAGAGATTTAAAGGAATCGTTTTGGTGGAATAATATGAAGAGTGAGGTAGCAGAATTCGTGTCCAAGTGTTTAGTATGTCAGCAGGTGAAAAGTGAACACCAGAAACCCGCAGGATTACTACAATTGCTACCTATTCCGGAGTGGAAGTGGGAGCACATCACTATGGATTTGGTGATTGGACTTCCTAGGACATTAAAGAGTCATAATGCAATTTGGGTTATAGTGGATAGGCTCACTAAATCGGCTCACTTTCTAACAATCAAGGTGACTGATTCGTTGGACAAGTTAGCTAAGTTGTACGTGGATGAAATCGTGAGGTTACATGGGATACCGGTCTCTATAGTGTCAGACCGAGATGCGAGATTCACATCAAATCTCTGGAAAAGTTTGCAGAAAGTGTTGGGGACGGAATTAACTAGGAGTACGGCGTTCCATCCTCAGACAGACGGACAGTTAGAAAGGACGATTCAAACTCTTGAAGACCTTTTGAGAGCAAAGTCGTTGGATTGGCAAGGAGCGTGGGATGATCATCTACCACTAGTGGAGTTTTCCTACAATAACAGTTACCACTCTAGTATTAGAATGGCGCCGTATGAAGCTCTGTATGGGCAGAAATGTAGATCGCCTGCGTATTGGGATGAAGTAGGTGAAAGGAAGTTAACCAGACCCGAAATTGTTCAGGTAACGGTGGATAAGGTTCATCAGATTCGCAAATGGTTGTTAACTGCTCAGAGTAGACAGAAATCGTATGCAGATAATCGAAGACGCGATCTAGAGTTCCAAGTAGGAGATCACGTATTCTTGAAGATCTCACCGACAAAAAGGGTTATGCGATTTGGAATTCGTGGAAAGTTAAGTCCTAGATATGTGGGACCATTTGAGATTCTAGAATGAATAGGAGCGGTAGCCTACAAGTTGGTTTTGCCTCCTTTACTAGCTAGTGTGCACAATGTGTTTCACGTGTCGATGTGGAGGAAGTACGTAGCTGACCCAAGCCACGTCATAGAGTACAGACAGTTACGTTTTCGTGAAGACTTGAGTTATGACGAAAAGCCGGTGAAGGTAGTCGACCGTAAAGATCAAGTATTACGGAAGCGAGTGATTCTGTACGTAAAAGTGCAGTGGAGCAATCACACAGAAAGAGAAGCCACGTGGGAGCTCGAAAGTGAAATGCGTGATATGTTTCCCGCTTTGTTCGAAGATTAAAGTACAATTAGTTTGGAGGACCAAACTCTTTTAAGGGGGTAAGAATGTAATACCCAGCCCAATTTCTTCTTATTATTTTAATTGTGAACTCTTTTTAATTAAATTTTGGGCTCAGTAATTGAGAGTAAGTATTGGGTTATTTCGGGCTTTAGTAAATAGAAGCCCAATAGGTTATTGCAACCTTTTAATTAGGAAATCAAATACCCTTTTAGTATAAATACTCTTCTAATCCCTAAACCTACTATTATTATATCACAAAAAAAAAGGGGAAAGAGAAGGGAGAGAGAGCAGCCGCATAATGGAAAAGAACGGGAGAAAGAGAGGAAGGCGGCGGCAGTGAAGGGAGAAGAAGCCGAAAGAGAGAAGGATCAAGGGACAGAGAAAAAGGTTGAAGATGAATCATTTAAGGTAAACCTAACCTCCCTAATCCTTTTTCTTTTCATCCTTGATTGAATTGATCTTGGGAAACTATGAATCCGAAACCCTAAAAGGATGAACTAGTGTTTAATTAAGAAGAGAAAATTACCATAGGGTCCCCCATCCTAAGCCTAACTACCACCTAGTCCAACTTAATATTTTCATCTACCATCTAGTCCAAGCACATTTTAAGTATTACCATATAGTCCCTCGCTAGAATTATAATTTTCATAATTCCCAAAATGCCCCCGTATATATACTGTCTTTCTCCCTAGGGTTTTGTGTTTCGCACATTCAAAATTGAACGGCGCTCGGCGATAGAGAGAGAGCGAAGGCGGAGCTTGGCGATAGAGAGAGAGAGTCGAAGGCGATCGACTGGATATTAGCTTCAAGGTTCAGATCTTATGTTTATATCTATTTAGAAGTTATTTTTTGTTTGATTTTCATATGTTTTGTTGATGAATTGATGTTATTTTCGTATTTTGTAATCTCTTTTTTTGATGATTGGATTTGGAAAATTGAACGCAGCTTTGCGTTGATTTTAATTCGAACTCTGCTTTGAATTCTCGCATTTTATTTTGTTTTATTAATTTTCTGTTTTGCTTTATCATAATTTGCAGTTTAATCAACATTTTAATATGGATTCAAGTGTTATGGTTTTGTTGAAGTTTGGTGAACTTACAGCAGTTGAAAGATTGAGCAAGCTTTCATCATTTGCTGCTTTGATTCAGTTTGTTTGTAAAAGGTGGGACACTTTGAATAAGGAGATGATGTCTTTGTCATATGTTTTACCTGGGAATCCTTTTTGAATATTGGAGAATGAGGATGATTTTTTTAATATGATTCTTATGGTAGGTCATAGTTCGGTTCAATCTCTTGAAATTCATTTGAAACAGGTTCTTAGTTTGGATTATTATGAGTCGTCCTCATCGGCTATTTTAACTACAACTAGTAGTCATGAGTTTGATTTGAATTTTTTCCATGAGCAAACAAAGGATTTGAAAAGTGCAAAGTGGGTTACTGCTATAGATTCTGTTGGACAGGTGTTTGAAGGTGGGATTAGTCAATTTCGGAACACTTTGTGCAAGTATGCCACAGCAGTTGGGTTTGACTTTGTTTATGTGAAGAATGATAGCGATCGCATTACTGCCAAATGTAAACACAAAGAAGAAAGAGGCTTTCCTTGGAGAATTCACACATCCATTGAACCTGCCAATGGTTTTGCTTATATTCGTAGTTTTGAGCGAAACCATACTTGTGGTGACATATATAACTTTGGTAGTAGTTCAAAGATTAGTTCTGATGTTCTTTGTGATATTATTCTTGACGATATCCGTGCTTAGCCTTCCATGGGTCCTTCTGATGTTCTTAAATTGCTCAAGTCATATTATGGTATTGGTCTTACTTATGAAGTTGCTTTCAGAGGTGTTGCAAAAGCAAAGGACATAGTGTTTGGTGAAGCAGACTTGTCTTATGATAGACTTGGCCCTTATTTTCAGAAGATGAAGCAGGTTGATCCTAGTAGCCATTTTGTGCTTGATTATGACTCAGAATCCTATCAATTCAACAGGTGTTTTGTATCATTTGGAGCTTGTATAACTGGATTTCGTCACTGTCGGCCCATGTTATATATTGATGGGACTCACTTACATGGAAAGTATAAGGGTAACATGTTAGCTGCAACTGCTAAAGATGGAAATTCTGGTAAGTAACTCTTTAACTTTACACATTTTTTCCTTGAAGTTTTAGTTCACAGTTGTTTTATTGAAATATTTATTGATGTTAATTTATTGCCTTATTAATGGATTTCAATTGGAGATGATTTTTTAGTGATTCAAACAATTGTGAACTTTAAGTTTTGATTTTTACATCTTTTTATATTACTCATATTATTATTATTTTTAAATTATAGGTCTTTTCAATGTTGCTTTTTCTATTGTTTCTTCGGAGGACACGGATAACTGGACATGGTTTCTTCAACAATTGTAACCTCTTGTAAGAGGAATTGTTATTACATTTGTTTCAGACCGTCATCAAGGGATTTTATCATCTGTGAAGAAAGTTATGCCTCATTGTTATCATTCATTTTGCCTTGGTCATTTGCGGAATAACTTGAGGGATAAAATGAAGGGATGTTCTATAAATTTGCGGAAGAAGATGGTTAGTCTGCTGTATCAGTGTGCGTTAGCTCCAACGAAGGAAATATTTCATACTTTGTTGGATCAAATGAAGAGTGAAGGTGGTCCTAAGGTCCGTGACTTTATTGCTAATCTTCCACATGTTAACTATGCGAATGCATACTTTCCGGGTAAGCGTTATGGTGAGATGACTTCAAACGCAGCAGAATCATTTAATTCTCAGTTTAGAGAAGCTCGTTCACTTCCTGTTACAGAATTGATTGATCAAATCCGTATAAAGTTGATGGCGCAGATGTGCAAGCGTAGAGTTGATTCTTCAAAGTGGACATCTGTCTTATGCTCAAACATGGATAAACAATTTAGGGAAAATCTTGAGAGGGGCAAGGGTTTGGTGATAATCCCTTCCAGTTCCAAGAAGTTTCAAGTTCGTTCGTTGCCAACCATGGTTGTGAACATTGAAGATAGGATGTGTTCATGTGGAAAATGGCAGCACGAAGGGTTCCCGTGTGTTCATGCTGCTGCGGTATTATATTCTTCGAAAATAGACTCTTTCAAGTACATTGAGATGTATTTTCACAGTAGCAAATACAGGGAATGTTATGCTCTTGCTATTGAGCGGTATTTTTCATTTTCAGCCCAACCAACAGATGATGACCCTTTTATAAACCCTCCAATAGTGAAGCGTCCACCAGGAAGGCCAAAGATGAGACGCATTCCTTCAAAAGGAGAGGTGGTGTTTAAAAGACAAATGAAATGTGGTCGTTGTGAAAAATTAGGAAATCATAATAAAAAAACTTGTAAGGAGCCTATGTAGTTTGGTAATTTTTAGATCTGTCATACATTGGAAAAAAATTTATGATGATTCAGATATGCTTTACATGATTAGTTTTTACAGATATTGAAGATAAGAACAATTGTGAACTTATATTTTCAGCTATATAAGTTTTACAGTTTTAATTGAATTTTTTGCTGTGTTTCTTTTTTGAAGTTTTTCAATTTGAAATGTTTGTTTAGTATTTTCATTTCATTTAGTGATATGTAATAAATTTCATTTGAAACTTTGGGAATGCAGTTTTTTGTTTCTCAGTTGTTTGAGGAACTACTCAAACGTTCATGAATTTTAGTTCACAGTTGTGTTAAACATATGTTTTTGAAGCTTTTATGCTTTTTGTAAACAAATGTGAATTTACTAAAACAAATGAGAATTTTAGTTCACATTTGTGTTAAGATCATGTGTCTTACTGTGAGTCTGAAGTTTTTGATGCTTTTTTAAACAAATGTGAATTTTAGTTCACATTTGTGTTAAGATCATGTTTCTTACTGTGGGTCTGAAGTTTTTATGCTTTTTAGAAACAAATGTGAATGTTAGTTCACATTTGTGTTAAGATCATGTTTCTTACTGTGGGTCTGAAGTTTTTATGCTTTTTAGAAACAAATGTGAATTTAATAAAACAAATGTGAATTTAAGTAATATAGAAGACATTATTAAGCCCATGAAAACAGTAGTGTTAAAGATAACCATAATATATGTCATTTGAAGCAAAATATTCATAATAACAGTTGCCTTGAACCACCACACTAGTTTCTAAAAGATTACATCCCCAAAAACATTTTTGATGCCCCCAACTTGTTTTCAACCAAAAGTACCTAAGTTTTTTAAAACCTAACATCACTGGTACCTACAATCCTATGCTAATGGTGTAGAAATCGTGTAGAAAATCAGAAAACATTTGTGCTCTAAAATAATGTGTTGCGTCCTTGTCATAACTTTCACTGATTTCTCCCCTGCATAGCATTTCTTCAATCTCCATAAGAACAACAATCCCACAATCAACACTCCCATAAATTTGTTGTGGACACTTTTCTACCAAGATGAAATTCTCCTCCGGTTGAGTCATAGGTGAATCTGGTTTTGGGATGAAATGCTTTGTATGTTGATACTGAAAAAAAAAATCAATATATTACTAAGCATAAAACTGTATGTAATGAGCTTTACCATTTCCTTTGCAAGAGGTGCATATTTATCCTTTATGCCTTTTTTCCTAGGCCTCATGGAGTTATAAAACCGGTACTCCCCGTCTTCCGTGTCAAAAACAAGAAGTGTCCAATGTTCTGCAGTTCGGTTTCCAGATTGAATATGAATTGGAATCAAGATGTAGCGAGTTTTGTTTCGCAGAAACTTCATAAAAGGCTCATCAATGTTGCTCTTGATGTAGTCTGTGAGATTGTTCCTCAGATAGTACTGGTATAAAACAAAAAATAGAACTCTTTTAAACAACTATTAACCCAAGATAGTTAAATCTGAATAACTGTGAAACTTTCTAAATTATAATATAAAAACCACTTAATATCAAACCAAAAGAACCTGGAAAAGGTAAAATATACATATGAACTTAATATTTTTTTCATGTATTTTTTGGCATACCGATGCATTTGCTGTTATTACTCCAACAGTTCTGTTGCTTGGTTTGTTGTTGAACTTTGCCTTATATTTCTCCACCAAGATCTTCAAATAACCATTGATAACCTGTCAAGAAAAAATAAGTGTGAACTAGTATAAACAACTCTGAGTTTAAGTAAAATGGAAGAATTCAAACCCAGAAATTGAAAAACACAATTGTGAACTAGTATAAACAACTGTGAATTTAAGTGATATTTAAGAATTCAAACCTAGAAATTGAAAGGCAAGGCATCAATAAGTGATTTTGTGTTAAAAGAAATGTGAATTGGAGTATGCTTGATAGATAATCATACAACTGAGACGTCAAATTTTCGCTAAAACAAAGAAAGTATTAATATACCGAGTCCTCAGATGCCTCATCATGTGCTATCTCATACAAATGCTCGACACTGACAAATATGTTATCTTTTTCCCAAGCATTCCCCCTGCAACATTTAATTTTATATTTATAGATGTATTCGAATATCAAAATAATTATAATAACATATATGGTATAGATGAAAAAAATACTTACTTTCTTGTTTGCAATTGCAACATCACATTATATCGCTCAACATCTTCTTCCTTAATATTTTCTGTTGTCAAACTGAATTTTCTATTGAATGGAGGCAGTGGTTTTACAGGTTCAGGTTCCTTCTCTTTAATGTTTTCAACGTCAATGGTTGCTGGTTCATTCTTGGTTGTTTGTGCTGCTCTTCTTTTGGGTTTCTTTGTTGGTGCTGCTGCTCCTTTTTTTATTTGTCTTGCATTGGTTGTATAATCAAAGTCATCATCCTCCAACTTTGTTCTCTTTCTTGTCTTCACAGTTTTGATCATTGATCTCATGACCTCTTTCTCCTTTTCAGACTCAGCTATTTCCTTTGTCAATTTCCCAATCTGCACTACATATTTCTCCACATCTTTTGCATACATGTTGTTCAATGCTTTTATTTCATCAATTCTTGCCACCTCATTCTCATTTATTAACTTCTTCAGTTTTTTAATCTCTTCATTAGCCATATTCAACCTCTCATCATTGTTCTGAACATTGAGTTGTTTTTCTTTCTCATCTTCATTTTCTTTAATTTGCTTTTCTAAAGCTTCAATTCTTGTAGAAGATTCCTTCAATTTTCTTTGAAACTCTTCTTCCATCCTCAACTCCTTTTCTTTCAACCTTAATTCAAACTCATTTTCCTTCTTCAAATCCATTTCTTTCAAATCCTCCTCCAGAGAAAGTATTCTAATAGAAGCATCATTCATATTGGTTTCAAAATATTCTTCTTTTTTTCTCAACACCTGTGATATCTCTAGATGTGATGCACAAAGTTCTTCATATTTATCATTTAAATCATTGTGCTTTTCCTCAAGCTCTTCAAGATCAGCAATCAACTTTTGTTTTTCAATTTTGAGATCCCTTAACTCAGCTTCATGCAGACTACAATCCATCTGTGCAGTGAAGTTAAAGTCATTTTCAAACTCACAATCTGGAGGAGTTTTATATCCATCATTTTTATTTTGCCCTTCTTCATTTTCATTTTCACTCTCTTCTTCATTGCTTTCTGATCCTTCAGTCATTTCTTTTTCCAGATTCACTTCTTTTTCTCCACTGACTTCATTCACTTGCTCTCCACTTGCTTCCCCTTCTTTCTCAGCTTCCTCTCTCACAAATTCACAATTCTTAAACATTTTCTTCTCTGCATCAGTTAATTCCAACTCCTCAGAATAAACCTATTAAAATAAAAGAAGATGGAAATATTGATTCACATATAATCTATTTTTCAACTGTGAACCAGTCTAAACAACTGTGCATTTAAGTAAGATTGAAGATTTCAAACCCAGAAATTGAAAAAACACAACTGTGAACTAGTCTAAACAACTGTAAATTTAAGTAAGATTGAAGATTTCAAACCCAGAAATTGAAAAAACACAAGTGTGAACTAGTCTAAACAACTGTAAATTTAAGTAAGATTGAAGAACACATAAATTGAAAAGTGATCAATAACTGATTTGTGTTAAAAGAAATGTGAATTTAATAACAATAAATGTGAACTCAAGTCAAACAACTTACATTATGTTTCTTAAGGCAATCAATTGTTTTCTTTTTGAATGAAAAAATCTTCTTTGGCAACTCCCATTTAATAAACCTTGGAATCTCCCTCCTTGCAGGAAGTGACTTGGTGTGCTCATAGAAAAAATACTGAGAAAAAACAGAAACATCATACAGATATAGCTATATAAAATAAATAAAAATAGCAAAACAATAAAACATTTCACTTACAGATAGTGCACCAACACGGCATGTAACATATTTGGGATTTGTGTGATATAATCGGACTGATGGCATCAGTCTTGAATGAATTGCGTTCGCCCAATTGTAATTTTTCATTTCATCGATATTGTCAACATAGTGGAAAAAGACAGATGGTACAATATCACCTGTTTTAGTAAAAAACAACGATGTCATGGCATGCAAAGTCATAAGACGAACAACATCTTCGACATCTATATCATCATCACTTTCAAAAAAAAAAATTGATAACACTCTTGACCATTGTTATTTTAACCCTTGTTTCAACTCCTGGAAACCTTCTATGTGCCAAACCAGAAGAAATTAGGCTTCCTCTTGAATCCAAGTTCATTTCTTCACTTCCTGAAACAATCCCATATATTAACTTCACATCATTTACAGTGAATCGAACCAATTTTTCCCCAAACTGAAAACTATCGCTCTTCAGATCAAAACATCTGATTATATCTGCTGCAACGAGATCTGACTTTCTATGGTTTATATTTTTGTTATTGTTCAAGGCATTGAACATGTTGAAAAATGGCGATTTCTTCAACATATTCAAGTGCCTTCTTGTCAGATTGATGGATTGAACAAGTTTTAATGAAGCCTCAATATTGGACCTATACGAAATATTTTCATTCACTTTCTTAGCTATTGATTTCCCAATTTTTTGCAGATTTCGAAGATCCCTTGCCCTTCATATTTGTAGAACGCTGTTTCTTTGGTGTTGATTTCTGATCCTTTTTTTTTTATTTCTTTGAAATTTGTTTCATCGCCATCTAACAAAAAAATAGTAAGAAAAATTAGAATTCAAGAAAAACAACAGTGAACTTTGATAAGTTACTAACTAAACAGAAGTCAAGCAAGTAGTGAAAATAATAACTGTGAATTTAAGAAAAACAACTGCAAACTTACAAAACTTAGTCACCATCTTTGGAGGACAAATGTGAATTTAATTTTAAAAACTGTGAACATTTTAAGTTATATTCAAATGGAAGTAGCTTGGAAAGATACACAAGTGTGAATATAAACAATCATATATCTGTCAATTAAGAATAACAAAACTACGAACCTCTGTTAATGCATAAACCATTCAATTATTCACAGATAAAAAAACAAACAACTGTGAATATGAGCAAGAGACACAACTGTGAATACAAACAAAACAATAACCGTGAGATTAAGCAGAACTGTAAACTTTAAGTTGAGCTTAATTTTTTTAAAATAATAACTGTTAATTTAAGAAAAACAACTGCAAACTTACAAAACTTAGTCACTAGAGAACATGTTTGGAGGACAAATGTGAATTTAAGTAGAACAAATGACCTCAAGTGTGAACTAAAATTATTAACATATATTCTTCATGCATAAAAACAACAACAAATGTGAAATTAAGTAGAACAAATGTGAAGTAAATGCAAAATGACCTCTAGTGTGAACTAAAATTACAAAATGTGAACTTAATGAAATGTATTTCAACAAAAAAAAAAAAACTAGGTCAAATACATATGCAGTCAAAATTAACCAAATAATCAGGCGCTATAAACCATGGACATTTCAAAAACATTTGCGTAACACAAACAAGCAAAATAAATGTCAATTTCAAAACTATTTATACATTTTAACAAATCTAACAACAATAGACGCTCAAAAATGAAGAAAAACAATCTAATACAACTGCGAACATGATTTATTTCACCAATCTACATGATTATTTCACATTACCCCAAAATATTTTGAAAATTAAATTTAAATGCATAAAATGCTGAGAAAATCTGCTCGCATGAACTGCGAACTTAAAATTGGGGAGTTTTCATGTGAATTACCTGTTGTTTGATGAAGATTTTGATGAAACCGACCATTAATGGAGGTTTTTAGAGAGAGAAAGTTAGGGAGAGAGTGACGAAGAGAGAGAGCGCACAAAAGGTGAGTGAACCTTCCCAAAACCGTCGTTCAGGGGTTTTGATTGAGAAGAAAAGGGCAAAACTGTAATTTCGGCGAGATTAGTAAGGGCACGCCTGTCCTTTTTGATTAGCGTGGACTAGGTGGTAATATTGGAAAATGGTTGTCCTAGGTGGTCATTTTGATTATAATGAGGGACTAAATGGTAGTTGCCCCAATTAAGAAAGAAGATTAGTATGTGTTAGTGTGTGTGTGTGCTAGTGTGTGCGTATGGGTGTGTGTATGTGCACAGTGTGCGTGTGTTATGTGTGTGCAGTAAAGGTGTTTTAGTGTGTGTGGGTGTATCAGAATGTGGGTGTACCAGAGTGGGGGTGTATCAGAGTCTGGGTGTACCAGTTTGTAGGTGTACTCAGTAAGTGTGTGCAGAGAGTGTGAAATCAGTGTGTGTAATTCATATAGTGAAATTGAATGTTGGGAATTGATTAATAAAAACCCTAGGGGTGTTGAAGTCATTCTTAAGGTTATTGGTTAACTATGAAAGAGATTATAGATGACTAAATCATGGGGTTAATCGAGTAAAAAGAAGTAAATTAGGACGGAAGTAAAATAGTATTTTTCTCATGTCTAAGGCTAGACTATTTCATATTTGTAGATTGTACAATCGGAGTAAGCGGGCAAGTAAAACGCAAGGCTAAGGTAAGGGATTACGCTCTTAGTAGTGTTTGATTTCAATCCTTTGTTTAGGATTCTCAATCTCTATTTTGTTAAAGTAAACTATCTATGTGGCTAGATAGTATTTTAAAAACTATTCCATTCTGTGAATGTTACCGTCCTTTGTTATCCACTCTATTGATATTGTTGTTGTTCAATTGGGTTATCATGTGTATGATTCGTATTGTGACTTGGTGTCTAAAGTGAGATGTACACCTTTTCAAAAGTAATCAAGTAAAGATTTGTAAAGTTAAGCTTTGTTTTGTAAAAGCTCTTTAAAGTGAAGTTTTGTAATAAGTAAAGTGATTACAGTTATCCATAATCCCGAAACGGATAAGTGGACCCCTACAGTTATCCATAATCCCGAAACGGATAAGTGGACCCTTACAGTTATCCATAGTTCCAAGATGAACATGTGGACCCCTTTACGTTGCTTGATGACGTAGCGTAGGTTATCATGATATACCGATTTTGGGTGCGGTCAGTAGAAACCCGAGCCCTGAGTACAGCGCGTGCTTAATCCCTAAATGAAGTAAAGTAAAGTAAAGTAAAAAAAAAGTAAAGTTTTGTGAAAAATGTTGTGTTTTGGAAACTGTCTCTGAAGCCACGTGTTTTCAAGAAATGAATTGTTTTTCATCAAGTTAAATGTTTTCAAACTGAGAGTTGTTTGATCATTGAATTATCCTTTCGTTGTGAATTCTTGTTACCGTTCCTTTCGGTTATCTCCTCTTAGTACCCGAGGGGATTCCGTATGAACTTGCTGGGCATTGTTTGCTCATTCCTTTCATCCTCATTTTTTTCCAGGTTATAAGTAAGGATACTAAAGGTCACAAGGAACCGTTGGCGTAGAAGCTACATGCGATTAAAGTTAATTAGTAGTTATATGTTTCCGTTAAGTTAAGTTAAGTTGAACGTTATATTTCCGTTGGTTACCATTCTGAGCTAGTGACTTCTACTAGCCGTTTGGGTTTGAATGTTAGTTAAAGTTTGAATTGTGGTTAATTGTAGCCGTTGGGGCATTCTGAATTTGGGATTTATTCAAATAAGTTACTCCCTCTGTCCGTAAATGAGTGTCCAAATTTCATTTTAAGGGACACTGAAAATCTCAACTTTTTGAACAATTTGGTACCAACGATTCATATATAATCTTGTAATCTCCTTTCTAAACCTTTAGTTTTGCACGTATAAAGAAACCGGTGGAAAAAATTTCGAAAAAAAACGTTTAGGGAGAAAGTTATGTTCAAAAAAGACATTCATTTAGGGACAAAGATTTCTTGAAAATGGACACTCATTTAGGGACAGAGAGAGTATTATTTATTAGTAGTGAAAAGTTGGGGTGTTACATAAAAATAGTTGCTTGCTTGAGTTGAGCTAGAGCTATTTGGCCCAATAACTTAACCGAAATGAGCTTCAGTTATAACCTATGTTGTTTTAGCAGTTTTAACCTTTATACTTTAGATACGCACTCATTTTTCCCAAAAATGATAAAAAAAAATGAAGCCTTAGCATTTTTAGCCATCATAGTTTGGGGTTTTGGGGGAAATTGAGTGCGTAACTAAAGTACAAGGGTTAAAACCACTAAAAAGAACAAGAGAAGTTAAAACAGAAGCTTACGCAAAGTACGAGGGTTAAAAACGTCGATTGACCCGAAATATGATAAACATTTTCCCTTGAAAATGATTTGACTACAGTAAAATTAATTATACACCAGGTTTCAAACAAACTATTCATGGTTCAAATGTTGGAACTTGCTCTATAGGGGAAGAATTAGCCCCAGTATGTAAAGTCCTCTCAACAATACCTCTATAAGGATCTTCCTCTCTTTTCTTTATCAAATAAGCCATACTCTTTTCCACTTCAGATTTTATCTCCAAGTACAATTCTTTTGCAGCTTCTTTGTCTTCCTTCAGAATCTTTTCTCTTCCCTTGGTTTGTATAGGCTTCCCGAACAGATAATAGAATCGGCCCGGTACTTTAGGTAGTAGGCCCGGAAAGTACATATCTTGGTTTGCAACCTCCCCCTCTGTTTCAGTCCTGAAATACGACAAGTATGCATTGTATCTTGTCAATCCACAAATGTTTATATCTTCACTGTAAGTTTAATTAGCAGTGTGCAATTCAATGTCACGGTTGGTTCAGATGACCGATCTCAGTATTAGATACTCAAATGATATTAGAAAAAAGAAAATGAACTAATCCCTCCCTCCCATACTTGTCAAAGGCGAAAGGCGGGCGAGACGTGCCTAGGCGAGGTGGGCGGCAAAAAGGCGAGCAAGGTAGAAAAATAGAACAAAATTAATAAAAAAAAATAGAAAAATATATATTCACATGCAACATATAAAAAAAGCTTAAAATATGTAATCAACAAAAATAGAACATTAAATAAATGTGACAATTCCATATAAAATAGTATCCTAACATAATTAAAAACATGTTGAAGAAGAATAAAACATCAAATCACTATCACAAGAATAAAATATTTCACTCTTACAAGCCAACATCTTATTATTTATTAATAAGAAGAGTGTTTAACAAAAAGTAAGGTATTAATAGGGGACTGGAAGGTGAGAACGAACAGGGGACAACACCATATACCTTCTACCAAAATAAAAAACGACACAGTAGGAACATAAAGGAGAAGAGAAGTAGAAAAATATTATCTGAAACTCATTGACCACGCCTCGCTGCAGCCATTGCGTTCGTGAGAGTGGATCGCAGGTCGCATTCGTTGGGTCGTCCTCAACTGGTAGGCCGTCGACTCGTCAAGGATCGCAACCCTAACCCTTTTGACCTTTCCGTTCTTCTCTTCTCGATTAGTCGACTTAGGGGCTTAAGCCAACGTAATAAGCGAAATCGAAAAACCAAAACGACGTAACCGTATTCTAAAACGACGTAGTCTCGTCAATTTTTACCTTTTCCACGCCTTTACGCTGAGGCGACGCCTTTTCGCCTCTCGCCTTACACAAAAAGGCGACGCCTTAGGTAAAAAGGCTATCACCCACCTGCCTGTCTGGGGAGATGCGAAAAACCCTAAAGGCGACAAGAAAGGCGAGGCGGGCGACGCCTTTGACAAGTATGCTCCCTCCATCCCAAACCCAAAGCGAGTGTGGGCATTTAAGTGTTTGTAGACACCCCATTCTGAACTACTCATTTATGATTACACCACTCTTGGTCTCACCCTTATCTGTTGATGGAAACTCATTAGTTTCGTCATGTCTTTTTTAGGTTTCTGACTAACTTCGTTAGTTTTGGACATAAGCGTACAAGCAAGGTTTTAAAAAGCGCTAGGCGCCTGCTAGGCGGCGAAGCCGGGCCTAGCGCCTAGGGGCCTAGGCGGGGCCGAGAAATTTATGCATTTTTATATATTTTTAAGAAATTTATATATAATTATATATATTTATTCAAAAATTAGTGACACTTATTTTTTGTTATTTGTCAAATTAATAATATTAGTTTAATTGAAAAATCATACTAATTATCTGAATATACATTTAAAAATTATTGATGAAAAGTTGAATAATTAATGGATTTATGGCTTGTAGATGGAAAATTGGATAATTATTAATAATTGGCAATTACTATTAATCAATGAAAAGTAGATTTCATATCTTATTTTATGCACCACACTAAATAAAATCCTCAAATTAAAACCCTTTCTCACCCTCTCAGATTTCTAAGAGCCTACCCACTCCACAATTTCCAACGCCCAGGCCTCATACTCACGAAATGGCTCTTGCTCTTCTTTGATCGTGAACCAAATCCAACGATTCCAACCACGGCTCCAGCAATTCCAAGGTACGTATCTTCTTTCTATCTCCTCTCCTCCATGCCCAAACTTCATTCTTCTCTTTCACTTCTCTCTCCGTCCTACCATTCAGCACGTCACCATCGCCTGGACCGCCGAGCCCGCACAGTCGCCGCCTAGCCCGCCGAGTCACCGCCTAAGCCGCTGACGCCGATTATCACCGACTTTAAGGAAATCGGGGCGGAAGGGGGCCGCCTAGCCCGATTTTTAGAACACCGTACAAGACAACGTGTCTTGTCCGAGATAGCCTCTCCAGATTGACGTCTGATTCACTTTCCTTATTGGTTTCGATCTCTTTCTTAGCCAATAAACCTTTCATTCCGGGTGTTACCTGATTTGGTGACTTCCTAGAGAGATGGCTTTGATTTTTTACCAAACTTGGGAATCCTTTTCTTGGTACAAAAATCATTATTCAACTATAAATACATGGTTCATGTTCCCTACATTTTCTCTACGACTCCTGCGGGTACACGATTTCTCTCCATAATTTCTATTCACTCTCTCCATAATCCTCCTCCATAAACTTGGTGCTTTGGATCTCAAGCCTTTGTCTAGGCTATCCCTTGGATACTCATCTCTTTTTCAAGGTAAATTCCTTGTACTTTCATATTCCTCTCGGTCTCGAAGCATATAACCCGACATTCCCAATAATTAGAAAATTAATTTTTGTTTTACTTGTTTTATTTGTTATTTGGTTTATTTGAATGAGTTGATGATATTTAGAAGTAAGACCAATCCAAGATTGGGTGGAATTGGTGCTCCTTACCTTCCAATTCCATAACTTAACCCTGAACCCTCTAAAATTTGAATATGGTTTATGTTCCATCTAAAAACATAATGGCGACCAGATAAATTAGTATGAGAATAGAATGCTTTGTTCACCATTCTCACAGTATTGTACTGTTAAATAACAAGCCGTCATTCTCTATTTGAAATACATCATGCCTAAACCGTGGTTTAAATACATGAGTAAAACTGGAGATTGATTTTGAGACTGAGGAAGTACATGATCTAATGGCATTTGATGATTTCTATTTTTTTTTAACTCTTTTTAGTTTCAGAAATTTAAGAAAAATAAAAAACCATTTTCAAGAAAACACTCATTTTCTATACCATTTGGCTTTACTACCTTGCAATCATTTAGAGGCAGTATTAAACAGGTCCCATAATTGTAAAAAGTTGGGAAGTTATCAAAATTTCCTCCTATTTGGATAACTGAAAACTGAAGTTCGGGACTTTGTCTGGGATGCTCTCATCAGACTCAATGACCCTATGTCGGACTGCATATATACTTAAGGGCACCAACTTGATTTTGGCCTTATAATCAAATTATAGAACAAGTTACATTGTTAAAGAAAAAAAATTAATAATAATACTAACCGCAGTCTGATGGCCTCTCCATTAGCTTCCCGTATGTAGTCATTAAGTACAGGGATCCTCATTATATCATCGTAATCAAGAACCAACTGTCAACATTTATAACGACAAAAGCATCAATTAGGGGGTACAAAAATACTTGTGACAAAGACATAGATGGGGTCACTGAGAGAGAGAAGGGGATGGGGGGCGATATCCTTCCCTCTCTGTCATATTGGTTATGCAGTGACTAGAATGCTTTATAAAGGTCTAAGGCTTAAGCAAAGAATTTTAAGAAATCACAACAAAAGTTGGTAAAAGCAGCGAAAAGATAAAGAAATAATAAATCTTATGCATGATTCACGAGTACAAGCTTACTTCTGCAAGGTCATCCTCCCCAACAGCTCCAAATGGTACAATTGTGGCCCCAAACCGTGCTGCCATCCTTACGAATTCTGCTTGCTCAGGCCAAAATAGCTTGTATTGTTCACCCTAGATAACAAACATATAATAATGCTCTCACAAACATTTTTTTTTTCATAAAATCAAAGATACGTAGCGAACAGGAAAATAAGTCTACCCCTGTTCAACATAAGAGAAAAAGAAAATAAAACAAAGACGAGAGCCTTATATTAACAGCTTGTGCACCCATGACTCATTATAAATTTCGGGTAAAATTTAATCCAATTTAATTTTTATTCTATTTACATACTCCCTCCATCCCATTGGAAGATCCCATTTCTTGTTAACAATGAAAATTAAGGAAATTGTTATTAAAGTAGGTGTTGTGAGTCTGAAGAAGAGGGAAAGAGGGGCAGGGAATAATTAGATAGTTGTTGTGAGTATGGCAAGTGGGTCCCACTAATAAATAAATATTGCGGAGTATAAAATTTCTTTTTTGGGACTTTCCAATGGGACACTCAAATGGCAAAATGGGAACTTTCCAATGGGACAGAGCCTCAGAGGGAGTATAGGATTTAAAATTTATTCTTGCAAATATCACTAACTAAATGTTAAAGCCAGTTTGGCTGAGTTTATACTAGAGCCACCCTTGACTCTGATAAGTTCGTAATCACAAGGTAGAAACAATTTACATAGATTTTAACGATGAGAAAAAAAAAGTTAGAACGGACCTTGCGATGGAGAGCTTCACGGACACCACCAGGATAAAGCAGTGCAAACGAATTCGACGAGAACAATCTGAAAAGGTTACTCGGGGAAACTGGGAGTGCACCAAATACTTTCATCATATCAAAATAGGAAAACTCCCGAGACTGACTGGTAACCCTTGATGTAAAAAGTTCCGGGTGGGCTATACCACGAACAAGAATGTTTTTCTCTCTCAAGAATTCAAATATAAGAGCCTGAAGTTCGAGACCCATGAGATTGTGATAACCAACCAATAATACAGGACCTTCATTTGGAACCCCAGAAAGACCTCTTACTATCCTTCCATCTTCTAATGTCGATAGCATTACAGGACTGGTTGCTAAACGATACAACCTGCAATGAGTAACCATTTCAAATCTAAAAATTGTTATTGATAGTATTTATAATGGTGTCAATAACAAGTTTTTAAAATTTTCATCAAGATAATAAAATTAACCTAAATTTATTGCTCAACGAACCTCTGTATTAACAAAAAAAAATAAAATGATAAGATCATTTCGGGACGGAGGGAGTGTTAATGTTCGTAAAATCAATGTACCATGGTATTTGGATAATCTTAATCATACATGCAGAATCCTTATGCTTTTGCAATGCTGTGGAATTTACATGCATGTCAAGGTAACAGAGTTGCATATAGCCTTGCTAGCATAGCCATAATCACATGGATCAACTTTCTACTTCCATAAACGTTAAATTGCCTTATTTCTGTTGACCTTTTGTTTCCAGTAACATGCGAAGTCTCTTGGCTAAAAGGGGGACATAGTACATTTGGCATCGCTTCTTATGGCTCGACTCTCGAGGCATGAAATGCTTTATCTTCCATATGGTCATACTGGGGTCCGACCATAGTAGCATAAAGCATTTCCTCTGCCTAAATATACTTTACTTGAGTGCTTGCCTAGCCTCTCAGGATCCATGACTGTTATCGTCTACGAAACATTTGCTTTAGATCTGTCATGTGGTGCTCATCTGGGCATGTCTAAAGACAGGGCTAGGTTCAGACTAATACTGAGGCAGTATTTTTATTCAATGTAAACGTCGGAAAATACAAGTTTGGTTCCCTATAAATTAGTTACTAACTTTAAATAACTACTAAGTTTATGATTTCCCACTAATTTTACCCAAGGAGTAGAAAGCTTAAGGTTAAAAATATCTTATGTTTTTGTAAAAATTAAATAGATATTAGGGGAGATAGAGATAAATACAGAGATAGAAAGAGACAGCGGGGGGAAGTGGAGGGAGAGAGACAGAGAGAGATAGAGAGAAATTCATGGTGGGGTTCATAGTTATCAAAAGACAATTCTTTGTTTAGTGTGTCAGCTAAATGAATGGCTTCAAATGAACAAAACTATAGGATGCTACGTCGAGAGAGACAATCAATGCTGACATCAGAAACAAAGAGGGTAGGAGGGGAAAGAGTGGAACTCAGGAACTAATTGCAGAGCGAGAGAGAGAGAGAGAGAGCAACGTTTGTCAGCTTACATGTTGACTACAACCCTAGTTTTTCAGGTGCTCTAATCTGTAAGTTGTGCATTCTCATAAACGGTCAACTTTGTTACATAATGATAAAAAACAAAAGATTATGATGTCTTACGCATGTCCTTCAATGGTACTCTTATATTCTGACATACTAGGAGGCAAAAAGTCTTTGACAAAATCATGCTTCCATGAACGCCGGAACTTAGAAGCGCCTTTGATAACTGTCAACAAGTTAAAGCCGTCTTCCTGCCAGCAACAAAATAACTGTCAGTTAAGCTTTTTCATTATTATGCATTTCCCAAGAAAGAAATTACTCCCTCCGTACCAAAAATAAATGTCCAACAAAATTTCAAAATTGTTCTTAATCAAGAGCAAATTTGAAATTTTTTTGGACATTCATTTTGGGACGGAGGTAGTAGCTTTCTTCACATTTGTTTTCTTTCTACCTTAAACTACAGCGTACGAACAAGGTAAGAGCATTGTCATGAATATGGGCCATAATTTTTTATAGATCACCCGAATTTTAGCTAAAAGAAGACTTTGAATGACTTAATTATTGTCACTATTAACTCTTACATTAACATGGATCAGAAACAAATTTTATGTAAACACTGAATGAATTAAGTATGAAAAAACGTCCTTACCAATAAAATAGTGTGGCCATTGTCCTTGAAGTAACAAACTTTGCAGTTCTGCAATGAACTTGAAAGCTTTCGAGCTTCATCCTCACTGGGTAGCATGTTATCTTTGCCACTGAATTGCAAATATCTCGTCAGCACTAACATTAGGTTATAGTAATCAGCAAAAATCAATGATTTGACATTAATTATATCGATGGATGCAAAAGTTAAAAAGTATTTTGTTTTCTAAATATCGTATAAATAAAACAATTGCGTTTTTGGAAATTTTAAATGCAACAGTCCACATTTAAATTCAACCCAGGGGTCAGCTTTTTTCTGTTTGCTATTCTTGATGGATTCCTCATTTATACTTTTTCTTATCCTAAATAATGTAGCTAAATAGCTCTCCAAACAGGTTTCCACCCTGACCAAATGTTGTGAAACATACGAAAGAGAAACCAAGGAAAAATCCGTATGCATTGTAAATTGTAGAAATACTCCCCCGTCCCATAATAAGGGACACAAAATTGGGAGTGCAAGGGAATTAAGTTGAGAGTATACTCCCTCCGTCCCACTCGAATTAGGACAAATTTCCATTTTGGGTGTCCCATTCGAATTAGGACAACCCAAAAATGGAAATGTTTTATTTAATGGGACCCACATTCACACTCACAACAACTTTCCACTCATTATTCTCTACCCCACTTTCTCTCTCCTACTTTACTTTTCATACTCACAATACCTACTCCACTAACACTTTTTCCTTAATCCCCGTGCCCAACCCAAAAATCCTAATTCGGGTGGGACGGAGGGAGTATATATTAAAGAATATTGGTAGTAAAGTAGGTGCTATGAGTATGAAAAGTGAGGTAAGAGAGAAAATGGGGTAGGACATAGTAAGTGTATAGTTGTTGTGAGTATGACAAGTGGGTCCCATTGAGTAAAGAAGTATTATAAAGTGTCCATTTTAGGTAATGGGACACTTTAAGGGGACACCAAAAAGGAAATTTGTGCCCCTTATTATGGGACGGAGGGAGTATATGCATTGAAGGAAACATATGAAAGAGAAACCATGGAAAAATCCTTGTGCACTGTGAATTATAGAAAGATATGCATTGTACAGCAAAGAAAGCAACCTCGCGAGTACTAGTACTTCAGCTCTGACCGCATGAAGGCGCGAACTAGCGTAAGCAGACGCTGATTTCAGTAGCTTCAGCTTCCAAAGAAGAGTTTTTTTAGGTATAATGTCAGCCAATCCCTGCCAAGGGAAAAGGTAGGTATTTGAAGGCCGAATTATCAATCAAGATTCATGGTCTACAATAGTAATTTCACCTGAATACTCGTTGAAGACTGAATCACATACGATTCATAGACAAGATGACAAGGAAGCAATAAAATAGATTCATTTCTAATCTCTCGAAGTTCAAAACAGTAAAATAGATACTACCTTCGTCCCAAAATGAATGTCCAAAAAGCTTCCAAAATTGCTCTTGATCAAGAGTAAATTTGAAATTTTTTTGGACATTCATTTTAGGACGGAGGGAGTAGAAGTTTCAGTAACTCAATCAGTTATTGACCCAAAGGAAGAGAAACATAGCTCAAGGAACATGAGTGGTTATGACTGTTGGTTAATTTCTTATAAACCTATGAGCTAGACATTTAGCAAAAATAGTCAAAGATGGAATAAATGCAGCAAGTCCAGTCAAAACCACAAATAAGTTTAAACTGAAGCACTTTAGGACAAAATGTTACATTCAGAAAGAAGTTTAGTAGGTGAGGAAAAGTGTAAGCACTTCTTACAGATAGACTGGGCAGCAACGAAGTAAGGTTGCCCGATAATTGCTCAAGCGCTTGGGTAGTAGGAACCGAATTTTCGATGTTGACTGATGCCATTTTTACCGGATCACCTGATAAAGAAAATTTTAATACAGAACCAACAACAAGCTGTACAGGTGGAATCTTCCATAAACTATACTCCCTCCGTCCCACCCGAATTAGGATTTTTGGGTTGGGCGCGGGGATTAAGGAAAAAGTGTTAGTGGAGTAGATGTTGTGAGTATGAAAAGTAAAGTAGGAGAGAGAAAGTGGGGTAGAGAATAATGAGCGGAAAATTGTTGTGAGTGTGAATGTGGGTCCCATCAAATAAAACACTTCCATTTTTGGGTTGTCCTAATTCGAATGGGACACCCAAAATGGAAATTTGTCCTAATTCAAGTGGGACGGAGGGAGTATTCGTATATGAAATACACACACACACACACATATGTGTGTGTGTGTGGTTCCCAATATTCCATACTATACATAGAGGAATCAGTCAGACCACAATGTAGGAATAAGTGAGAATGAGTTTCCAAGACCCTTACAACACACCAGTACGATGATATTGTATTTCAAGTGTCTAAGCACTTCAAAACATCATAGAGATGATCTTAATAAGAACCAATGTTCAATTTAGTGCCCTAATTATGTAAGGAACTTTAGCTTTTTCACCTGACTGACAAGTGAAAAGGGAGTCAGGTTAGAGAATTGAATAACATGAGCAATAAGATCTGTAAGGAAAATAACATAAAACACTCCAAATCCCAATCTTCCATAAAGAATTAGATCCCAGCTCTGGCAAACTATAACTTAGAAAACAATGGAAAGACATTGTAAAGACTCTAAGAATTTGGTGAAAGATGTTCACAAGACACGACATGGGTGTGGGTGTGGGTGTGGGTGTGGGTGTGGCTATTATACACCATAATTGGTGTAAGATGTTAATATTTGGAGGATCCGGGACTAGGATCTGTACCCGGATCCAATCCTTGTAACCGAGTCCAGGTAAAAAGATCAATTGTTTTAGGTTAAGAGGCTTGAAATCAGCTTGTACTTAGTTTTCCTACTTGTGAAGTGTTAAGTTACCAACTCATCAAAAAGCTTAAGTTGTCAGATAGATATACCCTTACCAGTCCTTCCTACTTTCTATTTTGTTCAGGTCACAGACTTTCCATTCCACGGTGCGCCACTTAAAGAGTCTTGTTATAGAAACAAGCTAACAAAATGGATGCGTTTCCAATTTATCCTTATTGCATACTCCCTCTGTCCCGGAATAAATGTCCTACTTTCCATTTTCGTTTGTCCCAAAATAAATGTCGTCTTACTAAAAATAGGGAAATATGTTTGGTGATCTTCCTATACTACCCATTCTAATAGGCACAAGCATTGCAATTCCATAAGAGAGGTGTCACTCTACCCATATGAATAGATTGGGCCAATCAAGGAAACACAACTAAAAGCTTAAAAACATTGACTTGTCAACTATGACATTTATCCCGGGACAAATGGAGTAATAAAATTTGATCACTATTCTAATCCGTAGAACCAATGTTACTTGTGAAAATTTATTTGTAATAATTAGAATATTTGACTATAAAAACGGATTTGTTGTGCAAAAGAGGAGTATTTATTAAGCAATATAGTGGAATATGGTCTACCTGGCATCAAGGCCCCTGAGAGGGGTGAGCAGAAAGGCAAAATATATCTCATACAGCCGAACTAAAGTAAGAGTAACAAGATTTTATTGAATAATTAAACTTTTGTACATTTGTTTGTCACCCACATCATATTATGACTCAAGAATTCCATTATATACACCCTCTGTCCCGCCCGACTTAGGATTCTTGGTCAAACAATTTATACTTTGACCAACAATTTGAACAAAAATAATTATCTTAATAAAAATCTAAAAATAGTTATTTAGTTTATTATTAATCGTGATACAATAACAAATTTTAATTTTTTATTAGCATCATCATATTTCTTCAAATACTTGGTCAAAGTATAAATTGTTTGACCAAGAATCCTAAGTCGGGTGGGACGGAGGGAGTATGTATTTACTTTACTCGGTCCAAATGCCATATAAATTTAGTGTTGAGTTAGCAGCTCTCTAAAGATAAGCCATTAACAAAGACCCCACAATGTATATCAAGGTTACATTTATTGTTCTGGAATTTAAGCATAGGATCAGCCTGATTCCATTAAAAGTAGAAAACAAACAAAACTGGCTAACTTGATCTCCAAAGCCTACAGAAAAAATCAAGATCTGTTGTAGTTTAAGACTCATCAAAATGATCTATACACTGAGACCATATTAAACAAGTAGCAAATATCTGTATGACCATATCCAGAGCAATAACTAAAGTTCCATATAAAATCTCAGAGAAATAGACAACGCACCCATGACAAAGCTAAGAAGATAAGGGACTGCGACATGAAGTTCATCAGGAAGAGCCTCCAAGAGAGGAAGCACAGGTTGCAGTTGTGACCTCCCAAATGAAGTTGCTGAAATGGATGATTCAGAACATCATGTCGATAAAAGTGGGTCAAAGAGAGATAATCATTAAAAATACCATGAAATACTTGAAGGCTGACCTGGATTAGCTAGGATTACTACTAGGTCAATTTTTGGATTACGAGCCGCAACTGAAAGTGCTAAACATCCTCCCAAGGAGTCGCCAACTAGATAAATTGGCTTACTAGGAGATGAAGCATGCTCTTGCCTCATAGTTTCTTCAACAAATTTTATCAAGCCTTCATGTCAAATGAAGCTAGTCAGGAATGTGAATACGCGAAATATTATAATTGTAATTAAGAAAAAACTAAAAAATCATAAGAAGTGAAATGTAAGGATCTTTGGCACCAAAGTAGACCTTGGTTCTAATCATAGACACGGTTGAATTTGCATATGTTGTTAAAAGTAGTTTCTTTTCTTTTTCTAATACTAGCTCCCAAGATTAGCAGTATTGAAATAAATTAACTTTTCAACATACCATTTCATACATGTAATCAGTATCAATGATTAATAGTCTACCACAGCACACTGGACTTATTTAAAGATTTGGGATATCTAGAGAGACCTTAATTGATACATTTTTATTATTATTATTATTATTATTTTTAAGAAATGTATTGTAGAATTACTTACTTTAGAAAATTGTACATATGACTGAAATATAGAAGCATTAAGATCTTCCTGTAAAAGCTAGAGAAAGCTAATGACCTTCAAATGGAGTTCGATCTTGTACAGGAATGTGCAAGCATCGTACTTCAAATACTCTGCAATCAACGTTGTCCTTAGTTACAAAATAACATAGCATATGACTGAAATATAGAAGCATTAGACACAAATCTTTTATATCAGATCATTTTAATGAAACATAACACTTATGAGATGGATGGTAAGGATACAATGCATCTTTCCAACTAAATTTTATAAAAATCATTTTATCCAGAATGTCCCTAAAGGTGAAACATGGACATTCATTTAGGGACAGAGGGAGCAATGAAAATACAGGAAATCAAGCAGATACATAATAGGTGTAAAAAGAAATGTGAGGTAAGCTTAACTGTTAGTAAATCACATGGACTGAATGCCTTACACATTAATAGCTTCCATCCATGAAGAAAGAAAAGGCGAACGTGAAAGTAATGACATGGAAAGCCTAATAACATGGCTAATCAGATTCGAATATGTTTAGGAGGAGATAAAAGCATACATCTGTTATAGAACGTCCCATGAGGAACATCAGTAAGGTATATGATAAAGGTACAAGGTGCTTCGTGTTGCAATCCATTGACATCAATTTGCATTGACATTGATTTGCATACATAGTGTTAAAACTTCGGCAACCAACATGGAAATAAACAGGACCTATGACTAGGGATGGCACTCTGTTTCATTGGGTTTATCCAGCCGGGTACTTTGTATTATGCTTTAAACTATTGTGCATTGAACAAAAGTTTAAAGCATCATACCAAAACACTCAAATGAACCCCATTGGCACCCAATCTATGAAACGTAAAGAATTTCCATAGCAATCTAAGCGTATGAGAATTTGATCAACGTGGAAACGACCTATGACACAATTAAGCAGGAAAACAGTTTCTACATTTTTAGTCGCATTTTTACTTTTTATGGCCAACATAAATGAACTTTGATCGTTGACCGAACATTGATGTCGATCTAATCATTCTAGTGAAATTCTAAAAATTGTAATTGACAAATCATTAAGTTATTTATCAATAACAATTTTAAAAATTTCATTGTGATCATTAGATTGACACTAATGCTTGGTCAAAGTTAATTTATGTTGACCATAAAAAGTAAAAAATGAGACTAACTTTCCGGGACAGCGGGAGTACTATAGTGCAATCAAAATGTAATTGCTGATTAAATTTGTTGATGGTCAAGTTTTTAAATCCGAAGACAGCGACCCTCCCCTTTCCAACCCCCCCCCCCTAAAGGGGGCAGCCCGGTGCGCGAAGCGTCCCCGCAAGGCGAGGGTCCGGAGAAGGGTCCCACCACAAGGGTGTATAGGGGGCAAGCCTTCCCTTACCAATTAAATTGGCAAGAGGCCGCTCCTAGGACTCGAATCCGTGACCACTAAATGAGGCCCCTCAGAAAAAAAAAATGGTTATCAATTCTTCTTCCGACCCAAAGTGATAGCACATTTTTAGAAACAGCGGTCCCTAAATGAGGGTCCATTTTCTAATGAAGTTAATGAATTCACCTTTGTCCAATACATATCCTAGCATGCACTTGAAATTCTATAAGGGGGCACTAAGGGTACTATACTACTAGTAATGCATATACAAAAAGGCAACCTTGTGCTACAAGAGCTCACACTATGCGTGGGGTCCCACTAGCATGCACTTGAAATTCTATTAAGGGGAACTAAGGGTACTAATGTACTCCCTCCGTCCCAAACTTTTGGTTACTTATTTCCGTTTTGGGCCTCCCATACTTTTGGTTACTTACCCAAAATGTTCAATTTTCTCTCTCCTCCTCACAACAACTATCCACTATCTCATTTTCTCTCCCTCCCACTCACAACACCTACCTTTTCCTTAATTTCCGCGCATTCAATTTTAGTAACCAAAAGTTTGGGACGGAGGGAGTATATATAAAATAAGACGTACTAGAGTATATGTGGTACTAATATTATAGATTTTTTTACAAGAATAGTAATACTCCGTAATAAAATCACAATAGCATTCTTCAAGGTAAAAAATTTACATTTTAATGCCAGCAAAGAAGTGACTCACTTCCCAAGAGCTTTCTCGTGCAAAACGAGTCCCAACCCAAGACCATCCATCCCTACACACATCAAACGCCACAACTTTACAAAACAAAACTTGGTCCGTATGCATGCTTATCCCAGAAACAAATTGAGCCATTAAGGAACCTAGCTTAGAGCATGAACATGAGTCAAATAGCATACTTGACAAACTAAAAATCATGAAAGAAAATTGGTCTTAAAACCAGACAAGCACATGTATTCTGATGGATAATAGGCATCTTACATTCACACAGAATTCAGCAAACTTAAACTTATGATAACAATATAAAATTACCACCAGTGCTCATGCATTAGTTACCTGGCAAAAACAGAAGAACGGGCGAATTAGCTAAAGGACCGCCACTTAAAACAGGGCAAAACCACCGAGGCGGTCCACCATCAGGCTTAATAATCTCCTTAGCGTAATCAAGATAATCCTTCACACTCTGAGTCCCATACCCGTCATCCCACAAAGGTTCCAATTTTTCAGGAACGCCCCTCTTCTCCTCAACATTAGCACTCAGCAACCCATGTTCCACATCAATTACAGACTTAACTCGATTCTTGTCATGACCGTTAGAAAATCCATTAACTTTAACTGAATCTGGAGAGACAGCGACTGAATCACCCCCACCAGCCAAACTCCTAACAGAAACTCGAGACTGAGGCTTACACCTTGGAGTTAGAACAACAGAAGGTGAAACCCAGAAATGGTTCATTATAGCAGGCATGCTAAATAACCCAACTCCCCAAAATTCAAAACACCCTCAACTGGAAGACCAACAATTGACAGAATTGGGTATAAATGTGTGTGTAAACTTAAAAGGCAGAAGGGCCTCTTAGAACAGCATTATAGACGCAAACAATGAAGAGCAAATACAAAAATACAATGGGTTACCACAATGACACGTTGTAAAGCAGAAATGAAAAGAAATATGCTCTCAATTGGTACACATTAATGACCACTCAATTTCATTTCATTTTTTATAAAATTTTGGTTCATCAACAGTTCAAGAATCTTGATTATTGCCAATTAAACGAGAAAATTGGGTCTGATGGAAAATAAAAGATGTGGGTTTTACTTGTATGACTGAAACTTGAACACATGATACACACACTCCTACACACAATCACAAATATAAGAAAAAGGGAAAGGAAATAAAATCAATGGACAGCAATAATGGAGTAAAAAGAAAAGAGGATGAGGATAAACCATATATAGAAAGTAAAATTCATCTGGAATTGGATTTAATCATAATAGATTACCTGAGAATAATGGTGGGTTTGGATTTTCGCTGTCAAATTCATTGCTTTTTGTGGGTGTGATTTCTGCAATCTGCTGAACAAAGTGGGTTTCAAGTGTTTTTGGATGTTCTAAAATGTGAAGGCCCGCCTTTGCTGTGAATTTATAAAAATAGGGTTCGAGCTACCTGAATTTACCTAATATGCCACCCGATCTTTCTTGGCCGTTGGTGTAAGTGTAAGTGGCCATGTGGAACTATGTTTGTAATTTAAGGTGCAGATTTCGAATCCTACTACTATTAACAGTTTTTTTTTCTCATTTTTCTTTCTTTAGTTAGGGGCCAATTCCGATTAGCCCCTCTGTCTAACATTAAGAATCAGGATTTTTGCAATGGCTTTAAAGCTGGAGGCTTTGACTAATAAGTCTTTCAGTCAAATAAAAACGATCAATAAAGACAAACATTTTCAAAACTTGCCAAAAAGTCTCTGGCTTTTTTGAAAAACCAAAATGCCCTCAAAATTTTAATATGTAATAAAAATCTACAAATCGAAAAAAATAATTTGAAACCATCGTTTTAACCGTATCATCAAGACAAATCAAACAAGTACACTCAACATATAATGAAATTTTAGACAAAAAAATCATTTTTCACTTGTAAAATTTTTCTAAACTGATTTCACAGTTGTGTCATTTTTTTCATTTTTCACTTGTAAAAACGGATAAATTCATCTCTCAATTTTTTACAATTATTATAATAATTGAGAAATGCTTTTCACAATTGTGTGATTTTTCAGTTGTCTGATTTCTTAGTTGTGTGATTTCACAGTTGTGTCATTTTTTTTATTTTTCACTTGTAAAAAATGATAAATTCATCTCTCAATTTTTTTCAATTATTATAATAACTGATAAATTCATCTCTCAAGTTTTTTACAATTATTATAATAACTGAGAAGTGCTTTTCACATTTGTTCACATATCAATTTTAATATAATAATTGGGACATTCATTTCACAGTTGTTCACACATGAGTATGAGTTTAATAACTGAGACATTCATTCACAATTGTTCAAAAATGAATTAAATATTATAACTAGGACATTCGTTTCTCAATTGTTCGCACATGAATTGAGTAAAATAATTGAAAATTCATCTCTCAATTTTTCACAACTTACACTCATTTTCACAGTTGTGTATTGTCAAATGATCTTTAAACTTTTATCAAATAAATATATTATGTCGTTCTAAGCTAAATATTTAGTTAATAAATGTAAAGTGACATCGCGTGTGAAACAATTGATAACTCAATCTCGTAATTGTTTAATGTTAAAAAAAAAAAGCATACTCACATATGCACTAAAAAATGATTAATTAATTTTTATTATTATTAAAAATTGAGTAAATGTTCATATAAGAAGAATGCTCCTACCAAAAAAAAAATGAAAAATGTAATTTTGTTGAGTTAAATTTAAAACAGTTCATAAAAGTCACGAGTATGTGGTTGGCATAATGGTAGAGTCTCCCATCTCCCATTTAAAACCAAGAGGCCTTGGGTTCAAACCATGGTGGTGGCAATATATTTTTATTTATTTGTACTTGTCAAAGTTGGAGGTGGGGAAGGGTGGTGGCGGTGTTGGGTGATTGTGGCCGGCGGTGCGGGTGGCGGGCGGGGGATATGGTCGGCGGTGATGGTGGCCAGTGGCGGAGGGTGGTTGTGGGAAGCGGCGACGGTTAGTGGCAATGGTGGTCAAAGGTGAAAGTGACAGTAAAAAATAATTAGGGGTGTGAGAAGTTTTATTTGAACGGTGGGTATTTTTGCCATTTAAAAGGTGTGAGGGACCCAGGGACCCTAAGGTAAATAATCTAGGCTCTTTAAAAACACGCGTCTCAACTTCATAAAATGTGCGCGTGGGCTTTAGGCAATTATCCCTCTCTGAGATTCATATCGTAGAGAGTCATGTCTCAAAGCTGTCTCAGATGCGCAAAAATATTCTGATGTATACTCCCTCCGTCCCACCCGAATAGGACGTTTTGTCATTTTGGGTGTCCCTTTCAAAATAGGACATCCCAAAATGGAAAGACGTTATTACTTTTTATATTAATGAGACTCACTTGTCATACTCACAATAACTTTTCATCTATTATTCGCTACCGACTTTCTCTCTCCTTCATACTCACAACACCTAATTTCAAACTACTTTTTCTAATAAAAGTATTAGTATTTCTTAATTCCCGTGTCAGGAGAGAATCAATATTCAAATGGAACGGAGGGAGTAAGTCTTAGTTGCAAAAAATAGTTTGAAACACAAATGTTTCAGATATATTTTTTCAACTCAAATACCATTGTACAATAACTCATAAGCCAAAATTTTCAAACCAAAAATATCAATAACATGTCAAATAGTTACCAACAACAACAAAATACCAAAAACTACCAGAATCAATAGAACAATCCCTTTTTATTTGAAGGTTAAGAACAAGATGAAGAGAATACAACAATCTTATTATTTCACATATATGTGTGTGCGCGTGCGTGCGTGCGCTTTATAAGCAAAAACAAAAGCACAATGGAAATACAAACGCTAGCTCAACTGAGACTTTTCAATCCTTCTTATACTAATGTTCAAATGTGTTAATTCAACAGTGTAGGCAAATGTGTAGAGCATGGGAAAGAAATTTGAGTGTTTTTGGACAACAATCTTTGCCTGATTGACAAAAAATTGCATGGAGAAGAAGACACGAAAATTTCTGACTGTGATTTTCGCTTGTCGTAAGTGCCAGTGTTAGTGTTAAAAATTGCAAGCCATGTACACTGACACTTATTAACACAACCATTGACATTTTTGATAAGTGCCAATGGAATGTTGATAATTGTCAGTGTAATGACGGGCAATTTTTAAACTACCTCTGGCACTTATGAAAAGTGTCAATTTCAATGTTTATAAACGCCAGTTTGAATTACCGGCACTTTGCAATATTAACACTATGCATTTACGATGCTTGCCAGTTATTTACAAAAATGCCACCGCCTGTTTTAAAACTAACGTCCGCGTGCTTTGAAAAACACGCTTTTCCAATCCTTAAGGAAAAACACGTTTTTCACAAGACCTACTCTAATTTATGACTCGTAAATTTAAAACTACAAACTACAACTTTATAATTTTAATTGCAATTTTAAATTAAAAAAAATGATAGTTTTGAAATTGTAATATTAAAATTCAAAAGTGGATATAGGTGTTCAAAAGTTGCGTATAAAAACCTTAAGTTATAAACTTCCTATTGATTTTTCTTGTGTAACATTCATGAACATGTTTATATATATATTTTTTTTAAATATGTAGCTTGGGTACTACTTATAAGTTAAGATTGCAACCGAATATTTAAAATTTAAAAACATAATCAATGTTTATTATTGAGGTACAAATTATGAATATACAATCCTATGACCAAATTTGATGGTCATCCATTTATTAGTTTTATAATTATAGTTTGTTGAGTGAAAATGATGAATATTCTATGACTTGGGTGAGGTATGTGAGTAATGTGTTTAAGTTTGGTCATAGGATTGTATATTTCAGACTTGAATGACCTATATGAATAATGTATTAATGTGCTTAAATTAGGTGACCCACATGTAGTAGTTTTGCCAAATAATAATGGGTTAATTGCAATTTGGTTCCTGATTTTTTTAAAAATTTGCAATGTTGATGTTGTGTTTTCAATTTCGCCAATTGGTATACTCACTTTGTCATTTTGTTGCAATCCGACTACAAAAGTAACTGAGTGTTAGTTTTTTTAACAGATTTTATGTCATATGACTAGCACATGACGTTTTAAGATGTTTGTGAAGCTACATATATATGATTGGTATGATTATTTTTTTAATCAGAAGCTAATATTTAAATCTACAACATATATTTTTTGACAATTTTTTTTGGTGAACTAATTATATTATATTATTTTGTAATTTAAATAAATGAAAATATTTAAAAAATAGAGGACACGCGAAAAATAATCTGAAAAAATTACTACTTTACACCATGATATACCTTCTGTCCTAACGTTTGCTTTCCTCTCCCCCTCCACCATGTTCCTGCATCATCCCTTCCACATACACTCTTCCCCCGATTCATCATTTTCACCCTCTCCCTTTTTTTTTTATTAAATATTTTTATGAACTGATAATCTACATATAACATTTACTTCATATAAAACATATTTGGGTCTAACACATTTTTTTAGATTATTATTTCACGTTTTTTTTAATATTTAAAATTAAGATTTAATATAAAATAATCTAATCACCTGAAAAATTGCCAAAAAATATATGTTGTAAATTTAAATATTAGTTTCAATTTAAAAAAAGAATCATATCAATCGGATGTGTGTAGCTCCAAAAATATATTAAAACGTCTCTTAAAACGTCATGTGCTAGTCACATGACATAAAATCTGTTAGAAAACTAACACTTAGTTACTTTTGTAATTGGATTGCAACAAAATTACAAAGTGAGTATACCAATTAGCGAAATCGAAAAGACAACATCAATATTGCAAATTTTGGACAAAGTCAGGAACCAAATTGCAATTAACCCAATAATAATTAGAAAAGTTTCAGACCATTTTTGAAATTTTTAGAAACGTGGGCCAAGGCAAGGCCATACGGATGCATAGCTAGACGAAATGGCCACGCACCCGCCCATTGCATGCCTAAGGCCAACAAAGAGTCAGGGGAAACCATGCAGCAGCATGAGGGCGCGCACGGTCGAATGAGGCGCGGGGGAAATAGGTAAAGGACGCACATGCAAAGGGGAAGCTCAGGGCGCCTGTTAAGCGCACGGGTAGGGAAAAGCCACGACATGACCTACGAAAATAAAGTAGCCGAGGTTCACAAGGTTGACAGGGGGTCCATGGGCTATTAAAGGGTTGTTAAGGGCCATGGCTAACTTTTGCTAGGCAAGGCTGGGCATGCCATGTAACCCTAAGCACGAAAATTGTCATAAAAATATTTTTATTCACATTTTACCCTTGTTGAGTCAATCAAAATCAATTATTTTTAATTAAATCCTCAAAAATTCACTTGAATTCCAAAATTTAAAATAACAAATCAAATAAATTAAATAATTCACTTTAATGTCAAATGACATTCATCAACAAAAGTAAACCCAATGTTGCCAAAAATCAATACTTTGATGAAAAATCCATAATATCCCATATATTTCATAATTTCACATTTAATTCAAATAAAATACATAAATTCATAAAAATCATAAAAATTCCAATAATTACAATGAGCTTCCCCAAAAAAATCAAAATAACATTTAAAGAGTTCCAAATGTTTTTCTCCATTCCTTCAATACTTAGCATAACATTTGGCCAATTCAATCATGCACATATTTGCACAAACTTACTCATTTCCAACCCAATTCAATCCCACATTAATCATGGGATGAGAGATTGGTTGCTAAATTTTTGTCGCCAAGTGTACAAATAAGGACATTGGTCTCCAATATTTGAAAAACTACCATTTACTTAACAAGTTGTTGGTCCGCTAGTTGTACTACATCCCTCTCCAATTGGCCACCAACTATGTGGTCAAGAATTCAGTGTCTCTAAAATTATAGTTTCTAGTAGTGACTCATGGATCAACATACATCTCAATGTCACATTTTCATCCTGAAATCTCACATTTAACCAATTCATTATATTCAATCATGCAAGTGATAAGGACAACTCAAATTTGAACTAAGTTATAACTCAACTTCGACTTATGAAATTTTTTATATCACAAAAATCTTCAATTTCTTCAAAGTAATTAAGATAATCATAAAATCTTCAAATATTTTCGTCATTAAAGTCTTTCATTTTTGTGTGCCGATAAATGAATACAAAGTCTTAAAATGAAGTGTCATTGTTTCCAAGCAGCTTAAAAGAGGGACTTCAATTGTTATTGTTGATAGCTTTCTTATTGGAACAATGGCACTTAGAATTCTTGCCATTATAAATTACGACAAAAAGAAAAAAAAAATCACATGTATTAAGCAACAAACCATGTATGACTTCTCGATGTGAATTTCTAAAATGAATAACTTTTTCACTTAACTGCTGGATTGATATGAAATTAATGTACATACATACTATAATGTAAGAAATTTTAAAATTGCATAAATTTATATTGGGTGAGGAGTCAAGACCATATAGAGATTGAGTCGAAACCGGAACAAGACAGAGGCGTCCGTGCAAGGAGCTATACCCGGTCGTGCAACAGAAGTCTGGCGTGGGCTGGGAGTTGGGCCGTGGCGTTCATTAGAGTTGAATGAAAAAAGGGTAAATATAAAGTCACAAAAAAGTGCCACAAAATTTGGTCTACAAAATGAGGTGTCAAAATTTTATTGATGTTTTTAATTAGGGTGTGCCGGGTCCACTATCGATGTAACCAATAATATGTCGCCACCTCATTTTGTATCCATCATTTTGTGATGTGAAACGCAACGGAAATAAAACCAAGGGTTGATCGAAATCAACCCTTTAGAACAATAGGATAAAGATCCCTCTATAATAATCTCCTAAAAGACTATTCTGCAAGCCAAAGGCTGACTATTCTGCAAGCCAAAGGCTTAAGAAAAAACCCAACAATTGCAAAGCAATCAAATTTTATTGAATAAGAGACTTATTTTCGGATTACACTTAGGCCTATTTTATAGTGCCCATAAAACTTGTAAAAGAATCCTAAACCTTCTAAAATTAACCCTAACCTATATGGTACTCCCTACGTCTCAAAATAGATGTCGTTTCAACCACTTTACACATATTAAGAAATACAATTAATGCATGTGAAAAAGTCTTATATACCCCTAAAGTAATGCAATTACCTAGGCAATTAAATAACTGTTTAAGAGATAGTCCACTATCATTAATAAGGGTAGAGTTGGTATACAATAACAAAATAGCCTTGAAAATAGTAAAACGGCATGTATTTTGAGACAAAAATTAACTCTCAAAACGACATCTATTTTGAGACGGAGGGAGTAACATAATAGGACTCAAAAATAACAAGACAAAGACTTGCATGCGGATTGCCATACCCGTCTCATCCATGAGACGGGTCGGGTTTTGACCCACCCGCCCGACCCACTGAACCGGCTCCAGGACCCAGTGGTCGACCCTGCCACGTGACAGCCTCTCATAGGCCCACAATTTTTTTTAATTTTTTTTTTTGCTTTTTTTTTTTTTTGTTTTTTTTCTGTTTGTCAAAAGTAATAGTTACTATAACTTAATGTAATGACTGTATTCATATAAAGTAACAGTTTGTATACATAAAAGTAATACATATATACAGAAAAATAACAGTGTTTTTTTCTATGTTTTCTTCGTTTGCCAAAAGTAATACTTATTACAACTAAAATGTAACGAACGTGTTACTTATATGTAATAATGTTTATACATAATTGTAACACATATGTATAGAAAAAGTAATAATTCAACCATTTACATTTTTAGAGCTAAAAACACTTGATTAGTGTTACATGTAAAAGGATTACATTATCTATAGAAATATGTTATAATTTATTTTATTAAAGTGTTACATTTACTTGTACAAACAATTACATTCATATATGAGTTGTTACTTTTCAAATGTTGCTTTCTTTCAAAAAATTAAATCAAAATACACAATATTTTACATTTTTTCAAAAGCATTATTACATTTCAGTATAAATGATAATTACATTTAGATATTGTTTGGGTTACATGTAATTATAGTTAGTATTACATTTGAAAAAATGGGTAAAACTTGCTTTTGTTTTTGTAAAACAGGTGTTACGTTTACTTATGAACAATGTTACTTTATATGTATATAGTCATTACATTAAGTTATGATAACTATTACCTTTCGTGAACGGCTGAAAAGCCGAAAAAATAATATAAAAAAAAAAAATTGGACCTCTGTTAGGCTGCCACGTGGCGGGTCATGCCCCATGGGTCATGGGTCGACCCTTCGCATGCATGAGACGGATCCCCTTGTTCTCATGGGAGACCACCTCAAATAACAAAAACACTCCTAATCCTACTCAAACACTCTTTAAATGACCTAGTAAAAATAATGACGAAAATACTAAATAAAATAGAAACTAATTTAAACAAAATCCTAAAATACTAATTAAAATGAAAAATTAATTAATATGTTTGACTTTGTCAAACACCCTGCTACATCACATGATCACTCTCTATAAAAAAATGATACTTGTTAAGATATGACTATGAAAGATAAGTCAGATTTTTGAGAAGACAAGAAAACATCGAACAGCACCACTCGACCGAGCAAAGGGATGCCGAATGGAGTGTATCTTGAACAATCGTGCTCAGGCGTGCAGTGGTAGTGCCTCGGCCGAGCAGGCCGAATTGGACCGTTGGGCTTAGCGCAGTCTGCTGGTTTGACTCATAGGTTTAATATGATTCATTTGGAGATTAATATTAAGGATTCCTTCTGTCTTAAGGGTTTGGATTCTAACATTATAAATAGGGCAAATGACAATTTAGGGCCCAATGTTGACGTGCTTTTCACGATCAGGGGCTCGATGTTTCAATTTCATCGATTTAGGGCCCAATGTGGTCAAATGTTGTCAATTTGGGGCTTTTTAACGAATTTCGTTAGAAAACTCAGTTAAGTTACATGTACCGCGCACGTGATGGAGAAATTGGATCATTTTGAAATTAAAATCACTTTTAAGGGGTTAAATGAAAATATTTAAATTAAAAGGGTTATAACAATACAAAATTTATTTTCTAATATTGAATAATCAATTAATAAAAACATTAATTTAAAAGGTATAACTGATAAAAATAATACATTTTATTCAAAATTAATAAAACAGTTTATATTTTCATCAGTTGCTAAAAAATAATCAATTATTGTATTGTACATTTTATAAAATAAATAATAATTCGAAAATAAATAATAATTTTATTAATTCCATTGTTGCATCAATTAAATCTACAACACTTTGATGCACAATTATCATTTATATGAAAAACAACCTTCAAAACACAATTTGGGACAAAATAAGTATTTTATAAGTTAAAATTGTGCATAGTGGTGTATATTTAATTGATGTACAACAATAAAATTAATAAAAAATTTATTTGTTTTAAAAAATGTACAATAAGTGATTTTTTTTTACAATCAATAAAATATAAAATTAATTTATTAATTTTAAATAATATTTTTTAAAAAAAAAAATTATTAATTGATTATTCAATATTAGAATATTAAATTAATAGTTTTATAACCCTTTTATTTTAAATATTTACATTTAACCCCTTAAAATTGATTTTAATTTCAAAATGATCTAATTTCTCTATCACATGCGTGGCACATGTAACTTAACTGGGTTTTCTAACGAAATTCGTTAAAAAGCCCCAAATTGACAACATTTGACCATATTTGGCCCTAAATCGATGAAATTGAAACATCGGGCCCCTAATCGTGAAAAACATGTCAACATTGGGCCCTAAGTTGTCATTTGCCCTTATAAATACTAGTAATAAATAGTAGCCTCCATGTACATACAGAAAGAGAGGGAGTAAGAGAAATTACTAATTTTAGATCTAGGGTTTGCACAATCAGGAATTTTGTGAGAAAAATTCGTGCAAAAGTACATTAGTGTGATCTTCTGCATTTGTTTTCTCCAGCCACAATAGTATCTGTTTCCCTTTATCCGTGGACATAGCCAATAGGTTGTTGGTGAACCATAAATCTGTGTTCTTAGTTGTCTATTGTTCATTATTATATGTCATCATATTCTGTCTGATTTACTAACAATACCTTTGTCCAGTGTCAGATTGATATAAAAATGAATGTCAAAACAAGAGAAATCATGGGTTTGGCGCAGTTTGCTGGTTTGACTCATGGGTTTAATATGATTCATCTTGAGATTAATATTAAGGACTCCTTCCGTCTTCAGGGTTTGGAATCTAACTGTATATAAATACTAGTGATAACTAGTAGCCTCCATGTACATAGAGAGAGAGAGAGAGAGAGAGAGAGAGAGAGAGAGAGAGTGTGTGTGAAATCACTAATTTTATATCTGGGGTTTTCACAGCCAGAACCTTTGTGATCAAAATTCGTGCAAAAGTAGATTAGTGTGATTTTCTGTAATTATTTTATTCTTCCATAATAATATTTGTTTCCCTTTGCCCGTGGACGTAGCCAATAGGTTGTTGGTGAACCACGCAAATCTGTCTTCTTGCTTGTCGATTGTGTTCGCTATTATCTGCTATCATATTCAGTTGATTTACTAACAATACTTTTGTCCGTGTGTCAGATTGATATAAAAATAAATGTCCAAACAAGAGAAAAAACTGAAATTACAAGTCCCCAAGTGATACTCCCTCCGTTTTAAAATACATGATGTTTAGGAGTTAAATTTTGTTTCAAAATACTTGACGTTTTACTAATTTCAAGACATTTTTGCTCTTGTATACCAAAAGTACCCTCATTAATTAATTGCAACATATTTCTTGTTTAAGCATTAAATTGCATATGTAATTGGATTCTTTTAGGGGTAGACAAGTCCTTTCTATATGTATTAATTGCATTTCTTAATATGTGTGAATAACTCTAAAACGACATGTATTTTGAAACAGAGGGAGTACATGTAATCGCTAATGTAGTAAAGTGAGATTAACTAACCTTGAAAAGATTGAAATGAGATTACATGAACAAAGTGGGGAAGGTGCTAATTAGGCAAACTTGAAGGGGGTAAGGTAAAGTGATTTCTTACACCACATAGTATTCTCTTTGCAATCTTCTAACTTACCTTTCTTTACTCCCCGCTTCTCACGCTCCTCCCGGGAAAGAATAGCACCTTACTTTCTGATAGTTCTAGATCTCTGCAAAATAATCAACCACCCCCAACATAAAGATTCCCCAATTATTCAATTTTTTTCTCAAGTGTACTTATTTAATAATTATTCTGTTGCTAGTTACTTCTGTAACTGTCAAAAGTTTTTTTTTTTTTTTTTCCTTTTATCCTCCTAATCAGTCTTGGCAGTGTCCTCATCAAGTGATCAATCATCTATTTATTTATTTGAAGAAAAAAAAAACCCTTTTTTCTTTTGAAATACTGAACAGATTTGTCAAAAAAACATTAATCCAGCTTTTCTGCCCAATATATTCAAGAAATTTGACTTTGTGAGTTCTGAATTAGTACTTGTGTTTACATGGGTATTTGATTTGTAGACCAGATTCTTGTTTGTTTTTTTTCAAACCCCCCCCCCTCCCACCCTGTCTCTCTCTCTCTCTGCAAGTGTTCTGTTGAAGACATGTTGTTGCTTTGATTTTACTCTATCCAGTTACATGTAAATCTCTCTCTTTCTCTCTCTCTCTCTCTCTCTCTCTCTCTCTGTGATTGTTATTATTTTATTCACCCCAACTGAAGGAGGGTCATTGTTTTGCCAATCTTGCAGTTGCTTCATGTGGGTCAATTAGGTTTTAAGGCTACAAAATTGCTCTCCCCCCCCCCCCCCTCATTTGCTATTGACATCCTACTTCTGGTCCAAGGAGTTGGTTTGGTGCCACTCTCAGTCTCTCACTATCTTCTTTAATTGATTTCTTTGAATTTATTCAGGGGTTGCTTCTAAATCAGACAAAGTTTAGCTTGATTTGCAAACTTATTTATTTTTGGTTTTCCTTGTTTTGGGGATCAAATTTTATTGTATGTATCTATTGAGTAAAGAACTCTATTAAAAAGGGTTCCTTTGACTGAAAAGATTGATTGATTGGGTCTGAGAAATGTTCATCTCCATTGATGAAGAAGAGATCTCCTTGCCTTTTGAAAATGGGATTGGGGAAGAACCAAGTAAATCATTTCATTTGGGATCAAACCCAAATCCCATTGATGCAGAGCTACCAGCTTCAACATTGCTCGAAGCTCCGTCCCTAGATGAAAATCACCAGCTTGAAAACTCTATAACAATTCTAGAAGGTTAGCATTTCCAGAAATGTGATTGGTTAATACCCTGCTATTAAATTTCATCATGGCTTAAATCTTTATGTTTGTTTTGGTTTGGTCATGTAGGAGAGATACTGGAATTGAGGTTGAGGCAGAAATCAATTGATGATAAGCGAAGAGAGACCTTGAATAAGATACTAGAAATTAAAGGTATTCAAGCATTTGAGCATTTGAATATTGCCATTTTGTCACTAAAGTTGTAACTAGTGTATTTATGTTTGGTGCTTTACTGTTGATTTCATATTTAGGCTGCATTCGAGTATTTTGTCGAGTTAGGCCATGTTTATTAACGGATAGGCGGAGAATTCATCGACCCATTTCCGTTGAATCGGAGAAGATTGTGGTTAGATCTGGGGGGACTAGGAAAGAATTCGGATTTGACAAAGTTTTTCAACAAGAAGCAACCCAAGGTCAGTCTCTTCATTCATATGTTTTTACCAAAGTTTCAGTGATTATTTATTTATAACAAAAATGTTTTGTACTGATAAACTGAACACTCTCTAGATGATGTTTTTGTGGAGGTTGCACCAATTCTGAGATCGGCACTAGATGGGCATAATGTATGCATTCTAGCTTATGGTCAAACTGGCACTGGAAAGACATTTACAATGGTATGCATATCTTACTTGGAGTTGGTAACGTTCAAGATTCTTCATTTTTACATGTTCTCTGAAATTTGATTTAATTCTTTCGGATGGGACCTTTTTTATTTAAGGATGGGACGGATGACTCGCCAGGAATTGTTCCTCGTGTTCTTAAAGAGATCTTCCGGCAAGCTTCTGCATTTGACACTACTTCATCAGTTACTTTTTCTATCAGTATGTTGGAAGTTTATTTGGGCCATCTCAGGGATTTACTTGCTCCAAAGATGCCAAGCAGAACTTACTCTGTATCCAGATGGTAAATCTTTCCCCCCTCCTCATCTAGTGCAAGGAATATGTACAATTGCGTATACTTACATATGAATACTCGGGGGGTTGTTTATAATTGCATAGTATTATTTGACTAACTCCACTACAGCAACCTCAATATTCAAACAGATCCGAAGGGAACAGTGGAAATTGAAGGTCTAACTGATGTGGAAATCTCAAATTTCTCAAAAGCAAGTTGGTGGTATACAAAGGGTAGGCGGGTTAGATCCACTTCTTGGACCAATGTTAATGAATCATCCAGCAGATCACATTGGTAAGTTTTATGATTCATCACTTAAAATCTTGTTTTTTTTTTTTTTTTTTTAATTTTATTATGCGATTCACCGTATGGGACGTACTTACATTATCTAGTTACTTGTATATCTAGCTTGACTAGGATCACAATTTATCGACGGCTTGTAAATGGGGACGGGGTACCAGGGAAAACAGAAATTAGTAAATTATGGATGGTTGATCTCGGAGGGAGTGAGCGATTGTTGAAAACAGGAGCTACTGGACAAACACTAGATGAGGGACGGGCCATTAATCTCTCTCTTTCAGCGTTAGGTGATGTTATTGCAGCGCTTAGGAGAAAGAGAGGCCATGTTCCATACAGGTAGGCAGAATTTTCACTTTCTTTTGAGTTAGTTTACCTATTACTCCTCCGTCCCCCTTTTCTCTCTGAACATGTAAACGAGAAGCTCCCGCTCTCACATGGTTCAGTTCTTTAAACTGATAATCTGACAACTTTTGTGTTGCAGAAATAGCAAGCTAACTCAAATACTCAGAGATTCCCTTGGTAAAGTATTTCTATTTGTTTCAAAATAGATTTATGGGTGACATCATAAAAAGTTCAAAACTTTATTTTCTTCTTTGAGGAACTTTTTCTTATAGTCTGTGTGATTTAGGTGATGGATCAAAAGCACTGATGCTTGTGCATGTAAGCCCATATGAAGAAGATGTTGGGGAAACAACTTGCTCGTTTACTTTTGCGAAAAGAGCAAGAGCAGTAGAGTCCAATAGAGAACTCCCTGAGGTAGTCACTTAGTCGTCTTTGACTTTCTTAATACAACCTCCGTCCCAAAATGAATGACCAAAACTTTTTCAAATTTGCTCAATTTCAGCATTCCCCATTTATGCTAGGAAGTTCACATTGATATTATACATGATTATGGAATATATGAGTAATTACTAGGTAAAAACTTGAGGGTATTTTGGGAATACTGAAAAGGAAAAAATGCACCAAAAGTACCTGAACTATAGGGGTTGTTTGGATTTAGTAACTTATCTCTTTTTGACCCATGAAAAATACCTTAACTTTTTTTTGTGCAGCGGAGGTACTTATTGCTAACGCCGTTCACTTTTTGCCGTTAAGTTATCATGTGCCACGCACATGACTAATTTTTTGAGAGTAAAAATGTCAAAACATAATAAGGATAGTGTGAGAACATTTTACAAAGACAAAGGGGTTTAAATAAATTTCTTACTTTCAAATAACCCCCTCCCCTTCCCCTTCCTCTCCCCCTTTCATCCACACCCCATCCGAAATGGGTTCTTCAAACCCAGGTCAAGAAATGGGTTCTACCCCCAAATTCGTGTCTGCCCCACCCAGCAATTCCAATCCCAAACAACCACCATTCCCCAATGAAATCCGACACCATTGCTGCAAATCACGGGCCTCTGTTTTCAATTCGAATGGCTCTTTGCAGACCGCGCAATGCGATTCCGTTTCAATGTGTTCTTCAAGAATTTCTACAGTTGGCATTGACTCAATCGCCACCTTTGACGCTAGTGGGTTATCCATTCGGGAGTCCATTGCCTTCAATCTGAGCCAACTGATCTAGCAACCGATCAAAACCGGATCCTAGCAAAAACTCCGACATACTCGCCCGCAACGGTCTCAATCCAGACCCAGCTCCATCATCGTAATACAGCTCAAATCCGGCGCCTTCCTCTCCAGCCACGCCGCCACCACCGCGGCTACCACTAGCTGCTTCGGGACCATCTCCGTCGGCGGGCCCACGTAGAACGATTACCGGATTGAACGGAGACCGATCCCCACCGTTCCTTCGTGTCCGACGAATCCCAGGACTCGAACCCAGCTCCGGTGTCCGCCCATTTCCGACCATATACATAGCTGCCGCGGGAAACCGGCGGTGACGAGAATCGGCAAGGTCGGATCGGGAGGGACTATCAATTTCCAGTTTTGATTTTGCCTAGGGTTCGAAATCTTCAACTATTGTTGCAGAAGAAGAATCTAGGACTGGGAAAGAGAAAGGGAAGGGGAAGGGGGTTAATTGAAACTAGAAAAATTACTTTTAACCCCTTTATTTTGTGAAATGATATCACACTATCCTTATTGTGTTTTGACCTTTTTGCCCTTAAAAAATTAGTCATGTGCGTGGCACATGGTAACTTAACGGCAAAAAGTGGACGGCGTTAGCAATAGGTACCTCCGCTGCACAAAAAAAAATTAAGGTATTTTTCATGGGTAAAAAAAGAGATAAGTTACTAAATCCAAACAACCCCTATAGTTCAGGTACTTTTGGTGCATTTTTTCCTACTGAAAAAGTGCGACATGGCTTCAAGGGTCACTCACTACTCAACCTCAATTCTCCAAAAACACATGCCGGTCGTTAATCTTTATACCCATCTTTCAGGAGTTGAAGAAGCAAAAGCAAAAAAAGATTTTAGAGCTTGAGGAAAAGATGAAGGAAGCTGAAGTAGAATCTCAAAAAATTAGTAACCAAATACAAAAAGCCGAGTTCTTGTTAAGTGAAAATAGAAAAATCTTGTCAGCCCGTTATCACCTTCCAGAAGAAGATGAAGAGAGGTTACACTTAACCCCCAGAGCGTTGACCGAAACCCCTAAAAAGCACGGAAAACCAAGCAAAAGAGGCATTTACAACTCCGTGCCTCGTTTCATGGGGTCCACAGTGGCAAGTCGCGAAAGGCAAACTGCTGCAGAGAGGGAGATTGATAAGAGAGCTAGAACCGTCCGATTGGGGACTAGAAGCTTGATTCAAATGTCTGGGTCCCAATCCAATAGTTGCTCAGACCCCCGTTTTAAAGCATTGTTAAAGAACCCCAATAAGAAATCTCGATATGGGGAGATTCAAATTCAAAATTCCCCTATCGATAATTTGAAATGTAATGAGATTGTTTCCAAGGCATCGTGCATGCCACGAAGCAAGGTGGTTACTTCTTCGGATCCTAATTTAAGGGTCACGATTAGTCGTCATAGAAGAAGGATGTCTGATCTGAACTGAGGGTGAAAGGTTTTTTTTTTGTTTTTTTTTTTGGTCTGATCAATAGTATAGACAAGGTTTGTTGCTTTAGGATCCTGTAACTTTTTATATGCCCGGGTCCTTGGTTTTCCTTAGAGATTGCTGTAATTTCTTGTATCATGATGCTTGTAATCTGTTGAGTTTGGCTGGATTTGGGGTGAATTGTGTATAAATATGTATGGTATTGCTGTGTTTGATAAGAGGTCTTTTCTTTTTTTTACATGACTTCATTCTGCTGACTAATGATTTAAGCTGCTTGTTTGATACTGTTCCATTATATACTTGAAAAAACCAAAAGTTTAAAGAGAATTCCTCTAAGGCCCTTCAGCCTATCATTAATGGGAAGGTGACGCATTTTCGCAATTCCTCTAAGGCTCCTACGAGAAAATTATCACATGCCTTGTTTACGCTCGCTCGCTCCGCCAACTCTCAGACGGAGACACACTGAAACTATCATATAAAAAAACTTTGAGACCCAACTCTCAAGGACAACTAACCTTTGTCACATGCAAAAAATTGAAAAGATGAAGGCTTTTGACAAAGGAAAATGATGGATGTGTTTTCACCCATAAATCTTATACTTCTATGACTTATTAGATGCTCAACCTTGGGCGTTTTGATGGTTTTTGGAGTGTTTATGAGTATAGGGAAGGAGCGAAAGAATGTACGGATTCATGTATGTTAAAGTGCGAAAAGGAAGGATAAAAAACGGACCAGAACATAAAGATAAACCTGTGACCTCTGAGAAATCAAGACCATTGGATAGTACTCAAAAAGATCTTTCCAACGATAGTTTGCACGTCCAAATCGGAGTTCGTATGAAGAAGTTATTGGCTCCAGAAGTTTGCGCGTAAAAGGTACAAGTCATCGAAGCAATGGTACAACACCAGATCTTAACCCCAGAAAATTCCAGCAAATCTGACTTTTGAGTGCCCACTAGGGATGGCAATCTATCCGAACCCGCTATGTATCCGGGACAGTCCGCACCGCAGCGGGGCGGGTTTGGTAGTCATTTTTCAAAACCCGGCGGGTTGCGGGTCGGGTTTGGTTGCAGACCCCAACCCGCGTGGCCCGGCCACGCCCCATATACTATTATATGCAGTAAATTACTATAAATGTGTTGTAATTGTATACTTTGGGTGTGAATGAGATGGTTGAAATTATTAGATTGGACTTAAATTTGATACAATGTTGTAATTGTATATTGTTGGGCTGTTGGACTCTTTAAAGGCTGGGCTAAAGCCCCAAAAACATTGTGATTATGAACCATACGAGGCGGGGCAGATACGAGTTTACTAGTTAGCGGGGCGAGGCGGGTTCGGTATAAGGGGAGTTCCTTGAGGGGCGGGTACGGTTTTGGTCATACCCGCCTCTTATCCGCCCCGTTGCCATCCCTAGTGCCCACACAGCCCAGGGACCTTAGAGGAATTTTATAGGGACTTTTGAGGAATTATGCAAATTATGATGGTCTTTTCAGTAATTTCCAAAATTTTAGGGGCTTTTATAGAATTTTTGGAGGACATTTGGAGAATTTTGAAGGGCTTTTCTGAAAACTCAAAAATTCCAAGGGCTCCTGGAGAAATTTTGGCCAGCACTTTATTTTCTCCTCTTGTTTTTTTCAACAAGGAATCCTAAGTTTTTCCTAATTTTACTCCTCCTTAGCCCTAGTATAAATATAACACTTTAACATATTTTATATAGACATACTTTTTATTCAAGATTCAAGGATTGTAATCAAGGATTCATCAATTTAATTCAGGTTTTGATGTTCTTTAATTTATTCTTTATTCTTGATTTTATGAGTAGCTAAGTTCTTAGATTCATGGATTGGTAGTAACAAATACTAGATCTCTATGCTATTAATTTAATTCTTCCATTCAATCTAATTCTTGTTCATCAAAATATTCTTCATGATTAATTCTCTAGTTTCAATTATATGTTAAGATATAGTAAATTGGCTTTAGAACTATTGGGTATTAATTGTTGCGGTAACTCGGGTATTGATATGTTGACCACTATTTTGATAATTAGATTCAATTGAGGACGTAACTGAAATCAAACGGATCTAGGTTCTTATGTTCTTAATTTCTTCATGAATTCTTGGCATATTATGCGGACATAACTGAAGGCATAATATAATGAGAATATTAGGATTGCAAATCGCACACCAAACCGTCCCAATCCTTACTATTGCGAACGAATACAAGAATGAGGTTGATCTTGTTATTATGAGCATAGCATAGAGTGAAAGTATTTGTGAACCCAATTCGTGAATCTAATCGTTAATCCTTATTAATTCTTGCTTTTATTTGTTTTCTTAGTTTAATTTTATTTCTTACTTTAGTAGTTATAAACAACAAACCAAACCACATTTATTTATTTGTCTAGTTTTAATTTACATTCTTGTTATCCCTTCAAGTCTCTGTAGATTCGACCCTTGCTTGTGCATACTACTATAGCGGTAACTAGTACACTTGCTAGGCATTTTAATTAGAGGGAGATTTTCTCCATCAGAAAAAAACAAAAAAATGTCCTTTGTCACATGCAAAAAATTGAATAGATGAAGGCTTTTGACAAAGAAAAAAAAAACAATAAACCTCTGAGAGTTATCTCTTATAGGTAATTTCAACTTAACTCAGAGCTGGACTGAACTGAATTAAACTGATATCTTCAACAACAACAAAAAAAAGGAAAAAGAAAAACCAAATATTTTTGTCATTCCAATTATCAAAATCCAACATTTATACAATTTTCTTAGGCCAAACTACATTTATCCACACCCTTCAAAGTATACACCAAATCCCACTTAGCCCCTCCGCAAATTTTGTCCCAGAGTGATAGGTTATGTTTAAATTGTCCCTCACGTGACACTCACATCGTAAATTTTGTTAATTTCGATCTTAGTCTGAGGTTCATCTCAAACCCAATTGGCAATGAGAAAAATAGGCTTAGATCTTTGTTATGTAAATGTTGACTTGTTAGTTTTCGTTGTGGGTTAATTGATTCACCACTCCCCCTCACGTGTAGGGATGGATCAATCAAGTGCTCAAATGTATTAAATGCATCAGGACATGCAAGATGATTATTTCCATCCCAACTGAATGAATTGCATAGAAATAGCGAAATTTCATGAATTAAAATGCCAATAGGTAAAACTAGAAATAATCAAGAGCTCTAAAAGATTGAATTTATTGCGAGTATCAAGATAATTACGAGAACTAAGCAATCGGAAGAGAAGGATAAAGCAATTGATATGCAACTTCATGAGAAAAAGATGGAATATAGCCAATCAAAGAGAGAAAGGGAGAGAGAGATAGGGATTATACCCACAATTCTTGCATCATGTGTGCTTGGAGGTGATGGGAGGTTGAATCTCCTCCTTGCTATACCCTAAACCTTGAAAATGAATTGGTGATTGATGGTGGTGATTGGTGGTGGTAATTTGGGGGATTTTAGGTGTAATTCATGTATTGAAATGCGTATTGGTCAAATGTTGAGGATTTGGGATCCTTTCTACAATTACAATGGTAGAGACCTTCTAGTTGTAACCAAAACTAATTGGAAGAGGGTTGTCGTAGGAGAATGAGGTTGTTCTACGACAAGGCTGTCATACGCCAGCTTGACAATTGTACGATAAATGTCAACTGAACATACAAAAACAAATGAGCTTGGTTGTCGTATGCCATGGAGGGGACTTGCCATACGACAACTTCGTTGCCTTACGACGACTTCGTTGCCTTACGACGACTTGCTTCCTAAATCAAGAATCAAATTCTCTTATGTCCCTGTAAGTCTTGAAATGTCACGAAATGATCCTTAAATTACCCTAATTGCATCTAGGCGTCCTCTAGGCCTTCAGAGATGCCAAAAATAGGCGATTTCCGAGATGGGTACTTACTATGTGATTATACCTATTTTCATCTTCTTCTGGATTTTTTTTTTTTGTTTTTTTTTTATTTAGCATGAGAGACTGCTTAGATCTACAAAGTGAACTCCAGTTCACTAGTTCATTTATCATAGTTAAAATTATAAGACTTAAACTCTGATGAATAAACTATCATAATTTTATTCTTGTGATATATGAACTATCATAGAGTAAAAGTTTGATATGGTCCTTCACATAACCATCTATCAAATTTTCCACTTACCAATGATTTTTGAGGAATTTCAAAAATCATCTACCTTATTAAAACATTAGTATTAGGATGATGGATCCTAGAGTCACTCCCTTTTAAACATCAATGGACTCTTTTTATGGGGACAAATGGGAGTAAATGATTTGGTACATATGTTTTAACTAAAGATTAATACAGGGCAAAAAAAAATCATAAAAATTGCTCACAAAATTTTAGGGGTAATGATGTTATTACTGTTTTTAATTAGAGTATAGCGGGTCCATTATCTATGCAACCAATAACATATCGCCACCTGATGTGGAGGATATTGTATAATTTATTTCTCTAGTTTTCCTATGTAATATGCTTTATTTCGATGTACTTAGACTAGTTTTGATGTAATTTTGGCATTATTGTATTATTTGGGCTTTATGGTATTCCGGGGGCATTTTAGTTTTTTTTTTGTATCCGGATGTAATCTTTTTTCATGAGTTTCAAAGTGAAGTCCCATGTGTCGAAGATAGTCAAAGTCAAGATCAAGTCAAGTCAACGAGTGAAATTTGGAGCGAGTCAACCTTGGAAACGAAGAAAAAGAGGAAGAGCAGATTTTTGGGTCTGGCACGAGTCGTGCTCAGACTAATTACAGCCATACGCCAGATTTTCCAAGGAGTGACGGGATTTTTAATTAGTTTTCTATTTTTATTTATTGTTTTTCCTTTTTGTCTTTGTATTAGACTAGGGTATTTAAACTATTTTTCATTATTAGATTAGAGATCGTTCCTTCACTTTGGACTATCACGTTCTTTCTTTTTCTTGGAGCTTGTAACCCTTTCATGGAAAACTAAACTCCATTGCTTTGGATTGTGAGCATGAACCTAATCTATTTCAATTGAGGTAATTTTCTTATTCTCTTGTTTAATATATTCATAATTTTGCTTGTTCTGATTTTAGATTTATAACTTGGGTTTGTGGATTTGGCCAATTCACTAGTTCTTTTTATGAATATATGCTAGAATTCTTTGTTCTGTGCCAGAATTAGGGTTTACACTGTAGCAACTTCACGAATTGTGTATGTGCCATAACAATTCAGGAAGTAGGTAAAATGAAGCGATTATCAAGTAACCTAGAATGCGTTCTTGATCTTAGTCTCTTACAATTGATTCAATTAATCTTTAGACCTTTTCTGTGCCAGTTTCGGTTTAATTTTAATTAGGGTTTATAGTGAGTGTGCCACTACTATAGACTGTGAACTGTAAGAAGAGATAGAGATTGAAATACATCTCGTGATCAAGTGAATAGTATTAATGGAGAAAAAGAAGTGCCAATGAAATTGAAATAGAGGACGGGGATAGGGGTCAATCTGAAGTGTTTTTAATCATTGTTTTCAATCAATTTAGTTTAATTTCCCGTCTTAGGAATTAATTACAATAAAAAACAACCCCCAATCTGGTTAAGAGACTAGTGCGTGAACAATCATCGTTCTTCATGGATCGACCCTGATTTACCCTAATTATATTATTAGTGGACGAGTTTATGTCTAATTTAGTAGGTGTGCGACTAAGTCTGACTACCACCAATTCATTTTGTGACCATATCTTCTAACCTATTAACTAAATGCACCATGTCACCCCTACTAGTACAAGTTACAAAAGAGTGGGAACGCTCATTGTAAACAGGGGTGCAAACTGCAAAATTTAAAATTACATGTATATGGCCCCTCCATCAAGAGGGGTGGTGGTGACCGTACCGGTACTCGTTCTCTCCGGCGCCGCCGCCGCTATCTTCCTCTTCTTTCTCGTTTCCTCCCTCTCCTCATGTTCTTGTCCAATTAATACTACCCCCACCGCCACCGCCGCCGCTAGCGGTGCCGCTGAGGTGAAGAATAAGGGAGAGCGGATCTCGACCACCGTTGAAGATGTGGAGTGGGTAAAATCTCAGATCGAAGCTAATGGACTCCATATGCAAGATAATGTTCTTCGTAAAGGGATTAACCCTCGCACTCGTTCTCAGCAGCTTCAAGATTTGATCCAGTAATTCCATCTCTCTCTCTCTCTCTCTCCCTTTTGGCGTTTATATCTATGATTTATGCTTCAGTTAACCCAGTGTTTTCTGCCAAATTTTGATTTTGATTTTATTTATAATGAATCAATCAAATGGATCCTAATTATGGCTTGAATTTATCTGTTTATTTGCTTCATTTCACACTCCCTCCATATATGTGTGTGTGAGTATGTGCAGACGTCTGCAGTTTTACATTGAATTGCTATTATTCATTCCCTTTTTGGTCCATCAATTTCATAAATTTGAAATCTATGCTCTTTGTTAGTTGTTTCGAGTACCATATAGATTTGCTAGTTGATACTCCCTCCGTCCCAAACTGATCTTCCCATTTGGCTTTTTTCACTGATCCAAAAAATTCTTCCCATTTCTACAATTTAGGCTTAAAAGCGCATAAGAAAATATGACTAGTAAAGCAAGTGTTCATATCGTTAAAATGTTTGAATAGTCAAATGCGAAGATCATTTTGGGAAGGAGGGAGTATTTGTTAAGCCTCATATTTGTCCCATATCAACTTGGAGAAAATAATTGATCAACTATATAGATTGGCTAACCTCACCCCTTAACAAGGCGTTTTAAGGGGATGAGGACCCAATACTAATATGGTATCAGAGCCGGCCCAAGTTGATGAGGGATTTGAATTAGCCCGTGTTGGGTTTGAGTTAACTCGTGATGGGTTTGAATTGATATCATGCCGGCGTATTAATGGTCGCCGATGGTGGTGTACACGTGAGGGGGCGTGTTAAGCCTCATATTTGTCCCGAGGACCCAATTCTAATAATCTTAAATGGTTTTACGGAATTAGGCCCTTTTCCCCCTAATATTATATGGTTTCTATAATTAAGTCCTTGAATATATATGGATGCTCTTAATACATTCACTATATGTAGATGCTCTTATATACGTACATATGGATGGATCCCTTCTTTAGCCGAAAACCTTAACCTTACTTTCCATTGAAATTGAATTTACTTCTCGTTTTCAATTCCATCCAGTTTTCCATATCCTTTTCCCGGGTCCATATAAATGAATGAATGATTGAACTCTTCTCCATTTTTAGGTTCAAGGGTATATCACATTATGAAGCAGATTCTGCAAATAATCACACAGCTTTACCTTGCCCTGGTGAACTCCTCGTGGAAGAGCACCACAGCAACTACGGGGAGCCCTGGGCTGGAGGGCGAGATGTATTTGAATTCCTAGCAGAATCCGCTCACCTAGCCCCAGACTCTCGGGTGCTTGAAATTGGATGTGGGACCCTCCGTGTCGGATTGCATTTTATTCGTTACTTAATTCCAGAACACTTTCATTGTCTAGAACGAGACGAGCTCTCACTCATGGCTGCATTTAGGTACGAACTTCCTGCACAAGGTCTATTGAGTAAGCGCCCTTTAATTGTAAGAGGTGAAGATATGGATTTCAGTAAGTTTGGGACAGGGATAATGTATGATTTGATATATGCAAGTGCTGTTTTTCTCCACATGCCTGATAAGCTTGTGTGGGTGGGATTAGAGAGGTTAACAGGTAAATTGAGGCCATTAGAAGGGAGAATATTTGTGTCCCATAATATAAAGTTTTGTTCGCGTTTGGGAGGAGAAGAATGTACAAAGAGGCTAAAGAGTTTAGGGCTCGAATATCTTGGGAAACACACACATGATAGTTTACTCTTCAATCACTATGAGATTTGGTTTGAATTTAGGCGATTCAGGGCTTAAATAGTTATACTTAACACTCGTTCTGACACATGTATGGTATGTGGTCAAGCAACTTTTGTTATACAAATGTCTTGGTGGATCAGTGATCTTTCTAGGAGATTGCATTCTTTTATCTGGAGGTACCATGACACTCGGACTATGTTATTGGCCAGATATATTGATTCCAAGTGTTGGTGATGTGTTACATGTGGTCGATTATGATGTACTCAGTCTGTCCCAGAAAGTTTGTCTCATTTTGAGTTTTTATGGTCAACATAAATGAATTTTGACCAAGCATTGGTGTCAATCTAATGATCACAATAAAATTAAAAAAAATGTTATTGATAAATCACTTACTGATTTGTCAATTACAATTTTTAGACTTTCACTAGAATGATTATATTGACATCAATGTTTGGTCAAAGTTCATTTATGCTGACCATAAAAAAGTCAAAATGAGCCAAACTTTCCTGGACAGAGGGAGCATGTTTTTACGTAATTCTTTCTCGCGGGAGAAAGCTGTTGTGTCGCTATATATGTCTATTCTCGGACATCTTGAGCGATTTATATTGTAAATCTGTGGACAGTTTCTGGTGAAGATCTGTAGTTTTGTGATCAAAGCATGATCTAATTAATCATCTTGATTCTTTTGCAAGCGTCAGTAAGTTTCAATATCTGTCACAAAACTCCATCGCGATGTTACTTTATTGTTATATTTACATGCTTGTCTCATGATTTCTCAATGCATTCTTGTTTTCTTTATTTCCTTTATAAGTATACATTATGGAAAGTCAATGAACTTGCTATTTCATTCATCTGATATTGTGGCTCATGGCGATCGTGTGTAAAACATATGTTTCCATCTTTAAAGTTGTTTCAGTTATCAGGCAGATATTTTCATTTGCTTCGGGATGTCACTTTGCTTGTTTTGTATGTTTGTTCCGTTTTGTAACTCTACTATACTTGCAGAGTTATACTGTAACAGTTGAATATGGATCGTTAGTTATGTCTTTAAGAAAGTGTAGGGGTGGCGAGTGTCTTTTTTGTAAGTGCAGGATACTTTTGTGTACTGCGGTAGGAAATATTAGAAGTAGAAGGGTGGTGTTTGTAATAGGGCTGTTAGATCTCTCTGTTCATGGATGGCAAGTGGAGGGGAAGTTGTTAATCACTCGCTTGTCATGAGAATGAGAGATTACTACTATACTCCCTCCGTCCTAATTGTTCTGGGTATGACACGTAGGGCCCACAAATAAAGAAGTATAAAAACTTTCTTTTTTAGGTTTTGAAGTTTAAAATGGGATACCCCGAAATGGAAATTTTTGAAATTTAAAATGGTACGGAGGGAGTATTAGCTGTAATCATATGGAAGAAGTGGAGGAGAATTTGGATAAGAGGTGGTCTCCCATGAGAACAAGGGGATCCGTCTCATGCATGAGACGGGTCAACCCATGACCCATGGGGCATGACCCGCCACGTGGCAGCCTCCTAGAGGTCTATTTTTATTTTCGAGTTTTTATATTATTTTTTCGCCTTTTCAGCCGTTCACTAAAAGTAATAGTTACCATAACTTAATGTAATGACTGTATACATATAAAGTAACTTTGTTCATAAGTAAACGTAACACCTGTTTTACAAAAACAAAAGCAAGTTTTACCTATTTTTTCAAATGTAATACTAACTATAATTACATGTAACCCAAACAATATCTAAATGTAATTATCATTTATACTGAAATGTAATAATGCTTTTGAAAAAATGTAAAATATTGTGTATTTTGATTTAATTTTTTGAAATAAAGTAACATTTGAAAAGTAACAACTCATATATGAATGTAATTGTTTGTACAAGGCAACACTTTAATAAAAGAAATTATAACATATTTCTATAGATAATGTAATACTTTTACATGTAACACTAATCAAGTGTTTTTAGCTCTAAAAATGTAAATGGTTGAATTATTACTTTTTCTATACATATGTGTTACAATTATGTAACATTATTACATATAAGTAACACGTTCGTTACATTTTAGTTGTAATAAGTATTACTTTTGGCAAACGAAGAAAACATAGAAAAAAAAACACTGTTACTTTTCTGTATATATGTATTACTTTTATGTATACAAACTGTTACTTTATATGAATACAGTCATTACATTAAGTTATAGTAAATATTACTTTTGACAAACCGAAAAAAAAAAAAAAAAAAGCAAAAAAAAGCAAAAAAAAATATAAAAAATTTTGGGCCTATGAGAGGCTGCCACGTGGCAGGGTCGACCACTGGGTCCTGGAGCCGGTTCAGTGGGTCGGGCGGGTGGGTCAAAAACCGACCCGTCTCATGAATGAGACGGATCATGCGTGGTGCACGGAAGTCTTTGTCTTTGGATAATTGGTTGAACAACATGGAAGCGAACATGGATGGAATGCAGGGCTACTGATTATCAAAGCCTTAATCTTACTTCTCATTTCACTCATCATGCATAGAAGCATACAAAGAGACATTTCCTTACTTTGTACTCCTTTCGTCCCAAATCGTCCCAAAACGATCTTCACACTTTTTCCGATTTTTTCGACGTTACTACGAATGAACTTTCAACAATGATTTTAAGTTGATTTAATTATCCTAATATTGATAGTATTGTTGATGGTGAGTCAATAACAAATTTTAGATTTTCATTAGTACACTTAAATGTACACTTGAGTGAACTTAAAATTATTGCTCAAAGATCATCGGGCAAAAAAATATGAAGATCATTTTGAGATGGAGAGAGTATTAATTTTTTCTTTACTTCTTTTTATTTTTATTTTTAAAGGGCTCCGCAACAAGCATCCTTCATGCCTATTTTCGTTCGAGTTCGAGTAAACTACCGAATTGACCCGCGTAATACTCCAGATTATCATATTTACCTCCATACTATTGAAACAATCAATTTAACCGAGTAAACTGTTTTTCTGCCCCTCGTACTATGGCTCCAACATCAATTTGACATCCCTACTGCTGAAACTACAAATGTATGATGCGTACTATAGTTTCCTTAGCAAAATTAACCAAAACACTATTCAATTTCTAACAGACGTTATTTTTTCTAATGGACATTAATTTATTTTAACAGATGTTAAAAATTTAGCAAAAAATCGAAATAAGATCTACAAATGCCGAGTTTGTACCAGATATTTTTAATTTAAAAATGTAAGGGGGTAAAAGTGTGAATTATTAAACTACAAGCCCTAAATATCAATCTAATGATAAACAAAGGAGCAAAAATAAGTAACTTACATTTACAAATTAATCCCCACTAGAACAAAACCTAGTACAGACAAAACAATCTCCCCCCCCCCCCATTTTAATCACTTAGTTGTCGTGCCTCTACTTCCCCTCACCATCCACCGCCGGTTGCCACCCTCCCCACGCCATCCCCATCCTTTCAGGCCGCCTCTACCCCTCTTCTATACCGTCGCACCCTCTTCCTATGCTTCCGCTTTCTCCACATACCGCCCCCTTCTCCGGTGAACCCTAAGATATAGCATCTCTAACCCCCAGATCCAGTATCCCTAACCCATCCACATCAAACCGGCCCCCTCCATTCCCAAGTAAAGTATGGTTGCCGCCTCCTTCCCACCCCCAAACCATCCACACTCCTCGGCTGGTCTCCTTCTCCAAAGGATCTTCAGATCTAATATTGATGGAAGTCGGAGGTTAGGTCTCTAATCTGGGTTCATTGATTTAGGTTCATTTATTTTTGAATTTGAGTTAAAAAGCAGATCTGTGACGGTGTTTGTTTGTGGATTGATTTTGAATTTGAGTATCAAGGACGAGAATTGAATCTAGTGTTGGTTTTATGTTGGTGGCGGACTGGCAGGGTGGATTTTTTTGTTGATGGTGGTGAACGGTGAGGTGTTAACGGTGGTGGGTTTGTGTTGAAAGAGATGCGTTGTTAGGTTGACAGGACGGTGGTGGGTTTGAGTTGATGGTGGTGCGTGGGCGGAAGGTGGTGGGTGGTGGCTGTGAGATGTAATAGTGGTGGGGATGAAGGGTGAGGTGTAGGGACGGGATGTAGACTGAGAAAGGTTGTTTGGTGATGAATGTGTACAAAATTAATTTTAGGAGTATTTTTCTTTTCAGTAGAATAATTTAGTTAAAAGGTGCTAGTAAAAATGAACATAAAAACGAGTAAATGACTAATATGTAAAAAGGTTTATATTTGATTGCTAAATTATTAACATCCGTTAAAATAAATTAATGTTTGTTAGAAAAAATAACGGTTGTTAGAAAAAACTAACGGTTGAATAGTATTTTGGTTAATTTTGCCAAGAAAACTATAGTACGCATCATACATTTCTTGTTTTAACAGTACGGACGTCAAATTGATGTTGGAGCCATAGTACGAGGGGCAGAATAGCATTTTACTCCAATTTAACCTGCGTACTATATACAAAATAATAATAAAAAAAAATTGTTAAAAATGTTAATAAGAGTTAACAAGCTGTAGTTTTCTAACATATACTCCCTCCGTCCCACCGCACTTGACACCCATGAGGTGGGCACATTAATTAAGGAGAATGAATAAAATAAGGAAAATGTGTGGTAGAAAATGAAGAGAGAGAAATGCGTGGGATAAATAGTACTCCATCTGTCCCTAAATGAGTGTCCATTTTCAAGAAATCTTCGTCCCAAAATGAGTGTCTTTTTTTAGCATATCTTTGTCCCTAAATGTTTTTTTTCGAAAAATTTTTCACCGGTTTCTTTATACGTGCAAAACTAAATGTTTGGAAAGGAGATTACAAGATTCTATATGAATCTTTGCTACCAAATTGTACACAAAGTTGAGATTTTCAATGTCCCTTAAAATGAAATTTGGACACTCATTTAGGGACAGAGGTAGTAATATTGATTGAATAAATTGAGTGGTGGAAATTGAAGAGAGAGAATGAGTGGTGGGGGAAAGTGATTTAAAATTATAAAAAATATGCTATTTTTAGAAGTGTCAAATGAGCTGGGACAGCCCGAAATGAAAATAAGTGTCAAGTGAGTTGGGACAGAGGGAGTATTACCATAAAAATTTCCAAATTACCCCTATAACCTAACAAAATCGTATCCCCCTTAATTAAGTGTTATTATGACCCATTTTCCATTATTATTTACATTAATTATGACAATATTAATATTAACTTAAGTTATCTTTGAATTAATTTTTAATCACATAAAAACATTAAATATAAGAAAAAACATTAGGAGATGATGGTTTCAAAAACTCCTAATCATTAATTAAAAATGCACCCACAGAAATAAAATGCCCTCCACCATTATCTAACCGACCACTGTCAGTGGCGGATCTAGAACTTTTACTCAGCGGTGCACAATTACACAAAAAAAAATTAAAAAATCTTAGCGATTACAGTAAAAAAAAAATCAATATAAATAGAAAAAGAAAGAGAAAGAGAAATATAAACATTTTTTTATGTAATTTGTTATTAACTGGCACAATGAGTATATAGGAACCAAATATGATTAATTTGTTATTAGTTTTCTAATTAAACCAATTAAGTAACTTTTAATTAAAATAATATTTTGTATGTGTGTGTGTTTGGCAATTCAAAGAAGCAATAAATTACATATTTTTATTAAAAAAATTGAACATTAATCTCAAAATAAACATGACTAAACATCCATCTTAAAATGAGAATATTATTTAAATCAAATTAGAAATACAATAGTTAAAATTTAAATAAAAGATCATTGAAAAAGCAATAAACTACATAGAGTTAAAATTGAAGTGAGAAAGTTCAACGGCCAGGATTCGAACCCATTCCCTTCCACACACGATAACATGCTTTAGACCACCTGAGTTAGAAAGAATTTTTGTGTAGTTGGTGCACTTTTAATATATATACTCTCAATACAAAATTTTCCTTCTTGCTAACGAAAGTGGACGCAGAAAGAAGACCGAACGGGGAAGGAGATGGCGGAGCTCGTAGGTGCTGGAAGGACGGCGACGTTAAGATCTGGAGCGAGGAGGCGACTGTGGTGGACGGCTATGGTGCTAAGGGAAGGAGATGGCGAATGTTGTTTGGGAAAACATCAAAATGGAGAAGAAAAATGGGGGAAAGGCGGAAGGGGTAGTTGCAGATGGCGGCGACGGTAGGGGACAACAATGGTATACAACGGTGGTGGGGATTGTGTTAGAGAGAGAAGTTGTAACTTCTCTCCAAATTTGATTTTGAGTGCTACTATTCGCACCCGCAAAATTGTTTAATCTACCCGCGATACTAAGTTTACTTGAAATAATTATCCACCAACACTAGATACATCACATTTATTTTTCCCACTTTACCCTTTTAAACCTCTTCCACTCATTTAAATTAACAAAACCCACCCAAGCACCCACAATACTCACACTTAACGGGGATTTTATTTTTACGGATGATTTTGGAAGCAATTGATACGCTGAACAAGAAGGAAGGGTCAAATAAGTCGTAAATTTCAAACTACATCGGATCAACCTACGGATAATTACCCGCCGAACACTCAACCTTGTTGTCGGAAAATTTGACCCAAATGAAGGACAACGGCGAAATAGTTTCCGTGAAGAATAATTACTTTAGATCTGACCCGGATGCACCAAGCACATGCACATACACATACACATAAGCACAAAAACATACCCACTCAAGCATAGATTTATGCTCTCAAACACAAGACCCACATGTACACACGCCAAAGAAAGAAAGTGGACGCAGAAAGAAGACCGAACGGGGAAGGAGATGGCGGAGCTCGTAGGTGCTGTAAGGACGGCAGCGTTCAGATCTGGAGCGAGGAGGCGACTGTGGCGGACGGCTACGGTGCAAGGGGAAGGAGATGGCGAATGTTGTTTGGGAAAACATCAAAATGGAGAAGAAAAACGGGGGAGGGGCGGAGGGGGTAGTTGCAGATGGCGGCGACGATAGGGGACGACAATGGTATACAACGGTGGTGGGGATTGTGTTAGAGAGAGAAGTTGTAATTTCTCTCCAAATTTGTTTTTGAGTGCTACTATTCGCACCCACAAAATTGCTTAATCTACCCGCGATACTAAGTTTACTTGAAATAATTATCCACCAACACTAGATACATCACATTTATTTTTCCCACTTTACCCTTTTAAACCCCTTCCACTCATTTAAATTAACAAAACACACCCACGCACCCACAATACACACACTTAACGGGGATTTTTTTTACAGATGATTTTGGAAGCAATTGATACGCTGAACAAGAAGGAATGGTCAAATAAGTCGTCAATTTCGAACTACATCGGATCAACCTACGGATAATTACCCGCCGAACACTCAACCTTGTTGTCTGAAAATTTGACCCAAATGAAGGACAACGGCGAAATAGTTTTCGTAAAGAATAATTACTTTAGATCCGACCCGGATTCAACAATTTTGAAACGGGGTCGTGGACGCCTGCCGAAGGTTAGAGATCCGACGGAAGTAGCTGCCGCCGCTGCTGCGGAGAGTAAAGGTCCATCTAGAGGTAGGGGTCGCCCGAAGAAGGATCCGAATGCGCCAACTGCCGCGAAGAAAATTGGGTTCATCACCCTATTCTCCCTTTCAAAGGACCATTGCTCATTAGGGTTTATTCTATTTTTGAAGTTTTTGATCAATTTTGAGATTTCGCAATGAGATTGGGTCCATTTTTTGAACAGAGAGATTTTAATTATTTGAAGAGTATAGAGAGGATCATCACTCTCTGAGTTGAGTCAAAAATTAGGATTGGTGGTTCGGGATTGCATATAGGTAAGTAAAATGTTGAGAAAAACCTACTAGGGGTGTATAATACTCCCTCCGTCTCACCTCACTTGAGACTTATTTCCATTTGATCGGTCTCACTTCACTTGAGACTCCCAAAAATGGTAATCTTTTTATAATTTTATATTCAATCTACCACATCCACCCAATCTCTTTCTTCATATTCCACCACACAATTCATTCAACCAACCTACTATTAACCCCACTTATTCTCTCTCTTCATTTTCTACTAAACATTTTCGTTATTTTATTATTTTTTCTTAGTTATTGTGCCCACCTCTTAGGTTTCAAGTGAGGTGGGACGGAGGGAGTATATAAAGGTTAGTCATGTTATTTTGATCGATGGCATTTTTGAAAAAAATATCATGGCGGGTTTATTCAGCAATTTTGCGGGTATCAATTGTAGCACTCTTGTTTTTTTGGTATAGAGAGAGGCTTGGTCAAAGATTTAGAAAAGAAAAAAAAAGCTCGGTGAAACTGATTTGGGGGTGTAATTTGCAAAGGTTAGGGGTATGTTTAGTTATGGGGGCAATTTGTAAATTTTGGTAATAATTTTTGTTGAATTACTTAACTTCCGTTAACATTTATTAACGATTTTGGTTTTTTTTTTTTTTAATTTATCAATAGTACACATGTTACATTTGTTGTTTTGATAGTACAAATGTCAAAGTTAAAATTTGGAGTAGTACGCAGATCAATTTGGTAGTTTACTCGATTTTTATGTTGTACAATAGAACCCACGGCTACAGTCTCTTTATTATTGCCCTTCTCCGCAGCTATATACCTCTGATTGCCTTTCCCTATGTTCTGCACAACTTGCCACTGAATATTTACCTTTTTTCTGATTCACCCCTGTGGTTGTCTTTGATCAGTAACACGCTTCTGTACGTGATTCTGATTCAAAGACGGAGCAACTGTCCTCTGTGTTGGCACAGTTCTTGTTCTCACCCACAAGTGCGCCCCTCCACCGCCTTGTCTTCTTTCCTCCATTCCATCATCAAATCTGAAAAAATCTCATAAATCCCTTATGCTGCATCACTGCCACAATTGATGCCATCTTCAACACCTTCAATTCCTTAGATTTTTTATTCTCAATAACAAATCGTTGAGGAAGAGAAATAAAATTTATTGTTTAGTTTTGATTTTGTTTTTGAGATAAAAGGGTGGAGAAAGATGGTAAGTTTTAGGGTCTGACTTTGATTTCTTTTTGAGTTTTATATATATATTTTAAATTAAAAGTTTTCATTTTGGTCAAATTCAGGTTTTGGACTGATGGAATGGAGCTGGGGCAATAAGGTTGGAGGTGGATAAGTGTGGACTTTTGCAAATCTGGGTATATGTTTTTGTGTGTTCGTGATGGCAGTCGTGACAATGACGATGACGGTGGGGTGGTGCTCATTGGTGTTGAACGGTGATGAAGGGAGAAAAATGTATTTAGATATTATTAGTTGTAATTTAATTAAATAAAATTTGTTAATTTTTACTAAATCTCTTTCGTTACTAATAGATATTAAATATGAATATATGTAATAGTCTTCAATATAATTTTAGAATAAAAAAATCTATTAATCTTCATTAATCATATTTCATTACAATTATATACTAAATTTGAATATTATGCAGTATTCTTTAAAATATACTTGATATTACTGATATTTTGTGGGATTGTGTGATGAATTTGGCGTAGAGAAGGATGAACAAGAAGAGAAACTTCATGTTTATAAAATAAACAATTCTTGAACTTCTATTCTTGATTGAATAAAAACTGATTACAAGACTCCTATTTATACTACTTGTAATGAGTTGGTTTTGGGGGAAACTAGTTCCTCCATAAGTTATAAAAATGAGTTGGTTTTTGGGAAAACTATTTCTTTCATAAGTTATAAAAAGTCCACTTTTTAACCTTTAAACTTTAAGCCCTAAACCCTAAATTCTAAACCCTAAACCTTAAACCCTAAACCTTAACCCCAATAAAAACAAGACTTTTTATAACTTATGGAGAAACTAGCTTCCCCCAAAATTTTCTCTATAAAAGTCCATTTTTTAACCATTTAAACCCTAAGCCTTAAACCTTAAAAAAACCTAAACCCTAAACACTAAACTTTAACCCATATAAAAACATGACTTTTTATAACTTATGGAGAAACTAGTTTCCCCCAAAATTTTCTCACTTGTAATACCTAAGAATAAGGAAACTTATTTTATCTAGGAAACAATATAATTTAAACTAGGAAGGAGATATACTTAGTCATAAGATAATCAACAGAATATCTTGGATATATGGGGAGATATTATCAAATCCTCCATATCCTTGTATGCGATATCGTTGATCGCATTTATGATTTCCTATACTCCCCCTCAAGTTGGCGCGTGAAGGATACAAACGTCCAACTTGAAACTTAAAAAAATAACTAAATCATTCCAACCAGAGACCTCTGTTCGCCTGCGCCTTATCTACATGGTGTCTCATAATCTGTGTTGCCCCTTCACGTCTTCTTACGTCCTTCGGATAACAATTTCCCACAGATTGGAACATCTTTCCACAGCACGTACACTTGGGATTCTCTGTCTGCAGAACTGATTGTACACATGGCTAAACAACAGACTGCACAACTGTCTCAACAACTGGTCGCACAACTGGTTGACGGCTGCATACCGGATGTACTGATTTGTTTCGTTCTATGCTTCGCTCGGGTTATAGCACGCTTCAGCTTATCTGCCATGTGCGTACTCTCACTCCCAACACGTTTGCAAGTCTCCCCAAATCTCTCTCGTCGTCTTTGCAAGCTTGACAATATTTCCTTCTTCATAAAACCCTTCACCATCGGATTTTGCATCGTCTCCAAACCGATAGATCTGAAACTTCGGCTTTGGTATCGTTGCTGCCGTCATGGATTTAGGAAGGAGTAAAAGACGATAAAATTAACAAAAAGACCGAACCGAAAAAAATCAGAAACAAAGACAAAAAAAATATATATGCGGAAGCGATTTTGGATTATTAACACAGCTCTGATACCATGATGAATTTAGCGTAGAGAAGGATGAACAAGAAGAGAAACTTCATATTTATACAATAAACAATTCTTGAACTTTTATTCTTGATTGAATAAAAACTGATTACAAGACTCCTATTTATACTACTTGTAATACCTAAGAATAAGGAAACTTATTTTATCTAGGAAACAATATAATTTAAACTAGGAAGGAGATATACCTAATCAAAACATAATCAACATAATATCTTGGATATATGGGGAGATATTATCAAATCCTCCATATCCTCCTATGCGATATCGTTGATCACATTTATGATTTCCTACATTAAGTGTGTTTTATTTGTTATACGAGGGTAAACATGTTATTTTGGTACTGAGTGAAGCGAATTAGAAATTTGTTTGGTTTGGGGGCCAAATTGAAATTTTTGATAGTAATATCTGTTAAGTTACCTTTTTCCTTTAAATACCCCTAACCAAATTAATCCTAATTTAAAAACACAAATACACAAACACATCTAACGCACACCCCAAGATCCTTTTCTATTAATAACATTAATTGAACAAATTTCAGTGGCTCTTCTACAATTTCACCTCTTCTTAGTTCTCAACAAAATTTCGATAACTCGTTTAACACCATCATTCTGTTTTTGTTCGGATTGCCCTAAATTCCCTATTGCAACCTGGGATTTAAATAAAAATTCATATTAGCCGGCACTTTATCACTCCTTTGCATCCCCAATTGCACTTGACTCTCCAGTTACAACTGAGGAATCAAATACAAGTTCCGGTTAGGAACCGTCATGGAAATTGGTGATGGAGAAGGTGATGGCCGGAACCTACTGAATTAACAGTTCCGGGTGAGAAATAATTCAAACTTTGTTCAATTGTAGCCTTAACAACTGGACTAGAAAATATAGCCTCACGCATAACTCGACTAACACTCGAGTCATCAAGAATTGATATAATCAACTATTCAAGCTCAACTTTAACGGCCAACAAAAGTTGTTGCTGCTGCTCCGGACACCATCTCTGTTGATGGGCTTGCGCCCTTTTCAAGATACGTTGGTTTAGTTTTGTTTTGTGTTTTTTTTTTTGTCGGGATGGAATTACGGTTCTTTTAATTATCAACAATCCTAATTATTAGGTTAAATTAGTCTTTTTAACGAATGGTATTTTTGCGATTATTAAACATATATCTCTAATAATAATTTTGGTATTTACAAATAACAATCCTCCTTCACTAATCCATCATAAAATATTTTTGAATGGAATAAATAAATGAAGGTCTGAACGGCGGCAGGGGGGGGGGGGAGGTCTGATGTGACGCGACCCGAGTTTTGGGGTCCTATATGGAACCACAAATCAGGTGCGTAAACCCTACTATAAAACGGACATGACGCTTGCTAATACTATCATCATCCATAAAACTGTAGAATACACGAGCTACACTTGCTCAACAACATAATACTAAAAACCGACCACAGGCTAACCGCCTTAACTATGAACAACCAAACTAGAGTTATACTGAACTCCAACCACGCCTGGTAACACGTGCCGGCACCAAAGAATAACAAACACTTACCACAGGCACAAAACACATATTGTCGCGACCCCGACCCCGCGGGCCCGGAATACGCGAACTGGACGTCGACTTAAAACCAAAACTCTAAAATATAGAATTTAAAAATTTCATTTTGAACCAAAAGATGATAACACAAGGTTTTACAAATCCAAGTTTAAATCAACAAAGTACATCTAACATAAGCTCCACAGCTTATACCCAAAAGAATAAAATATACAATCCTTAATGACGTCAATAATGGTAAAATTATCCCCAAAAGGTTATACATTTAAATAATGTAAACCGATCCATAACAACCTGCCCCAAAATCTCAATCCTCTCGACGTCCTCCTCGATCCGCGAATCCTAATCCTTTTCCTCCTGGGGGGGGTTAAGGAAACACAAAGATGGAAATAAACGGGGTGAGATAAAATCTCAGTAAGTTACTAATGCAACTACATGACATGCTATAATGCAATAAGCAATAAACAATGATAAATATCACATAGCATGTAACAAATAACAGTCAACAGATAGCAGCGGAAAGTAAACAGATAACAAAGGATATTAGCCAAGGTTTCCAAACCGATACATCCAAATAAAGGATCGCTGCGCAGCTTCAATAATCAACCAATCACATCTTCATAATAGCATGAAAGCCGAAGAGAAAACCTCCGGTCAGGAGCGACCAATCAACCCATAAATCAACCAAACCATCTTCATAGTAGTATGAAAGCTGAAGAGAAGCCCGGTACCGGAACCAATAACAATAAAAGTGTCACAAAGGACAAGAGCCATGCCACAAAGTCATGCTCGGTAGCTAGATACATTCACAAAGGAAGCTAACTTATCTCTTCCAAGGCCAATCTGGAAAATGGGTATAGTAAGGGCAAAACAATGGTCAACATTATAATGGACTTGGCTTTGCCATTATAATCTTTCCCATCGCCCGATGCAACAGATATGCCAGCTGGGCTTCCAAATAAATGCTAAGTAATAAATACTAGCTTAATTAAACAACTTAGGGTTCCAAAGTAGGGAACTGCAACACAAATACCATAAAGATACAACGATTACTCATTAAGAGTTTAGCAACATTGATAGCAAGAAGTTCCTCATAAAAGAGTTCAATAACAGAAATGGAATTGCTCATAAAAGCCTAACAATACAAATCATTAAAACGAAATGATTTTAGGACAAGGATCCATATCAAACGCATCCTAACATGATACACGCGAGTTATTCATAGAGAGTACTACCCAAATGGTCTTTCCCCAAATAGCACAATGACTATCATTAAAACTATCCCAAACGTCCACTCATTATGAAAGTGTTCCCACATTTTCCAATAATCCATATTAAATTCCATAACCCTTTTATTCACAAAGGAACCAAGGCGAAACCACGCAAACCGATATTCCCAACTTGATTACAACGGACCGATTCGAAACACATTGTCATAAGACACTAAATGAAATCTCAACATAATCTAAACCTGAAACTCACCTAAATAAACCACCTCATTTCTAAGTACTCTAGAATATCTTTAAAATGATAGTTCACTCGTCCAAAACGGAGTTCGGATGAGAAAGTTATGGCCTCCGGAAGATTGAACGAAAAACGGACAATTTGATCAAAGTAGGAAATATCATAAAACGTCACAAGGGGGGGGGGGGTAATGACAACCACCTAATACTCATTTACCACTTTTATAACTCTAACACACTCCTTACACGGTTTACATAGGCTTACGGTTGACTTCTTATTGTTCCGGGTGCTTACTTTTAAGTTATAAACATTTATGCCTAAAACAGGGGTGCTCGGTCGAGCAGTTCTATATGACTCGGCCGAACAACCTCGGCTCCAAAACTATGACTCTCTGGTCTGCTCCGCTCGGCCGGGTCAAGGGGCGCGCTCGGCCGAGCACCTCCTAAATTCAGAAAAAACGCAGAAGAACCCAAGTAACCAAATTTTACCCAAAACTTCACAATTTCTCTAATACTCAAAATCAAGACTTCCAATAAGCATAATAATGCACCAAAACATAATAATGCACCAAAACAGCTTGTATCTAGGATGGGGATCCAAATACACCATTTATCGATCAAAACCAAGAATCAAACCCAACATTCATAAAATCACCATTTTTGACCAAAACTCAAATAAATTCCAAATAAATTATAAACTCAACCAAACTTCAAATATAACATATCAAGCATTATATAAACATGATATGAATATTTTAGCATCAAAATGGGGGAAAAGCAACTTACTTGAATTTTCTCAAAGATGATAGATTTCAAATATTTTTGGCCTCCTACGATCCTATCGACGATCTAAACAAGATTCATGTTTTAAGAAATGAGAAATAACAAGAGGAAGATGAAGAAAATGAAGAGAGAAGTGAGAGAGAAAAACTTACCTTTTCTATGGAAGAGAGAGAGAGAGAAGTGAGCTGGGAGAGAGGTGAGAAGTGAGGGTGAAAATGAGGGAGGAGAGGGGAAAAGAGGGAGTAAGTAGAAGGATTTGAGAAATTTACACATAGACCCTTTCCCCTACATACTAACACAATAATCTTACACTCCCCACTAACAACTAAGACCCAACACTCCACACTAGCACAAATAACCAATTAAGTGCTAGGCATAAATTATATAACACATAAAATGCACACATAAATATTTAAATAAATAATAATTTAAATAATTAAATAAGCAAATAAATAAATAATAATTATTTATTACTAATAAAATAGAGCCTAGTTTTCGGGTCGTGACATTCACTCCCCCTTAAAGAAAATTCGACCCGAATTTTAACGAGACTTACCCGAATTAAAAATCCACGGATACGATAGTTCCACTATTTCCCTAATTTCTCAATTGTCCATTCTAACCATCATGTGGTAACCTTAAATAATGCTCACAACATAACTCCCACACAGAACTTCCTTCCATCATTATTATAATTACTCATTAAAATCCATATTCAAAATCGGAGAATACAAATTGCTCCCAAACATAACTCTCGAGGTACTACAAGCTTATCTTATTCATAACCTTAATTACACTGCAAGGATACTCCCATTTGTAAATCTCATACCTAGGATTTCTCCTCAGAAATTCAAAACATTAAACCATCTCGAGCTTAATTAGTTTCTAAAAATATGAAAAGTTAAAGAAATTTTCCATCCCCATAATATTCACCAAAGGCTATATCTCTAAGGATTCCCATTATAGTGCTCTCGCTCTAGGTAGCACCTTAAACTAGAGGGGTAATATAAACCCAAAATTTTAATACAAAATGTTCACTTAAATCTATGCCATAATATCATCGTCATAACACTCCAATCCTTGAAAGGCTAAAATAATTACGAATACTCAATAGTCCGAAAATGATCTAAATTTTATCTTCAAGGGATTTCCTCTAGCTCCCTTTTTAGTTAATAACCTGTGCTCATATACCCAAGGAAATCAACGATTCTCATATCCTCAATAGCTAACCCAAGTTAGTCCTTCACGCATACATTTATTAACCTAATGATACTTAGGCTCAATAGTACTACCATCATAATAAACCAATTAGCTAGCAACGTTCCAACTGACCCAATACCAAATCATGATATTCCTTAATTATGCCCAAGTATTGATAATCAACTTCCTTCACATACCCTTGATCCAATTCGGGAAACGCCACCAAGAAGGGATTTAGAACCATAGAACCACTATCTAACCAAAATTTCAAAATGCCTTTAACATAGATTGAGAAATTATTACTCTCCCAAAATGTACTTAGTCCTTTCTAACTTAACATGCTTACCACCATTGATGATTATAACTTCCATAATATACTCATATCCCATAACACATCATGCTTTTCTTCATACTATCCACTCCGATGCATTCACGGAGATGTACTAAAAGTGACCAAAATTTTTCTCAAGAGATCCTCATTGAATCCTCAACTCCTATAACCCAACTGATACAATACGGATATTGATCTAATTATCAGTACTACAACCTTGTACCACAACAATGCAATTTAACCCCAAGCTTCTCCTCGAACACTAGGTACTATTCGGAAGAAAATGAAAATCTTACGAATGATAAATACACCCAACAAATTGACCGAAACTAAATACTCGGATTTCAATTAAGGAAAGATAGGTATAACTCTACTCAAAGGAACGGTCTCAAACAGTTTTAAGAAATTAGGAATGGAGAATATAACAATCCCCCTACAACAATAGACTAAAGCAATAGTAACATCAAGATCTTGTAATAGCAACATGGCTACTTAGCAGGTGAGACATAACCATACTTAAGCACATCATAAGCACATAAGACTTCATCGGATACCCTACACTCCTCCATAGGAGTAGACACCGACAACACATAAGTCAAAGACTCAAAAGAAATAAATGCAACTAAATGCACAGAAACATATGAATGCAATGATCCTAAAATGCACGCGCTCGCTCTCTCGACGCAATATAATACCTTCTGAAACTGATGAGTCACCCGCTGAGTGCTGATTGATTGCAAATACTCTACCCGAAACCTTGGGCTTCCCCGAAGCATCCCTCTTCTGACCCTGTGATAAGCACATAAGACTTCATCGGATAGCCTGGGGATTATTTGGCCTTCTCTGGATCCACCAACTCGATCACCTCTACCTCTTCATCAATAACCACCCCCTCATAATAAGGTTTCACCCGGTGTCCATTAACTTTGAACAAATTTCCCATTTTCAGATTCTTAAGCTCAACTGCTCCATGTGGGAATACTTTCACCAACTCAAATGGCCCCGTCCACTTGGAACGCAGTTTACCCGGAAATAACCTCAAACGAGAGTTGAAAATGAGAACTTTCATACCCGGCCTCAAATATTTTGGCTTCAAATGCTTGTCATGGTATCTTTTAGTTCTCTCTTTATACAGTTTGGCACTTGCATAACTATCTTGCCGCAACTCGTCAAGTTCATTCAAAGTGAGCAATCTCTTCTCACCCGCGGCATCCATGTCCATATTCAACTCTTTCACTGCCCAAAATGCCTTGTGCTCCATCTCAACCGGTAAATGGCATTCCTTCCCATACACAATCCGGAAAGGACTCATGCCAATTGGAGTCTTGTATGCCGTCCGGTATGCCCATAATGCATCGCTCAACTTTAGAGCCCAATCTTTGCGATTCGGACGCACTGTCTTTTCAAGGACCCCTTTTATTTGTCTGTTGCTTACCTCCACTTGTCCCGAGGTTTGAGGGTGATAAGCGGTGGCTAATTTATGAACCACCCCATATTTCTTCAACACATTATTGAACATTCGGTTGGTGAAATGTGTTCCTTGATCACTTATGATTGCTCGTGGCACTCCATACCTGCTAAAAATATTTTCACAAACAAACTTGGAAACCACATTAGCATCGTTAGTCCGGGTGGCAATAACCTCCACCCACTTTGACACATAATCCACCGCAACCAATATATAAACAAAACCATGGGATGGGGGAAACGGACCCATAAAATCAATACCCCACACATCAAATATATCAACAACTAAATTAAAGTGTTGGGGCATCTCATCTCTTTGACCAATGCCACCAGTCTTCTGGCATCTATCACACCTCTTACTGAACGCACATGCGTCTCTAAATATGGTGGGCCAATACAAACCGGCTTGGAAAATTTTTCTAGCTGTCTTTTGACTACTAAAATGCCCACCAAAGTGAAGCTCATGACAAAAACGCAACGCACTCTCTTGTTCATGCTCAGGGACACATCTTCTCAAAAGCTTATCAGGACAAATCTTCCACAAATAAGGATCATCCCAAATGTAATGCTTCACATCCGATTTAAACTTTCGTTTTTGATCGTATGTGAAGTGTGGTGGCATAATATTAGAAACAATGAAATTCACAAAATCCGCATACCAAGGCTCATGAACATGTAAAGCAAATAGTTGCTCATCCGGAAAATTTTCATTAACCGGAATCGCACCATCTATCACATTAGTAAAAGTAAAGTCCTCTAGCCTAGATAAGTGATCTGCCACCACATTTTCGGTCCTCTTTTTGTCTTTTATTTCTATGTCAAACTCCTGCAGTAGGAGCATCCACCTAAGGAGTCTAGATTTAGCATCCTTTTTATTTAACAAGTATTTTAATGCAGCATGATCAGAGTAGATAATCACCTTGGACCCAAGCAAGTAAGAACGAAACTTTTCAAGAGCAAACACAACTGCTAAAAATTCTTTTTCAGTGGTAGTATAATTCAGTTGTGCATCATTTAAAGTTCTACTTGCGTAATGAATCACATGAGGCAATTTATCCACTCTTTGCCCCAAGACAGCCCCAATCACAAAATCTGATGCATCACACATGATCTCAAAAGGTAGAGACCAATTGGGGATAGATAGAATGGGGGCACACGTCAACTTCTCCTTCAGCAGATTGAAGGCCTCTAAACACTCTTGGTCAAAGATGAACTCAGTGTCCTTAGCTATCAGGTTACATAAAGGCTTACAAATTTTGGAAAAGTCTTTTATGAAACGCCTATAAAAACCTGCATGGCCTAGAAAACTTCGCACACCCTTAACCGACACAGGGGGAGGCAATTTTGAAATCACATCGATTTTTGCCTTATCTACCTCAATCCCCTTGTTTGACACCAAATGTCCTAACACAATGCCATGCCTCACGAGAAAATGACATTTTTCCCAACTAAGGGTCAAATTTGTCTCACAACAACGATTTAAAACCATTGTCAAATTCTCTAGGCACCCATCAAAACTGTCACCAAATACCGAGAAGTCATCTATGAAGACTTCGACACATCGCTCAATCAAATCAGAGAAGATGGAAGTCATACACATTTGAAAAGTCGCAGGTGCATTACAAAGCCCAAAGGGCATCCTCCTAAATGCGAATGTGCCAAAAGGACAAGTAAAAGTGGTCTTGGCTTGGTCCTCTGGTGCAAACCATCCAAAAAACAGTAATACTCATGTCCGGCTAACCTCTCAAGAATCTGATCAATAAAGGGCAAAGGGAAGTGATCTTTCTTTGTAGCAGCATTCAGTTTTCGCAAATCTATGCACATTCTCAGCCCAGTCACTTCCCTTTTTGGCACTTCTTCTCCTTTCTCATTAGTGGTGACCGTGTAGCCCGATTTCTTTGGAACGACTTGAACCGGGCTCACCCACTCACTATCCGCAACAGCATAGATAATGCCTGCATCCAATAATTTTAGGACCTCTTTCCTAACCGCCTCCTCCATGTGAGGATTTAACCTCCTCTGTCTCTCCCTAGACGGCTTAGCACCATCTATGAGATTAATTTTGTGCATGCACATGGAGGGGCTTATACCCTTAATATCTGCTAAGGTCCACCCTATGGCCTGCTTGTGCTCTTGAAGCACTTTGATCAACTTGGCCTCTTGTTCAAGGGTCAAATCTGAGGCAATTATCACGGGCAAAGTCTCTCCTTCCCCAAGAAAAACATACTTTAAATTGGAGGGAAGGGCTTTCAGCTCAAGAGCTGGAGGGGTTACAATAGAAGGCACCGACTTCTCATTGAAGTGGCCTAGGGGGTGAAACGGGCCATCACTAGGATGGTGTTCGTCGTCATTTTCCACAGCCATCAGTTGAACATCCGCATTATCCCTAAGTTTCTCACCGCCAATTGACAACAAAGACTCTAACTCCTCACAGTCTCTCTCATGCCACAGAACTTCACTCACACAATCCTCAACAATATCCACACAGTTACAAGACTCATCATCTAAGGGACTTTGCATGACATCAAACACAGATATTTCTATTTTCTCATTAGCCACACACATAGATAGAGTCCCATCACCCACATTAATGATGGTGTTAGTAGTAGCCATAAATGGACGCCCAAGTAGTATGGGAGAATCCTGGCTATTCCCAACACCATTCACAGTCTCAAGCACAACAAAATCCACAGGGATAATCAAATTGGCTACCTGCACCAAAACATCCTCCACAATTCCCAATGGCCTCTTGATTGAACGGTCAGCGAATTGCAAGGTCATTGTGGTGGGTTTTAGCTCAGGTAAACCCAACTCAAGATACAAATGATGAGGTAACAAATTAATGCTAGCACCGAGATCTAACACTGCCTTCACCTTTTTAGAGTCCCCCATAGATATAGAAATGTTAAAACTTCCGGGGTCTTTCAATTTAGGTGGGAGGTTCTGTTGTACCACGGCACTGGCACTTTCACCCATAACCAATTTCTCATCATTCCCATACTTGGGTTTCCTGGAGTTAAGTTCTTTGAAAAACTTTGCATAAGCTGAGATATTTTTAATGGCATTTAACAAAGGAAGATTAATGTTCACTTTTGAAAACATGTCATATAAATCAGACATTTGCTTATCCAGCTTACTTCTCATGAATCTACCAGGAAACGGTACAGGAGGTACATATGGCTTGGGGGTGGAAGAATCAGTAACAGGAATTTCCCCCATGCCATTAGTACTCTTACCAACAACATTCTCAACAACAGGTGGTTCGGCAGTTTCAGAAGGAGAGTTAGGACATTCCTCATTGCTTACCTGTTTGCCATTTCTCAGAGTCATAATGGCCTTGGATTGCTCCCCTTGACTAGGGAAGGTTCCTGGTTTATGCCCTTGCTGACCCACATCTAGTTGACCAATTTGGGTCTCCAACTTTTTGTTAACCGCGTCCTGCTGCTTCTCACGCTGCTCCATCATCATCTTCATTTGTTGCTGCTCTTGCATCATGGACCTCATCATATCCTCCAGAGATTGCTTTGGCTGCTGTTCTGGATTCCCTTGTGGGGGGAGGATGATAGAGAGGTTTCTGCTGCTGGTACTGAATTCCTGGGTTACCCCTCCAAGAAAAATTGGGGTGGTTTTTCCAATCTAGATTATAAGTATTAGAATACATACCACCTTGATTTTGCCTTGGGGGATACCCTTGCATCGCATTCACCTGTTCAGAATCAAATTGTGCAACAACTGGACAACCATTAGTAGCATGAGTGTTAGATCCACAATTAGCACAGAAATCAGATACCACATTAGCACTTGAGGAAGACATATTAGAATTCATTTTAGCCATGTTCTGGTTTAACAAAGACACCTGCCTAGTGAACTCATCCATACAACTCAACTCATGCACTCCCCTAGGTTTCCCTCTAGAGACTTTTTCTTGAGAATTGGCCCCCCAACATCTCAAATAATTCTTGGGTTTGGTCAACAGTTTTGGCTCCTAAAAAGCCGCCTGCTGCATTGTCGACCATAGCTTGGTCTGCTGCAGTTAACCCACCATAAAATGTTTGATGTAAAAGGGCCTCTGGAAAAGCATGATGGGGGCACTGCACTTGCAACATTTTGAACCTATCCCAAGCCTCATGAAATGGCTCACCTACCTCTTGAGTAAATCCTATGATTTTCTGTCTAAAGGTGACCAAAGTAGCGTGTGGGAAGAATTTCTTTAAGAATGCATCATGCAACCCATCCCATGTAGTGATACTCCTAGCAGGAAGCAACATAAGCCAAGTTTTAGCTGCCCCTTGAAGAGAGAAGGGAAAATATTTAAGCCTTAATTGTTCATCAGTAACCCCCTCTTTTACAGGGAATCCTAATATAATCATCATGTACTCTCTCAAAAAGTTCAAAGAGTCTTCAGCGGGAAGACCCTGAAACTTGGGCAACTGACTGAAGTAATGCCCCTTCGCCTCATAAGATTTAGCGGCCTCAGTCAAGACAATACATGACACCGATGTGTCAACCTTAGGCCTAGCATATTCTTTCATTAAGGGATTAGCCATTACACTTTCAATTTCTTCTCCCCCGGTGGAAGAAGTTTCAGATTCACTTAAAACTACCTCTGTCTCGGTGACAGAAGCTTCAGACTCAGACTTAGAAATAGGGGGAATGCCCCTGTCAAGTCTATCGATATTATCGTCCAAAGGAACCAACTCGGGATTCAATGAACGCCTACCAAACATACACCGATTAAATTAACTTGTAAATCAAAACAAGTCCCCGGCAGCGGCGCCAAAAACTTGATGGATAAAATTCCAAGTAATAAATACCTAGCAAGCGCACTAGTTACCGTGGTAGTAACGCGCGAAAGCGAGGGTCGATCCCACAGAGACTTGTTGGATAAACAAGTAAATTTAATCAATGCCAAAGAGAAGTAAAAGGGGGGTTTTGATTTGATTTTATTTTATTAACTAAAAACTGAAATTAAATACTAAATTAACAAAGCAATGATCAACTAATAACGAAGTAAACAGATTAAAGAGATTCACGGGTTGGATTTCACACTATCATCCTTCTATGCTATTTTAAAATAAAGTTATTGATTCATTCCAGGGTTCATTCACTTCTTGCAAAGATTGGGACGGTGAGGCGGCCGGATTGCAATCTTTTTCTCTCTATCTAATCACACTTCGCAAATCAAGTCCATGTAATTATTTAAAAAGTTAGTAAGTTCTAAAGAACAATTGAACCTATATTCACTTGATTTCTATCACGGCATCAAATCTATATATATATATATATATATATATATATTAAAGTTGGTGAGGAGTGTTGTGGATTTGACATGTGGACATATTTTAGTAAAAACTTGATTTTAGAGAAGCCACATCAACATCATCTTAAAATCTAAATGACTTTTGATATTCTCATTCTTAGCTAATACTATTAGTTAATCATATTAGTAATTATATGAGTTAACTATTACTATTAATAGTATAAGTTAACTATTACTATTAATAGTATAAGTTAACCATTACTATTAATAGTATAAGTTAATAATATTTGTTACAATACAAGTTAAATATTACTATTAATAGTATTAGTTAACTATAATAGTTACTATATTAGTTAACTATTACTATTAATAGTATTAGTTAAAAATAATAGTTACTATATATAAGTTAATTATTACTATTAATAGTATTAGTTAACCATAATAGTTACTTTATAAGTTATTTTGTTTACTATTAATAGTATTGGTTAACTATAATAAGCTACATACATTAACTATTACTATTAATAGTATTAGTTAATTATAATAGTTATTATATAATTTTTAATATTAATTAATCATAATAGTTACTATATCAATTAACTATGACTATTAATAATATTATTTTATTATAATAATTATATTAATAATTATTATTATATAGATTAATCATTGCTATTAATATATATTAACTATTACTATCAATAGTATTAATTAATTATAATAGTTATTATAATAATAGTAATCATATAGATTAATTTTTATTATTGATAGTATTAGTTAAAATGATGATTACTATATTAGTTAACTATAATTAAAAAAAATTTTAATACATAGTATTGGTTTCCCGTGCAGAGCACGGGTTACCCGCTAGTAAATATAATACTCAAAGCATTGGTCTACGCTTTAATCCCCAAATCAATGGCGGAGTTAAAACCCTAAATTGTTAAAAAGGCCAATAATGACTAGTTCAATTATTGAAACCCTAAAAACTTGATTAAAATACTTTGAACAACTAGAATGAAATCAATATGAATAAAACATTTATAACATAGAATTAGATAGTGTATTACATCCAGCCCATGAATTAAAAACTTAGCTACTCATACTCAACATAATGAACACAAATAATAAAACTAAAAACATAAAACCGGGATCTTGAATGATGAAAAGAAAAGACTTCTGCGTTTTGGTTCTTCAAAAACTCAGAGAAAAATAAAGCATAAGAATCCCCTAATGGCTGCTACTGAGTTCCTTTTATACTAGGATCAATTATCTCAAAATAAGGGAAGGAATTACATTCCTAAATCAACAAGGATAGCTTCACCAAGGCTGAATCGGGGAGGGGGCGCGCGCACCATGAAATAGAGGGCGTGCGCACCCTTGGTAATCTCCCAGTGTAAAAACCTTCTGGACTGAGAGGGCGCGCGCACCAAATGAGGGGGAGCGTGCGCACCCTATTTATGGCCCGGAGATAAAACCTTCTGATCAAAGAGAGCACGCGCACCAAGAGGAAGAGGGCGTGCGCACCATTGATCTTTCCTCAGGAATCCTCTTATTTTCATAATTTCCTGTATAGTCCTTATCTCTTATATTTTCCAAAATTCCTCACAGGTCCTTGCTCCACTTTTACAGCCCAGAATTCCTCCTTTTCAACACTTTTTCCCTATACTCAAAGACACTCAAAAACAGCCATTAAAACGCAAAAATACCCGAAGATTAGCCCCAAGATAAGAACGAATGTATTCAATATTGATGTGTAAAAACACATCCATCACGGGGTGAGTCGAAACTCAGTAAGTTACTAATGCAACTACATGACATGCTATCATGTAAATAATAATAACAATAAAGCATTCTCAATAAGTAATGCTATAATCAACAATCACATAGCATATAATATGAGAGGTTGTGCCAACTCATCATGCAACACATAATAGCTGAAGTAAACACATAACAAAGGATATGATCGAGGTACACCTCCGATCCTTCCAGCCACTTCCGACCTTATTCCCCATACCATTTATAACTATTGTTATCGATGCTTGTGTTGCTGTCACGGTACACATATCAATCTGAACGTTGCTGTGCAGTATAGTAATGATCTCGTATTCAGAATCAAATCGAGTAACCCAGTCCCTACAACTTGGAATCGCTCAATATATAGCTATCCAATGTCATGCGTATTGCTACAACGATCGGGAGCTATTCCCTTACTATGGCCACTAGTAAGGGCGAACGGGCACATGTACGAAGGCCTTATGTTAGAATGTGGACCCAACCCCCGCACTAACAAAAGGTCTTCATACCCCCGAAACACGTATACCAGTTGGACTCAAATAAGTGCACAAGTAGGTATTTACTTGACATAACCTTATAAGAACTAGGCCCAAAAGTAGTGGACCAGTCCATAAATCCCAAGAACCATGTAATCATTTGTTCTAAGCAATAACACATAACCATATGCAATATTTGCACATATAAATCAGTACAACCATGGCACATAAAGTGTCCACCATAACACAATCAATCCAAATTAGAGTTCACGAGTATTAGACTCCAAATAAGTAGTAGGGTAGGTCATATTGTACCTAGTCACAATTACACACCTCGCTTATATTCTCAATTAATGGTCGAATACATTTTACGCCACATATTGTGTTCCGTAATTATTTTCGTCAACTTTAATCGTATTAATCATAATTTTATTAAATTATAATTATACTTTTACTAGTCCCTATTTTTCTTAGGAACTCATTTATGGGGCGGGATACTTTTATTACACCTTATATAGCTTCGTTGAGTATTTTACTCATTCTGGATGGTAATTATTATTAATAGCACCGCTACTTCACCGTCTCAAAATTACTATCATGGTTCCCATTTTTATTATTTGGGTCGATTTAATTAATTAAAATGTGTATAGAATCACATATTAACAAAAATAATAATTAGTACCAATACTACCCATAAAGCAATAATTGATAATAAAAGTATTATATATAGCATGTATGAACATTACTATAATTAAATGGGGAGTAGTAACTTACCTACTACGGAAATAATATCGAAGAAATTATATTTTGATCAGCTGGAAATGATATACTCTATTCCCTGAACATTTTGGTGAAGTCGGATTTTAGAACGGAGGGTTAATAATATAAAGATGGTGAAAGTTTGTGACCCGAAACCCTTCTTGATGTGCCGATGATAAAATTCAGACTCGGTGCACTTATGATCCGCCTCGTAGTCTAGATCGGAACTTGGTTCAATCTCCAAAATTGCTTGCACAATGAACAAACGTCACTAAGCCGGGGGCGCCTCCGGCGTAAGCCCCTCCGGCATGAGAGTAAATGTTTGCTTGAGGAAGGGAAAGAGGAAAAAGTGAGGTGCAGTAGGTGTGTGTGTGTTTTTGGTCAAAAAGTAGAGATTACCTGTTATGAATGACGTCCTCTTTATTTATACCCCTTCAGCATGTGCAAGTCTCGTGCCACAACTCGTGTATTCCATGTGCTTTTTGCCAGTTGGCACCTCCTCATTGGCTGCTCAAAAGTTGTTGGCTAAGCACTTTGTATGCCTGCCTATTCAGATATTGGTTACAATGGATTTAATAGGGTCCACCTTCGTCACACTCTTCACACCCATTCCTCTATATCGCTGCCGATATCAATATACTCTCATGTCACTTATTGTTACTCTTGAATCTTTAGATGTCCTTTGTCATTTTCCATGTAATTTACGCCGCCTTCAATCTTTATGTCGCTCTTTCTCCTATATTGAGTCCTTCTCGGCCCAATAGGCTCATTTCTTTACTGGGTGATCGCTCTTTGTTTATACGCCCATTTCCCTTTATTTATATTTGGGCTTTCCTTTAGGCCTTATATTATTATGGTTAGAAGTCCAATTCTCCCTTTTTAGAGTGGTAACATCAATAGCCCCCAAGTTCTTGCCGAGATTCATTTATGTCGAAGACGAGCAATTCAATATGTCGCCTATCCTCTTCCAGCTGTCTTGATGATAAGCTTTCTGTAGAATTTGAAACGGATACACGTGAATCCATATGATTGGTCAGTGCAAGTGGTTTCTTACCCTTAGTGGAACCGTCACCTGGGGCCTAGTGCACAGTGATTTGACCCCTTATTTCGAAAAATTGAGTTAACCGCTCATAATTGCGTCACATCACTTCGGGCCAGCCGTCAATGCTCCTTCAATATAAATATTGATTTCTCATTTTTAACTTTTTACTTTCCCCTTTTCCTTTAAACCCTTTTAACCGGCGACGATAAAACCCTAATTCCCTTCTTTTCCTTTTCTGATCGATTTCTCCGTTTATTTTAAAATCTGAAGCCAGATTCTTCCTCCTTGTCCTTTTCCAGTCAAGGTGCTCTGTCTTAATCGCTGGCTTGTTGTTTATCCTGGGCCTTCCATTTTCTCCGACGGTCTTCTCTGGGGCCGACTGAAAACCCTGTTCCAAACCCTTCACCTTCCATCGCTTTTTCAGGTATTCTTCTTTTATCCTTTGTTTTTCTATTTTCTTTCTTTTGATTTGCTACCTTTTCCACGCTTTACCTCATGGCACGAATGAAAATGACTAGTAGGATAGTTAAGTATGGGGTCTGTCAAAAATCTGGTGGGTTTTATAAATTTGACTTGAACCTTTGGATGAGGATATCCTTAGACGATCTCGCAGCCATAATTAGTAGATGTAAAAGAGATCCCGCTTTAACTTCATTTCTTCAGATTAGGGGTGAGCTCTTTCTTTCTCGAGAAGCCCCCCATGTCGCATCGATTCTATGATTCCCGCTCCCTTTTTTATTACCTTCGTTCCTTGTACAACCGTTCCTTGCAAACTAAAGCTGTTGCTTTACATCCTTCAAATTCTGCTATTTTGAAACAAAGACGTCGTTATAAACAAATTCTTTCCTCTTCCATCTCTTCTCAAAGCATGTCGGATCATGTTGGCTCCAGTTCTCAGTCTACGGCTTCGGCTCCTGCAGATTCAGGTGACAATGTTCCTTTTCGCATAATTCCTGGGAGGCCTGTTTATGACTTTACTGCTCCTGATTACAACCCTTACAGCGATTTGGACAGAAACCCCATAACTAAATGGTATAACAAATACAATATTGACCATGTCGTATATCACATTTCTGAATTTCAAGGGGACGTTTCTCTTGCCTCGTCTCGGATTCGCACAGATGGGATCATAGTTTTTCCCGCCCAACTAGAGGTTAGTCTCCGAATTCCTATCGACCCCTTTATTACCCTTTTCCTTCATGAATTACAAGCATCAGTCATGGAGATCCACCCTAATGATTCAGAATTCTTACCTGCTTTATTGTTGTTTGCCGCGCCCTTCATCGTGAACCCACCCTGCCATTATTCAAAAGTTTCCTTTCTACGTACAAAAAGGCTACTAAATGTCCTGATGAGACTTTTGAAACAAGGGTCTCTTTGAAATATTTACAAGAAAAAATCTTCACCCCTCTTCCCGGCAATATCCATAATTGGTTGGCCAACCCTCTATTCATCATTTCCCGCTCGGGGTGGACCCATCCTTGCTGCCTCAAGGACCTTAAGCATTCTCTTGGGAAAAAAGAAGAGTTGAATCCTCAAGATGAGGCCCTACGACAACGCATCATAAACTCTTTTTCCTCAGACCCCAATAGTCCCAATGCTCGAATTTCTTGTCGCCAGATCCTATCTGATCGCCGACTACTTTGTCAAGTCGGCATTTCTGACAACCTTCTGATAGTTACGGAAAGGGTTGATGTGATTCATATGGATAGCTATACTTGCTGGGAATTGCATTCAGGTTTTTTGCTGACTCATGAATGCCGGCAGTGCATTGACCCTCGGCATTTTCCTGCTATGTTTGAAGTTTTGCGTATGACTCTTCTCTCTTATTTCCGTACTTGATTGTGAATTTTAAATCGCTTGCATGCCTTAAAGTTTCCCTTTTTGCCATGCTTCAGTTCAACGCAGTATGAGCTCTGGTTCCCAGCATAATGCCAATCTCGCTTCTGAAAAAGATCGTGCTCACCTTGCGGGAAGACGCAATACTCACTTAGCTGCACTTCCCTCAGATCTCCCTCTCCCCATTCCAAAAATGGCACTAATGATGATGCCGTTGATGCTGCAAAACTTGCCGCGGATCTGGAAAAAGTCAAGACCTCCAGACCCTCCTCCAAGAGAAGACGACTTGCAAAGACTCAACCTGATGAACCCCAACTTGATAATCCCACTCCATCCCCCAGCTCTCATGCCGCTGATACTGAGAAGATCATGTGTGAAAAGGCTAGTCAATCTATTGTTACTGAGACTGCAGGCCAAGATGATGCTATTAATATGACTACTGTTCAAGACGAAGATCCTCTTATTCATGAATTAACTGTTGAGGATAACATTCAGGCTAATCCTTCTCCTCCTTCTCGACCTGCTGGGACTGAAAAAATTTCTACTGCTGGCCAAGCGAGCTGGCTTCAACCCGATTTTGTGATGCTTTCTGACCCTGATTCTATAATTCGCCTTGCCTGGGAAATTTATCAGATTGCTCCCGCTATTAAAGGTTTGATTCGTTTAGAACCTCCTTCTGAGCAAGTTGTCTTAGGTGTTGCTGCTCACCAGAGAATTGCTGACTTAGATCAAATTGACATTTCCTCTACTATGTCTGCGAGTGTGCTTGCCGGTGAAACTGGCATTCATATGTCAATGGTGTGTTTTTCATTTTTTCTATTTCCCTTCCCCTGCATTTATGTTCCTTATTAACTTCTTTCTGTATTCCCTTGCTTTAGCTAAGCAGCAAAATCTTGGCGCTTATCCAACATAATCAGGATCTTGAGGGCGAGATTGGTCGGAAGAAAACTCAGTTGAAACCCGCCAATGCCAACTGGGAAAACGAGAAGAAGAGGATTCAACGCCGAAATGCTTCCATTGAAAAGCTAGAGGAGGAGAAAAAGAACCTTGAAAGCATGACCGAGAAGGCTCGATTGGATTTAGAGGTGGCCGAGAAAGCTAGGTTAGACCTTGCCGATCAAGTTGCTTTCTTAACTGATGATGCCGGCAAGCTAAAGGAGAGATTGTCCGTTTCTGATGAGAAAATATCCAAATTGGAAGCTGATCTTGCCCACCTCAAAACTCAGGAGGCTGATGACTTACAAGAGGCGCGGGATCAGATTGCTCTTCAGATTCTCTGTGCTGCCGCCGTTGATCATCCGGCAATTCCCGCTATTACTGCCGAGAAGCTTTTGGAGTGGGGTTCCGAAACATTATTTAGTGACCATTCTCGCCAGGGCCACGCTCTTATCCCCTACTCCGCCGATGAGGTTTGTGATTTAGCCTCTGAGGATCTTGCTCTTGGAAAAACTAAATGGATTCCTCCTCCTGTTTCTGATCCCCAAATTGTGCGGAAATGGTACGATCTTGTTGATAGCAAAACTCAAGCCTTGACTGATGCAAAAGTCGCTGCCCTTGCTTCAATCAACGAGCGTCGTTCTCGTGCTTGACTTAATTTGCTTTCCGCATGATCCTTGGCTCCTCCTTTGTCGCTAGATTACCTATTGTTGATGTATTGCACAATGTTCTTTCCTGTTTTTATTTTCGATGTCGCCGAGGCGACAAAACAATGTTCAACTCTTGTTGGCTTGTATGCCTTTAGCCCATTTTGGCTTTGTTGTATTTTCCTTTTATGCTCTTTACTTTATGATGTCTTATCTCGCCTGTTCATATTTTCCAACTTATACCCTTCCCCAAAAAAAGTGAGACTAGTCTTCAGACTATCTCGCTTATTTACAACATTTATTCCTTTCTTTGTTTGAATTTGCAACTTTTCTTGAACTGTACTTAAGTATTTCCATGATATTACCTAAAACCTTCTATTCTTTGAGTACCGATGTCGCTTTTTATGGATGTTGCTCCTATTAGCTTTTATGCTTGTAAACGTAATCCTTACTTTATTTTTACCTGAAAGTATATTCCTGATGTCATCGATGTCTTATCAAAGTCATCGGTACGTACACGTGTGCTAGCCCTAGCCTTTATTTTTTGATGACATCATGGGGATGGTTGCCGCCAGTATAGCGCATTAATTTTGATGTGATTTTCAGCCCCCAAAATCTTAATGAATCCAAATTTGAACCCTGTGATGTGACCGATTGAACTTCCCTTTTCATGATTTCCTCGATAAATGAAAAAAAAGGATTTATACACATTTATGGCTGCTTTTTGTATTTTACCCCTTTATCTTTCCGGCCTATGAAAGGCAAACTTTGTCTTCTTTTTTTTTCACTTTCCTTTCCCCTTGTTTTCTTTGAAGAGAAGAAATGGATTCTAGCTTTTCTAATGATGAGGATTACGACATGGGGGGGTTGGGATTCCAGCTCTACCTAGCCCCCCCTTTTCCTCCGATGCCTCCTGACGAGTCACCGTCGGATAGAAACAGTGAGCATTCATCGCCGGCGAAAACCCCCTCCGATGATGACTCTCCATCTTCAGAAAGGGTCTGATGAAAAAGATGATAGTGAGCCCCAGGATGAAGATATGTCTTCCGGTGACTCTTCTGATACTTCTGATGATTCTGGTGATGATGGTGACGACGAGATGGATGAAGATGATGATGATGGCAGTGACGGCGGTGACGGTGGTATAGGTGATGATGGGGCCGGCCCGGCCGTCAATATCAACATCAATATCTTTATTTTCCCCTAACTTCTTTAGTTTCCCCTTTTCTTTTTCTTTGTTCTCCAGAAAGGTCATGGACCCGACCTGTTGTGGGGCCAACATGTAATTACTAATGGAAGCTTTTGGGTAGTTTGTTTATATTGCTTCCTGACCTTCTTGATGGATGGAAAGGAATTCCAAAGGTCCTGTTCTAACTTTCCCAGTTTTACTTTTCCAACCGTCCGTTTGTTTTCTAAATGTGTCTTTGTCGTAGGTCCAGTGTTTTGACTGGCCCTTCCCGCCATCTTTACATTTTTGCTTCCATGTTTTACTCCTTTGTCACTTATTTTTCCTTATGTGATTGTCTGTGATTTTCACCTTGTTTCCATGATGTGGCTTGTTTGAAAACAACCTGAATTTCTGACATCGTTTCCATGATGTCGCTATTTTAAAATAGCTTAAGTTCTAACATCTTTATCACGATGTTGCCGCAAAAGCGGTGTTAAAAACTTTGGCATCGTTACCATGATACCTGACATCGTTTCCATGATGTCACCGATAAGCGGCATAAAAGCTTGGTATCGTTTCCATGATACCCGACATCGTTGCCATGATGCACCGATAAGTGGCATAAAACCTTGGTATCGTTGCCAATGTACCTGACATCGTTGCCATGATGTCGCTGCAAAGCAGCATTTTTTTTAAAACACCTTGGTATCGTTGCCATGATGTCGCTGCAAAGCAGCATTTTTTTAAAAAACCTTGGTATCTTTGCCATGATACCTGACATCGTTGCCATGATGTCGCTGCAAAGCAGCATTTTAAAAACCTTAGTATCGTTGCCATGATACCTGACATCGTTGCCATGATGTCGCTGCAAAGCAGCATTTTTTTAAAAAACCTTGGTATCTTTACCATGATACCTGACATCATTGCCATGATTTCGCTGCAAAGCAGCATTTTAAAAACCTTGGTATCGTTGCCATGATACCTGACATCGTTGCCATGATGTCGCTGCAAAGCAGTAATTTTTTTTAAAAACCTTGGTATCTTTGCCATGATACCTGACATCGTTGCTATGATGTCGCTGCAAATCAGCATTTTATAAACCTTGGTATCTTTGCCATGATACCTGACATCGTTGCCATGATGTAGCTGCAAAGCAGCATTAGAACTTTTTTTTACTAAGTCTGTTAGGCCATTACATCCCGCTGTTCCATTTTCTTTCTGATTATTATGTTATCGCCAATTCAGATTTTGATATTGTATTACTACTTGTAAAAATTTATCCAAGTCTTTATCTATTTTACACCTTTGATGTATGTGTCATGATGACATTATCTTTTATCGCCTTTTGACTTTGCCGACTTTCTTTCTCATTTGATATAACAGCATAGGGTATAAACCAATCAAGTATTCGTCATGCTTACTACAACAAATATTTCCTTGTAAAACGATATAAAGGAGAAAATCCATAATTTTAAAATGTCATTTCATTAATTTCTTCAATATCTCAAATATAGTGAACATTCATATAAACCTCTTCTTATATTAATGAAAGCGACATAAAAGGAAAGCCATAATTTAAAATAAGTATTATCTCGATCCACCCTCTTTCCGTATTTCTTAGACCGAGGACATACTTACGGATAATATCACTTTAAGTGATGGGCGTTCCAGGCATGCTTGATTTATTTTCCGTCGTGATTTTTGAGCAGGTAGGTTCCTTCTCGCACCATCCTGTCTACTTGATAAGGTCCTTCCCATGTCGGATCCAGCTTTGAATACCTTGGTTTTTTCCCTTGGGCCTCTACACTTCTCAGCACCCAATCTCCTGGACTAAATGACCTTTTATACACCTTTTTGTCGTGACGTGCCTTCATTCTTTGTTTATAATCGATCATTCTCATCCTGGCCTGCATCCTCCTTTCCTCCACCAAATCCAATTCATTGCATCGCCTTTGTGTTGGGTTTCGTAGTAACATGCGCAACGGAATTAAGCATTTAAAATTTAATGAAACCCAAAGCCCATAGATCAATTCATATGATTAAGTCAAATACAACATAATGAATACTAGAATACTAACCCTTGAAGCCTTTGATTTTGCAACCTTGAATTCGATGAAGGCTTGAAATCTTGATCACGATCAAAGCAAGAATCACGAACTATGAAGATGATAAGTTTCACCCTCTAGCGGTATACACACCACGAACGAATATCAAGAACACTTGATCTTGGTTGCTAGACCAAATCATGAAACACACTTTCATGATGTATAGAACTATATGTAATTATTATGTATGTGATATTTTTGTTCTTCAATCTAGGGATGTCTTAGAACAAGAAATTCATCCTCTCAAACCCTTGGAGGCTCTCACAAACTTATATAATGCTTAGGACTGATTAGGGCAACTAGAGGGGAGTTTTATACTTGTTTCGCCTATTCCAAATAGGTAACAAGTGACCAAACCCGTAAGAAAATGGAACAGAAAAATTCTGGGTAGAAACCCTAGAGGTCCGCCCGGGTCTTATAGGAGGTCCGCCCGGACCCTCCCAAAGGTCCGCCCGGGTCCTTTAGGAGGTCCGCCCGGACCGCCCCCTTTTTTCCAGTTTTCTCCTCTAAATTCCTAAAATCCTCAAAAGGTCCTTCGACCCAAAATTCCATTTAAGTCCTTTTAGATTCGTTCTATTGTGTGTGACCCTCTAAGATTATACTAAGTTGGCAATGGGTTCAAACATGAACTCATAAGATATGATTAAGTTCTAGCAAACCGTCATACCTACCCAAATAGTATAACTAGATACAAGTTCGCATTTCTTTTGATTATGTCATAATACCTTTGTCCACGATGTCATTGAACACAAGTCATGGTCAAGAGTCAACTTGTTTTTGTTCAATACTTTCTCGATTCCGAATATGTTGATAATCCAAATGACATTGATCCAATCAATCCATTTGAGTTTGGCCAAACATTTCATCAACATCATTCCTACGAGGGGCCCAAGCTTGACATCTCTCCAAAGAGGGACAAATCCATTTAGCTTATTATTCTTCCCTACGTGAATCCGATTATGCCAATCATACCCATTATAGCTACCTGGTTAAGGGTAACGTTTGAATATGTCAAACATAATCTTCATCAAGTGGAAGACTATAATAACTTCATGTCTAAGGATTCAAATGACATAACTAATGTGAGATTTATATATGACATCGACCATGACATAAATCTCATACTGCGGGCCATGTCCAGTACCTTGTTCCAAACAAGTACCCATAAATCTAACATGATCATCCCATGATCATTTATCCTTTATACTAGTGCTTAACAAGCTCTAGGGACAGAGATTATTATAAGCAAACACGAGCAATAATAATAATCTTAATATCTCTTTATCATCATGAGTGAAATGATAACTTATGCAACATTTAACAAACGTGCCTAGGGCACCAACACCAACAATCTCCCACTTGCCCTAGGCCCAATCACCAAGGTATCTAATACCCATGGACCTAACATGACCATCATGTTTAGCTTGTAGAAGTCCCTTTGTTAGCGTGTCCGCAATGTTATCATCACTAGGTACTTTGCATATATGTACGTCTCTCTTATCAACGATTTCTCAAACGATAAGAAAACGCCTAAGTATGTGTTTGGATTTAGGTTGTGCCCTTGGTTCCTTTGCTTGAGCAATAGCACCACTATCATTACTAATAAGGTCTATTGGATTAGCAATGCTAGGAACCATCTTAAGTTCACCAGTGAACTTCTTAATCCAAACAATTTCCTTTGCAGCATCTAATGCAGCAATATACTTAGATTTAGTATATAGAATTTATTGACTGTACTCTGCTTGGAACTATTCCAACTTACAACTTCACTATTTAACACAAAACTCGATTGCGATCATCTATCATCTTTGTCGGTTTGGAAGCATGCATCTGTGTACCCATATACAACGAGATCATCTTCCATCCCTCCATAGATCAAAGCCGGAGTCAGATTGTCATCTTCTCGTCATGCTCCAATCATAAGATACATCCGGTCTAGTACATATCATGGCATACATGATGGATCCATTTGCCGAAGCATATGGCATCTCACTCATTTTCTCATGCTCATCATTTGTCTTTAGGACATTGAGTCTTGCTTAGAGAAACTCCATGTAACACTGACAACTGTCCTCTTTTAGAACTTTCCTTGCGGAATCTTCTAATGACTTTGTCAATGTGTGTACTTTGGCTTTAAATCAATTAGCTTCCTTTATGCCAAGGACATATGCGATTTCACCCATATCTTTCATTGGGAAGCACTTTTCCAAACAAGGTCTTTACAGACTGACGTATGGGAATGTCGTTTCCAATGAGCAATATGTCATCCACATATTTAAATAAGGAGTAGCAATATGCTCCCACTAATCTACTTGTGTATACAAGGTTAATCTTCGTTCTTGATAAAACAAAACTCTTTGATTTATAAAAACGGAGGCTCCAACTCCCAGAAGCTTGCTTTAATCCATCCAATGGATTTCTGCAATTTATATAATTTATTAGAATTTTCCTTGACTGTCAAAACCTTTAGGTTGTATCCAATACATCCTTAAGTTAGTTCCCGTTGAGGAACGCTTGTTTTGACATCATTTTGTTAAATTTCATATTCCAAATATGATCATGTGCCTATGAAAATTCTAGTAAGTTTCTCGCTACCCATGTAAGTTTTCTCCAAGAAAACTTAATCTCATCTTTTGGTTTTTACACCTTAGGACAGAATGATCAAGTTCCAAACTTGATTATTACACATTGATTGCCTTTTAGATATTATGACTCCAAGTCATTAATCTAAATATGGAGCGGACATTGTACCATCGATAGGTGGCAAACGTGTCATCTTTCAATGAACTTTACCTCAATACTTTCTATTTTGAAATATCCAATATTTCTTGTCATAGATTGTATCATATCATGTACGCAAGTACTTTGTATAACTTGAACGGACTTTTCACGACTCCTTGTGAAAACTTGTTCAATTTCCATCTTAGGTTAAATTATATTTTCTAGGTCTCGAACCATTCGAGATATATTTTACTCCCACTGATTCTTTTAGAGATAAATGACTTATCAAGAAAAGCACCATCATAAGTAACAAACCATTTGTTTCTTATGAGTAAAACATTATCCTCAAGTTTCCCTAGGATATCCCATGAAAATATATTTGTTAGATTTAAATATGAGTGTGTCCCAGACAGCTCCTTTCCAAAAAGTCTCACCATCATAAATCTTTATGAAAGATAAACCCGGTTTTCTTTCACCTTTTAACCTCCTTTGATGGAACTTAAATTAGTGTAATTATAGCGGTTTCAAATACATAACCCCAAAACAAATAATGGAAGATCAATCTGACGTTATCATCTAATGAATCCTTATCCAATAAGGTTCTTTTCCTCCATGCAGACACATCATTCCAAATGGTGTTCTTGGTGGAGTTTAATTGTGAAACTATTTCACAACCTTAACGATGACTGTCAAATTCTTGGTTTAATTATTCATCATCGTGATCCAATCAGAATCTTTGAATAATTTTACCAAGTATTAACAAAATTTTCTTTTAGCATTGCTACTTAATGCACCATATACATCGAGATGTATTAGGTCAAGTAAGATGTTAGCCTTTTACCAATCATAGTAAAAGAAGTCTTGGTCCAAGTAAATAAGATTTGCATAAATCATGTGATTCCAAATCATATGACTTAAAATTCCGTCCCATGGAATTTTAGATATGCATTTCTCATTTATTTGATCAAAACAATAATGCATAAAGAATTTTAATTATTTATGTTATAGCATCTATTACTTTGTTCTTCAAGATTTAGGATATAAAATTTATTTATATGATAACTATGATAACACAATGAAGTAAATCATAACAAATAAAGCACTTTTCTTATTCCAAATAAGAAATAAATATCCTTCATTATCTTATAACAAAATAATATTTTCTACTTCATTAGTAAAGTCACTTTACAAGTGTTCTACGAACAATGTTGCAACCATTGCATCATTACCATTCATAGATCAAACTTTACTATAAGTAGTCTTTCAATTTACTAATTATTGCACATTTTTACAAATGTGGGACCCATATCCGGTATCCAATACCCAATAATTAAAGTTAAAAAGATTAATTTATAACATAAGTATCCCGAGTGGTAGTCCTACTACCATTCCTTTTGTTGATCGTCCAAAATCTTGACTACAATTCTAAATGGTCAATCCAATTGCCATTTTATCAAATTGCATCAATTAGAGTTATTATTTTAACCATAATTATTTTCTTTAGGTTTGACAATGTCTGTCTTACCATTTCCTTAGGCACTTGGCCTCCTTTCCATCATGAACCATGAGCATTGGAGAACCTTTCTCCATTATCTTCATCTCCGCAGTTTTTTCATCATATCATGCAACTCGGAGAGATTCTTATTCATTCCAAGCATGTTATAGTTCATCATGAAGTGATTATAACTTTTGGACAACGAATCAAGAATGAGATCCGTAGCTTGCTCCAATCCAATTGGACAACCAAGTTTCTCAAGATGCTCTATGTAGCCTTTATCTTAAGCATGTGAGGTTCCACTTATTGCCCTTTACTCCTTTTGCAAGAAGTGAATGCAATAATGGTTTTATACCTCTCTTGCTTAGATTGCTCTTTGAAACATGTAACTCAACTCCACGCCTATCTAATAGGCTTCCACAAGTTCCAAACTTTGTTGGAGTTTCGAGTTCATAGTTACGAGCATGAGACAACTCACATCCCTAGAAACATACTCATGTCTCTTGTGATTGTCTTTGTCTGGCATTGGGTTCTTTAGGAATAGGCCCATAAAAAATGTACAACACATCTTCTTGCCTTAGAACGATTCTTAGGCTTAGGATCCAATCAATGAAGTTTGTACCTTTCTCTTGAAGCTTTATCCTTATCAAGGATTGATCGCAACGATTTTAGTTGTCATCTACAACTTATGCAAAATTTCCAAAATTTTACAAGTACCAATCTCATTAAAGAGATAAATAATGTATTTTTCAAAAATACTCCCACTAAATTATATAACATTCTTATACATCCAATGTATAATATAATTTAAATGGGCTAAGATCCAACTTTAATTTAATTTCAAGTACCCTTTGGCGCACCGCTCAAAATCAAATTAATTAGGTAAACAACCCTGCCAATCATATCCCATATGACTCTTAGATCCTTTTCTGAGATTATTTTAAAATTGGGCTAAGATCCAACTTTAATTTAATTTCAAGTCCGCTATGGCGGATTACACAAAATCAAATTAATTAGGTAGACAATTTCTTGTCAATCATATCCAATATGATTCTTAGGGATCCAATTTTCAAAAGCATGTTTAATCTCATCATTGCCTAGGCCCAAAACTGTTTTGACGTCTAATTAAGTCCAACCATTTTAAACGCATAGGAAACTCTTGCTCATACAAGAATAAAATTAATGCACCTCACTTTGGCGAGCCCACATGAAAATACCCGTGTACTTACAAGTGTTTTAATCATGACGTGGCAAAAATGACTTAAAACTTTCTTGAAGGTTCATCACCATATAGCATACAACACATTTATGAGCACACAAGATAAACATGTTATGCATCAAGTTTAGCCACTAAATTAATAATCATTAATTTAAGCATAATATTTATGTGTCATTAGTTTCTCTATAATTATGAGGATGAGACTATTTGAACTTTGGTTATCATCTCCAAATCAAGACAACAAGAAGTGCGGTCGAACTAAGCATTTGGCAACCACAATCCCGCACTAATTCAAGAAACCAAGAAAGTAGTCCATGTGGCCGAAATTAAGCAATAGATGGTCTCGATGAACGTAGGCCAATTGCATCCACAATTCCACATAGATTTCCAATCTTTGAATCAAGAACTTTGTTTCTCAATTTTAGCAATTATTCACTCTTCATAATTCTAACTTCGTTTTATCTTTGAAACTTTGATTGCGATCAAGTTTGGGAAACACAATCTCAATGAACGCAGATTAGCCATCCAAACCTTGATCCATTCTCAGAATCACAAGATCAAAACAAATAGGAAAATCAAACCCCGAGACCCAAACCCAAACCAAACGCCAAACCCCCGCTCCATACCAGAAGGTCCGGCCGGGTGCTTGCAGTGGTCCGGTCGGACCCACCTCTGAAAAATCCCAGATTTCTGAGTCGAACCAAAACCAATCGCCTGACCCCCGATGCATACCCAAGGGTCCGGACGGGTCCTTGCTATGGTCCGGTCAGACCTACGCTGAAAAGTCTAGAATTTTTAAAGTTCCAAAATTTTGCTCAAAATTGTTTTTCCCGATTCAATTAGGATTTGGTGTTCTTGATGATCCAATCATTATGAACATCAGAACCTTTAATGAACAATTCATGAATCCTTAGATTATCAAAACTTTGATCCAATAAAAAATTGATAACTCAAACAATTTTTAAATCCACCATAATTTTTATTGCGATTGAATAGTGCGATTAAAGTTTACAAAACAATAAACCACATAAACGCATATAACACATAAATATCATAATCCCAATATTCAAATCATGCTAGACACATAAACAAATAATTTATATACACACAACATGATTATGTATTGAAATAATCAACATGAACGGGGCTCTGATACCACTGTTGGGTTTCGGAGTAACATGCGCAGTGAAATTAAGCATTTAAAATTTAATGAAACCCAAAGCCCATAGATCCATTCATATGATTAAGTCAAATACAACATAATGAGTATTAGAATACTAACCCTTGAAGCCTTTGATTTTGCAACCTTGAATTCGATGAAGGCTTGAAATCTTGATCACGATCAAAGCAAGAATCACGAACTATGAAGATGATAAGTTTCACCCTCTAGCGGTATCCACACCACGAACGAATATCAAGAACACTTGATCTTGGTTGCTAGACCAAATCATGAAACACGCTTTCATGATGTATAGAAATATATGTAATTATTATGTATGTGATATTCTTGTTCTTCAATCTATGGATGTCTTAGAACAAGAAATTCATCCTCTCAAACCCTTGGAGGCTCTCACAAACTTACATAATGCTTAGGACTGATTAGGGCAACTAGAGGGGAGTTTTATACTTGTTTCACCTATTCCAAATAGGTAATAAGTGACCAAACCCGTAAGAAAATGGAACAGGAAGATTCTGGGCCGAAACCCTATAGGTCCGCCCGGGTCTTATAGGAGGTCCGCCCGGACCCTCCCAAAGGTCCACCCGGACCACCCCCTTTTTCCAGTTTTCTCCTCTAAATTCCTAAAATCCTCAAAAGGTCCTTCGCCCAAAATTCCATTTAAGTCATTTTAGATTCGTTCTATTGTGTGTGACCCTCTAGGATTATACTAAGTTGGCAGAATAGGTTCAAACATGAAATCATAAGATATGATTAGGTTCTAGCAAACCGTCATACCTACCCAAATAGTATAACTAGATACAAGTTCGCATTCCTTTAGAATATGTTATAATCTCTTTGTCCACGATGTCATTGAACACAAGTCATGGTCAAGAGTCAACTTGTTTTTGTTCAATACTTTCTCGATTCCGAATATGTTGATAATCCAAATGACATTTATCCAATCAATCCATTTGAGTTTGGCCAAACATTTCATCAACATCATTCCTACGAGGGGCCCAAGCTTGACATCTCTCCGAAGAGGGACAAATCCATTTAGCTTATTATTCTTTCCTACGTGAATCCGATTATGCCAATCATACCCTTTATAGCTACCTGGTTAAGGGTAACGTTTGAATATGTCAAACATAATCTTCATCAAGTGGAAGACTATAATAACTTCATGTCTAAGGATTCAAATGACATAACTAATATAAGATTTATATTTGACATCTACCATGACATAAATCTCATATCGCGGGTCATGTCCAGTACATTGTTCCAAACAAGTACCCATAAATCTAACATGATCATCCCATGACCATTTAGCCTTTATACTAGTGCTTAACAAACTCTAGGGACAGAGATTATTATAAGCAAACACGAGCAATAATAATAATCTTAATATCTCTTTATCATCATGAGTGAAATGATAACTTATGCAACCTTTAACAAACGTGCCTAGGGAACCAACACCAACACTTTGACCATTCTGAACTTCATCATAACAGGCTACTCTATGCGTGGGCAGGGCCATCTCGGCAGGCGCCATTGCTTTAGAACCGTACGTCATAGCAAATGTTGTTTCTCCGGTTGACCCCTTGACCGTTGTTCTTATATACCGCAGCGCCTTTGGGAGTTCCTCTAACCAGGCACCTCCTCCCTCTTTCAAATTTTTTGACATGATCTATAAAACCTGCTTGTTTACCGCCTCTGCTTGCCCATTGCATTGTAGCCAATATACCGCTGCGGTGGCATGCTTTACATTTAACCTCTTGCATTCATTGGTTAACTTTTGGCCAAACTAAGGTCCATTGTCTGTAATAAGTATTCTTGGGAGGCCATATCGGCACCATATGTTCTCGGTAAAAAACTTAATCACTTCATCTGCCGTTGTGGATTTTAACGCCTTTGCTTCCACCCACTTGGTGAAGTAGTCCACCGCAACAATAACCATCTGAGTTCCTCCCTTGGCCTTAGCAAAGGGTCCAATCAAATCAACCCCCCACATATCAAATGGCCATGTTGCTATAATTGGGCTTTGTTCAGTTGCGGGTTGTCGCGGCATATGAGCATGTCACTGGCATTGGTCACATCTATTCACATACTCCTTTGCATCCTTCCTCAGGCTGGGCCAATAATATCCATGTAACAAAACCTTGTCGGAAAGCGTTCTGTTCCCCGGGTGGCCTCCACATACCCCTTCGTGGATCTCAAATAACACTTGATCAATTAGACTTAGCCCTACGCACCTTAAAAATGGTTTCGAAAAAGACTTCCTGTACAACACCCCATCTTGGACTGTATATCTTAGAGAGGTTTTCTTAATCATTGTCGCATTTGGTTCTTCTTGTGGTAACTCCCCCTTCTCTAAATAAGCTATCATTTCGCCAACCCAATCCAGCGCAACCCCTTCCTCAATGTTCATCATTATTGGCCTATCAATTACTGGCACTTCCACGAATTCTATCATAACTTTTTTGGGCAAGCTCTCTATCTTTACGCAAGCGGCTTTGATCAACATGTCGGCCCTTTTATTGTCTTCTCGGCATATACCAATCAACTCCCAGTATTCCAATGTCGCCAGCAAGTTTCTAGCCATTTCGCAATATTTTGCCAACACCGGATTGTGTACCCCAAACTGTCCCTTTACTTGGTTTACTACCAGTTGAGAATCTGAATTAATTACCACCTTTCTAATTCCGACATCCCAGCATAATTCTACTCCTGCAATCAGGGCCTCGTATTCGGCCTGATTATTTGATACGGCAAACTTGAACCGTAAATCCTTCTCGTGCCTGCTTTCTTCATTGGGAGCTGTCAAAACTATTCTGGCCCCTCCTTTGTCCATGGCTGATGAACCATCAACCTGTAACAGCCAACATCCTTCAGGCCTTTCCCTTTCTTCTTTTTGTCGCGAATCTTGACTTGTCGCTTTCCTCTTTCTTGACGTTCCAATGTTCAACTCGCCTGGTGACTTCTCAAATGAACTTTCAAGAATGAAATCTGCCAGTGCTTGGTCTTTTATAGCTTTTCTTGCCTCGTAGACGATGTTAAACTCCGTCAACTCGATTGACCACTTAAGAAGCCTTCCCGCCGAGTAAGGCTGCTGCAAGATCTTTCTTAAAGGAGCACTGGTCAGGACCACGATTGGATGCGACAAGAAGTAAGCCCTTAATTTTCTTGAGGCCATAACCAAAGAGTAAGCTAGTTTTTCGGCGTCAAAATATCTCGTCTCTACTTCACTTAATGCCTTTGAGACATAGTATACTGGCTTTTGTACACCCTTTTCTTCTCGCACCAAAACAGCTGCTATTGCTAAATCTGATGCAGCAAGGTAAATTTACAACTTCTCTCCCTCGATTGGACTGCTCAGGATTGGCGGCTTTCCCAGATATTCCTTGATTTTCGAGAAGGCTTCATTACATTGCTCGTCCCACGAAAACTTCTGGTTCTCCTTGAGCGCTTTAAAGAATGGCAAGCACTTTTCCGCCGACCGTGAGATGAATCTGCCCAACGCAATAATTCTTCCATTTAATCTTTGAATTTCTTGAATGGTTTTGGGGGGGGGGGGACATGTTGATTAAGGTTTCAATTTTCATTGGATTAGCCTCTATCCCGCGTCTGTTCACCATGAACCCTAAGAACTTTTCGGCCGTCACTCCGAAGGTGCACTTACTGGGGTTCAATTTCATGGAATTACTCCTTAAGTTATCAAATGTCTCCGCCAAATCTGCCAAATGATCACCCTCCTTTGTCTTGATTACCATGTCATCGATGTAAGCCTCTACATTCCGCCCAATCTGACATTTAAAAATTAAATTCACCATTCTTTGAAAAGTTGCACCAGCATTTTTTAACCCAAACGGCATCATGATGTAATAGAAGTTTCCCATTGGGGTCCGAAAAGCTGTTTTTGCTCTGTCATGTTCGGCCATCTTTACTTGATGATACCCAGAGTAGAAATCGCTGAAACTGAGTGTCTGATGTCCCGCAATGAAGTCAACCAACTTGTCGATTTTTGGGAGCGGGTAGCAATCCTTGGGGCATTCCGTATTGAGATCAGTGAAATCGATACACATCCTCAATTTTCCATTTGCTTTTCTGACCAAGACCGGACAAGCCAGCCATATTGGGTAGGTGATCTCTTCTATGATTCTGGCCTTCAATAACTTCTCGACCTCCGCTACTACTGCTTTCTCTTTCTCGGCCGACAGGTATCTTACCTTCTGCTTAAATGGTTCGACATTGGGATCTTCATTTAGGCAGTGTATGGCTACATTCTCGTCTACCCCTTCCATGTCTTCAGGTTTCCAAGCGAAAATGTCTATGTTTCCCCTCAAGAATTGTACTAGCCTTTCTCGCTCTTCTTCATTCCAGTGCGTCCCAATCTTAACCTTCTGGTCAAGGTATTCATCATTTACCACAACTTCCTCCAATTCCTCGGATGCCTGAATGTCGTGCTCATCTCGCATCTGCAAGGTATCGACCTCAATTGGCCTCTTTTCTCGCTGCTTCTTTCCCATCTCTGTCGCTTTTTCGCCTATCTGCCCCTTATGAATGATTGGCTGCCCATCTGGCCTTTCCATTTCAATCTCTTCACATTCTTCCTCTGATTGCATCTCTTCCACCAGTGGTTTTTCTGCCGAAAAAATTATGATCCCATCCCGGTTTGCCTCTTCTACTGAGATTTCTTCTATCTCAGGCTCTTTCATCCCCACAAAGTTTACCGCTCTTGACCATGTCATCTTGGTCGTTATTAACTTCACTGCCACAATATTGTTATCAGAAACTAAGCCTTCTTCCCTTTCCCGCTCTTTTTCATTATCGGAGTCTGGATTTGTCATTGCTTCTACCATATCCATCCCCATTATTGGATCTCGCATCCCATAATCTGTTGGAATTATGGCTGAGTTATGACGCATGCTCTCCATTACTTCCCAATCCTCATCATCACATTCCTCTAAGTCGGCAATCACCCCCACAAATTTAGTTTTCGACCTTTTGGAAGCCTGTGTCATTGTCACAGAACTTACGTTTGCCACTCGTTCGTTTTGAATCTCCAATTGTCACTTAAGGGCCATCTTTGGTGTGCTTAAGAGACATCCAATCCCGTTTGCTGTCGGGAATTTCACACGCTGGTGCGGCATAGAAGCTACCATCTCGAACTGCTGCATGAATGGTGTGCCCAAAATGGCATTGTAGGAGGATATCAAGTCTAGAACTATGAATTCTACCAATTTAGATTTTACTTTTCCCTCCTTTAGATCTCCAATTTCCACCATGAGTCTGATCACGCCCTTGGGTGTCACGGTATGGTTTGTGAATCCCTCCAGATATCCATTGTGCGGCAATAAGTTGGCCTCCGTAAAATTCATCCTCTTGAAGGCTTCATAATACAGAATATTCCTTTCCGCCCCTGTGTCCACCATTACTCTATGCATGTTTTTTGTTACCAACCTGGATGCTGATAACTAGAGGTTGACAAGCATGTGTTACCGTTGCCGCCAGCTCTTTTCGCGTAAAACTTATTACCCTGTCTTCGGCAGGTGGGAATGCTGGAATATTGACTGTAACACCCGTCCTAATTCCTGTTAAATTCTTGACTTGCATAATTATATGCTATTTTAATTGAGTTAATTATTTAACTAATTGAGCAAGTTTAAGTCCTAATTTTTTAAGTTAAAACTTTAGGGTCATTTGTGAAAAATTAAAGTTTAGGGGACTTTTTGTCAAAGTTGAAACTTGAGGGGCCTAATTGTAATTTCTCGAAACTTGTAAGTATATAAGTTGGGTTTGCCTTTCTCTGAGAAAGAAAAATTCTAAGTTCTTCTCGTACTTTCCTCTGTTTCATAAAAGGGAGTTCAGTTTTACCCTATTCTCGACTCCTCGCGATTAATTATTCCTCTGTTCGTGATTCTGATCCCGGATAAATATTCGTGGCGCTGAATAGAGCGTTTCCTGCCGAACAGAAATTAGTTTGGGTGAATTTGATTTCGGAGTAGGTAAGTCACTAGCTCCCCCTTGCTTGTAATAACATGCCTATGTGTTATTCTTGATACTTGTACTTGTTAATTTCGTGATTTGGTTGAATTTTGTGATACTTGTAAATTTGGGACGAAGGGAGTATTCCTATGAATTACAAGAATGAAATAGATTTGCAAAAGTGTCCTGGGAATGTTAATAAGAAAATTATACTCCTATTCGTGAGACGATAAAATAGTAACTTGATTTAAATATTATTAGAAAAATTGTACCATTATTTGTGGTACGGGGAAATGAATGGAAGTATCCCTAAATGATTAAATTAGTATATTAGAAAATTATACTTATACTTTTGGGACGGTGAAATATTTAATTGGAATAAAAGGAAATTATCCTATTATTTGTGGGACGGTAAAAGAAATGTTTTGAACTTGTTTGTATGTCCTGGGTGTGCTAAGTACTCCTAGGTAGTGTATAAGTGTTAGTAAAAGTATACGCCTACGCTTGGGACGGACAATTGTAAACCTGGGAAAGAATTGAGCATTTCCTGAAATAGCCCTTATTGGGCGACCGCCCATCTTTCTGGAATGTTTTTCAAAGGATTCACCTGCTAGTGTGAGGCCGCCCGGTCCATTTTGAGCGCCAGCCCGGGTGCCCTGAAAAATAAAAAGCTTGTTTAAAGTTTGTATAAGTTGGAAATAACCCCAATTGAGGCATAGAGCCTTAGTATAAGATGTCCTAGCAAGTGTTGTGATACCTTAGGGGCATCAGAAGTGAGTCTTGAACATGATTATTCAATGATTTGAATAGAGAATTTGAGCCTAAGAGTAACAACTCTTTTATATCTCTTGAAAGTGCTATAAACAAGCACTAATGTGTTATATATGTCTTGAATCAATGTTTGTGTACCTTAGGGGCACTAGAACAATGTCTTGAGCTTAAACATCCAAAGTATAGGATTAAGAACTTGTAAGTATGAGATGTATAACTCATCTACTTAGCTTGAATTTGAAGTATACGACAATTAAATCTTGTACATGACTTGAATATCCAAAGATTGGAATAATAACTTGAGTATAAGATAAGTAATTCTTGTACATGTCTTGAACATCCAAAGAATTGGATTGAGAACTTGAATGTAAGATGATAGAACTCTTGTTCATGACTTGAAACCAATACGTGTGTATGGTAATGAACTTGAAAGTGCTATGAACAAGCACTAACGTGTTCGAACTTTCCTTGATGTGTATGTACAAATCTTGCACATAACTACTTGATAGAATGTGGCTTGTTGACTACTTGATACTTGGTATTAATAACCAAAGAGTTAGAATGTGGAACTAGATAGAAAATGAACAACTCTAAGACATACTTGAATCTAATACGTGTGTATTGAAAGTGCTATGAACAAGCACTAATATGCTAGTAATTGGTTTTAATCGTGCATATACTCAATGAAGTATATAAAGTATAAAGAAGATATCTTGTTCGTGAGTTGAGTTCCAAAGAATGAGGGACTAGTGTAATATGAAGATAATTCATAAAACAATGATTATAGAACACAATATGTGTTGGAAAATGTATTCAATTATTAACGATACATATACGCGAGGTATGATTGTGACTAGGTACAATACGACCTATTCGACTACGTGCTTAGAGTCTAAGATATATGGCTCTACTCGAAAGTAAGGGTATCGTGATAGACACATTAGTGTGTTAAAGGTTATATGAATATGTACATGCAAATATTTTATATGACAAAGTGATATAGTATGACATACCCTACTACTTGGTTGGGGTCTGTTATTAATAGACTCTAATTTGGCTTGATTGTGTTAGGTGGACACATTATGTGCCATTGTTATACTAAATTGTATTTGCAAATATAGTATACGTGTACTTGTATTTGGTGAGCACATGATTACATGGTTCCTGAAGAGCTAGTCCACTACTTTTGGACTTAGTTCTATACTCTTGTAGTTCAAGTAAATATCTACTTGTGCATTCCTGTTTGAGTCCAGCTGGTCACCTTGCTTGTTCGGAAATATATAGGTTCACGCTTATCGCGAGAGCTGGGGCTTAAGTGATAATCGGGTCCCTATGTATTTGCGCTTGACCCCTTACTACAGGCCATAGTAAGGGCATAGCTTCATTGGTTGGAGCAATACGGCTGACTTAAGTGAATGCTAAAACTCGTGAACACCTCGTGAATCTTGTTCTTGTTAGTGACACTGGTTACCGGGTCCTATTGTGTACTGCACAGCAGAAACTTGATTGATCGTGATTTGTCATCTGCAATAAGCAACGACAACAATGGTTTACTTGGGAGGAATAAGGTTGGAATATCCTTTGTAACGTGTTAGTTTAGCCTTATGTGCTAGTTACTTGATGAGTTGGCTTAGCCTCTCATATACTTGTTACTTGATGACATCTTGAGCATGATTACTTGATAATCTTCTTAATTTGCATGATTATATGATAACATGCTATGTACTTGTATCTAGTAACTTACTGAGATTTATCTCACCCCGTTCCTTGTTTATTTGTTTCCCCCCCCTAGGAAAGCAAGTGGTAATACGTTGTGAGGCTCGACTTAGCAGGGGCCTACTTGGCAGGTTGTTCTTGTTGGGGATTGTTATCCTTTCCAGTTTTGGTGAGGACGATTTGGTATCAGTTGTTTAAACTCAGTATATTGGGTAGACTTGTATAGTGTTCTTGTAATGCCAGCGTATGTGCTAGTCATGCTTTCCGCTGTGTACAACCATTTGGTTTAAATTTCTTGGTATAGAACTCGTTGTGAGCTATCTTAGCTCGTTCCTCTTGAGAGTATATATGATGTCAGTTTGATATAATCAGATGTCATTCAGTTTCTCGCTTCTTGTTAGTCACGCGCACCAGGTTCGAGGTTCTATTAGGGAATCCCGGGACTTGGGGGCGTGTCATTGACCGTATAGTCTAAGGTCATAATCTGATCTTGTAGCTGGCTAATTGTGGCGGGATGATTGATCACAAAGATGTCTTCTTGGTTGCCGGCCTGTGGGGCAAATTTTGGCTCCATTTGCAGATACTCTTGCAACTGGCCGGCATCTATTCGTCTTTGAATCAGCCTTCTTAAATTAACACAGTCGTCTATAGCATGACCATTTGCATGGTGATATTCACAATATTGCCCCATATCTCGCCTTTGGGCTTCCGACATTTCAAAGGCTGGAGGGAAATCTACATTCCTCAAAATTTCACTTGGCCGAGCATTCAGCTTTGAAAATGATTTTTGGGGTCCTCGTCCTCTTCCACGTCCACCCCTTCCACGGTCATAACCTCGGCCTCCTCCACGTCCGCCATTCCTTCCTCCTTGCTTCCCCTGATTTCCCTCATTTGGTGCAAAATAATCGACCCGATCCCTATTATTCCTCCTTAGCGCGACATGGGACTGGTTCTGGGGTTCCACCCTGGCTTCCCCCTACAATAACCATTAATTCTCGCTTTCAACTCTTCAGTTGTGGTAGGAAGTCGCAAACTTAGCTCCTATAGTAAATATCCTGGCAGAAGCCCTGACATAAATAACCCGATTACATAGTTGTCATCTACATCCATTATCCTTTCAGCTACCTTAAAAAATCTTTCAGAAAATTTTACCACAGTTTCGCCTTCTCGCTGCTTAATTAAGTATAAGTCCTGTCGGCCTACCAATTGAATCCCTATAAACCCAAACTTTCTCAGGAACTTCTCTTTCAAGTCTTCATAACTAATTATAGACCCAGCGGGAAGCGAGAAGAACCATTCCAAAGCATGGGCTGTTAATGTACTTGTAAAGACCTTACACAGCACTGAATCCACTTTAGTCAAGAGGCTCATAGTTACCTCAAAACTACCGACATGAGTCCTTGCCGCAGTGGAACCGTCATACTTGGTTAGGTCCGGTAACCTAAAATTTAGATCCGAATCAGCCTCCTGGATATACTTCGTGAAAGGTGATGAGAAAGAGTCACGATTGTTCCCACTCATTTTTGTTTCTAGCTGAATAACCATTTTCATAAGTTCCCGGTTCTTCTCTTCTCTTTCATGCTCTATCCAAAGATTTTCCCGCTGCTGGGCTGCCCAATACGCTCTCGGTATTCAAAATTCCTTCCATCTCGCTTATCAGCTATCCCTTTATTCTCACTCACTGACATCCTATCATCCTCCAGTCTTCCTCATACTCATACCATAGAGATTCCTCATAAGCCGTTGCTGGCTGATGAAGAACCTTTATTCGCTTCCCGTTTTCTATGATTGTTTGTTGTTCCGGTCCCAGAATCCTTCCTGCTTGGTCCATGCCTTCCTTTGGTCCATTTTTCCGCTTCTGTATTGCCTCGTCATATACTCTAGTGTCTGGCATTTCGCCTACCCTACCATGATGCTGCTTTCGGTTATCTCTCCTTACTGGATTAACAACTTCCTTATGATTTCTTTGCCCTTCATCCACTTGTTCCTTTTCTACATCAACCACTTGTATAGGAATGGAAGTCGGCACCTGTCCTAAGGCTGCCAATCTAGCGTTATTTGCCATTAATTGCAACAACATTTGGTTTTCCGCCGTCAACCTCCTTATCTCATCCTCCTTATCGAAAGTTGGACATACCTGTTGTTGAACCACTTTTCCCTTCAAACGGCGTAAAGCCACCTCTCGTCCTGCGACGTCCCATTGCTCATCCCCTTCTTCTAATCCTCCGACATTAATGTTATTGACGTCGTCATTCACCCCAGTGGGGTTTGGAACTCCAACTCCTTGAAAGCCCTGGTTCTGAACAATCATATTTTTCACGGGAGTATCTTCAGGCATAACTATTTCACCAGAAATTTGTCAAAAGACGGAGATACGCCGATTGCAATTCTATTAATCAGTATTACCCCTTCTCCCTTAAAAACTACAAAAACCCAGCTATCAACGAAAACAGATTTTTAGGAAATAGATTTATCTCCACCCTTCGTTGCACAAATCTAAGAATCCATGGCCACAAGCTTACAATTACTACTGCTACTCAACTAATACACCCTTCCCAACTACTTCACCCTCCAAATTACCAGCAACAATACCATGGCTATTTATCCGGCAACTAATCTGAAGAATTCAGGTCCCGGCAACAGAACCAATTGATGCGCCGATGATAAAATTCCGACTCGGTGCACTTATGATCCGCCTCGTAGTCTTGATCGGAACTTGGCTCAATCTCCAGAACTGCGTGAACAGTGAACAAACGTCACTAAGCTGGGGGCACCTCCGGGGTGAGAGTAAGTGTTTGCTTGAGGAAGGGAAAAAGGAAGAAGTGAGGTGCAGTAGGTGTGTGTGTGTGTTTGGCCAAAAAGTAAAGATTACCTGTTATGAATGACGTCCTCTTTATTTATACCCCTTCAGCATGTGCAAGTCTCGTGCCATAACTCGTGTATTCCATGTGCTTTTTGCCAGTTGGCACCTCCTCATTGGCTGCTCAAAAGTTGTTGGTTAAGCACTTTGCATGCCTGCCTATTCAGATATTGGTTACAATGATAGGGTCCACCTTCGTCACACTCTTCACACCCATTCCTCTATATCGCCGCCGATATCAATATGCTCTCATGTCGCCTATTGTTACTCTTGAATCTTTAGATGTCCTTTGTCGTGTTCCATGTAATTTACGCCGCCTTCGATCTTTATGTCGCTCTTTCTCCTATATTGAGTCCTTCTCGGCCCAATAGGCTCACTTCTTTACTGGGTGATCCCTCTTTGTTTATAAGCCCATTTCCCTTTATTTATATTTGGGCTTTCCCTTAGGCCCTATATTATTATGGTTAGAAGTCCAATTCTCCCTTTTTAGAATGGTAACATCACTTCTGTTGTCGCCAAGGACGGAGGTGAGTATTCTCTGTTTGCAGAAGACTTAAAAACGAAGTCTTCATCACTTATAATATCAAAGTTTCACTTAAGCTCCTTCAAGTTTAGGTATTAACACATGAACCCTTTAACTATTAATTTCAACCAATTGCCCCCTAAAGTTTCAACATTCACAAATGACCTCCTTAGCTTTATTTTGCTATTTTTTTTTAATTAAATTCCAATAAATATTAAATAACCAAATTAACCATTGCTAGTTTTTAAATAGTCATTAACTAACTCAAATTAGCCTAATAACATATTTTAATAGGTTAAATAGGTCACTAAAATGATAAAAAAAATAACATAAAAATAATTCATAAAAATAATGCAATGCATGAAATTATATGCAATTGGGACGGACGTCACATGATGGGTTGAGCCCAATGGGCTAACCTGATATTCCACGTGTTGGGAATATGCCTTTGAATCGATGACTATTGATTAAGGATATGTCCTCGACAAGTGAAAGTAAATCTTGGGATTTGAATTCAAGGAAAAGAAATCATTTAGTACATGGATTAATGTTTATTGGTTTAATTAGATTTCTTATCGGTACAATGAATTGTTCAAGAATTAAGAAAGCCGTTTCTTAATAAGAATATAATCACTTTGTACACAAGAAATATGAATTCTTCTCCTTTTGTGATTTAGGTATTTATGACTATAAATACTACCCTCTCCCCTACGATATTTTTTGCCTGTCATCTTTGAAAGATACAAGTAGAGATCTAAGATCTAGATTTTGGTTGATGGAATTATTGGACTCAATAATTCGTGCAACTAGATTAGTGAAGATCGTCTTTGTAATTGTCATTGATAGTAATATTTTCTCCCTTCGCCCATGGACGTAGCCAGTTGGTGAACCACGTAAATTCTTGTTTTCGTGTTTGATTATTTCTTTTACCATCGTTCTTATTATTGCTCTAACACCACGGACTCGGGTTGGACTGGGATTCAACAGGTAAGACCAATGGGCTATTTGAACACCTCCCCTGATCAGTGTCGTAAACTCACCCCCTATAAATACAAAGGAAAATGATTGGCACACCGAAACTCAAAATATGAAAGCGATCGAGCTGGCTAGCACGTCATCAAGCACGTCAAATTATCTCTCTGTCACTTCCGTTTCCCAACTCTTTCTCTCACTCCCCCTCTCTCTCACTACAATTTTTTTACCATTCAACTCTTTCTGCTCTACATACTCTCTTTCTCACTTTAATATATAAAAAATATCTTTTTGTTTGTATCATTTTAAAAGTCTATAAAACTTCAAATGATACTTTTAAATAAATTTTGAATAATGAAACTTAGGCCTCGGCTGATAGAGCGGTGTGTCTAAAATAGAGTGAAAAAACCAGCTTTTTGCTAATTAAGCGTCTCCACAGAGCGGGGCTTTTTAAAATTCTTAGCTCATTTTAGCCGCTCAAAATAGTAGCGTAAAAAAAGAATCTCCGTTTTGAAAAGTCTCCATTTTTAAAACTTTTCATCAGACGAGGCCTTACCTATCATACTCACAACAAGTAGTCATTTATTATTTTCTACCCAACTATTTGCGCTCACAATACATAATATTTTCTACTTTTTATTTAATTCTTGTGCCTAATCAAATTTTCATGCTCCATATGTCCCAAAATTTTTGCCACATTTTGACTTTCTATGGTCAACACAAATAAACATTGACCAAACATTAATGTCGATCTAATATAACATTCTAGTAAAATTCTGAAAAATTGTAATAGATAAATCTTTAAATAATTTATCAATAATAATTTTTAAAATCGTTAAATTAACATCAATGTTTAGTTAAAATCCATTTATATTGACCATAAAAAATCAAAGTGAAAATCTCGAGAAAAACTTGATTTACACTAGTTTTAGTGTAATTTTTTTTCATCATTTAATGTAAAACATAATTTCTTTATGTAAAATATGTTTTACACATTTTTTAGTTTAAAACAAGTTTTTCATAAAATAGATAGTATTCTATATGTATCAAAATGATTCTCTCTCTTTTTTCATATTAGTAAAAATAATTTTGAACAATAATGTCATCTTTATTTAATTATTTAAATAAACATAAATTTTACTCCCTCCGTCCCATTTCAAATTGCAAAAATTAGGTTGTGCATGGGGAGTTAAAGAAAAAGTGAAAAAAATGATGTGTTGTGCGTATAGATGATAGTTGGGTAGGAGAGAGAAAGCGAGATAGAAAATACTAAGTGAGTTAGTTGATGTGAGTATGAGAAGTGAGTTACTAATTAAAAAGTATTAAAAACTTTTCATTTTAGAATTTTGTAATTTTAACTGGGACACCCAAAATAGCAAATTTTGCTATTTAAAATATGACGGAAGGAGTATTATTGATAAGATTTATAATACTGAATCAAATAAATATTACATTTTTATTAAAAATCTACATTAAATTAAAATTCTTATTTAACATTGATAATAATGAAAAATAATAATATTATTTTAAAACAAAGAAAGTACTCCATCCCATACTTATTGCTACCAAATGTGAGTGCACGAGAATTAAGAAAATATGTTGGAAAAATAAGCGAATAGTATTTTTTTTATTTGTATCACTTTAAAAGTCTATAAAACTTCAAATGATACTTTTAAATACATTTTGAATAATGAAACTTGAGCCTCGACTGATAGAACGCTGCGTCCAAAATAGAGTGTAAAAAATTGTTTTTTGCTAATTAAGTGTCTCAGCAGAGTGGAGCTTTTTAAAATCTTAGCTCATTTTAGCCGTTCAAAATAGTAGCGTAAAAAAAGAATCACCGTTTTGAAAAGTCTCTATTTTTAAAACTTTTCACCACACGAGCCCTTACCTATCATACTCACAAAAACTAGTCATTTATTATTTTCTACCTCATTTTTATGAGAGCAGATCTTCTGTACCCATCCGGTGTGCCACTCTATGTGCCCAAAGTGATCCAACAGCTCACAGTTTTTAAGATTAACATTTTATTAATATTATTCAAACATATTAACAGTCGGATCACTTTGGGCACATGGATGGCACACCGGATGGGTACAGGAGATCTGGTCTCATTTTTTATCTTCTTCCTATCTATTTACGCTCACAATACATAACAATTTCTACTTTTTTACTTAATTCTTGTGTCTAACCAAATTTTCATACTCCATATGTCTCAAATTTTTTGTCTCATTTTGAATTTTTATGGTCAACAAAAATGAACGTTGACCAAACATTAGTACTGACGATCTAGTCTAACATTCTATTAAAATTCTAAAAAGTTGTAATGGACAAATCATTAAGTGATTTATCAATATTAGTTTTTAAAATCATTAAATTAATATCAATGTTCAGGCAAATTTGTTTTTTTATTTGACCATAAAAATAAAAATATGATAAACTTTCCAAAACATAAAAAAAGAAGAGAAAATTAAACTAGAACAGAAAGAGTACAATATAATCAAATAAAATTTCTCTCTTTCTTTCACTTCCAGGGATATATCAAATTGTCAATTTATCCGAAAATAACAATTTGGAATTTAAAAGATTAGAAAACCCTAAAAAATCATACTACTTATGTACCAACTCAATGTGCACTGTTTGATTTTTTTGGTCAATTTAATTAAACTTTGACCGTTATTTTATGAAGTCTAGATATTCCTGTGTAATTTTAAAAATTATTATTGTTTCATCATTTAGAATATTATTAAAAATATTTTATAAAATTGCATAGAAATATCTAAATTTTCATAAAATTATGATCAAAGTTTAATTGAATTGACAAAAAAAATACATTGAGGTGGGACATAGGTAGTATTCTATCTATATCAAAATGATGCTCTCACTTTTTTTTTTCATATTAAGAATTTTGAAGTATAATGTCAGCTTTATTTAATTATTATAAACATAAAATATACTCCTTCCGTCCTATTTCAAATTTTAAAAATTAAGTTGCGAATGGGGAGTTAAGGAAAAAAATGATGTGTTGTGAGTATAGATAGTTGGATAGGAGAAAGAAACTGAGGTATGGAATAGTAAGTTGGGTAGTTGATGTGAGTTTGAGAAGTGGGTTACTAAGTAAAAAGTATTAAAAAACTGACCCGCAACCCGTCGGATTTTGAAAAATGAACCCGCCCCGTTGCGGAGCGGACTGGCCCGGATACGAATCGGGTTTGGGGGAAAAAAAGTATGGTACAGAAGGAGTACCAAATGGGAGTACACGTGGATTAAGAAAATATGCTGGAAAAGTAAGTAATGTAAGTGGGTAAGAAAGAGAACATAAGTTAATGGATAGTTGTTGTGAGTGGATAGGAAAGAGAAACATGAACATTTTGGGTAAGTAGCAATAAGTATAGGACTCGCAAAATAAAAATAAGTAGCGATAAGTATGGTATGGTATAGAAATACTCAATCGATCTCATACTTATCGCTACTTATTTTTATTTTGATCGTCTTATATTTATTGTTAGTTGCCTAAAATGTTCACTTTTCTCTCTTTTATCCACTCAAAACAACTAGCTAAGTTATTTATCTCTCCTACCCGCTCATAATACTTACTTTTCAAACATATTTTCTTAGGGTAAATATAAAATCACAAAAAAAAAAAAAAAAAAAAAAAGACAAAGACTCAAGTGAGAACACACATACCCGTCTCATTCATGAGACGGGTCATTTCGACCCAAAAACCCAACCCATAACCCGGCCATTGAACCGACTCCATGACCCAAGAGGCAACCCATGCCACGTGGCAACTTCTTATAGGCCCAATTTTTTTAATTTTTTTTTTGGCTCAAGGACTCAAGGGCGACCCTACCAAGTGGCAGCCTCTCATAGGCCAAAAAAAAAAGTTTTTTTTTTTTTTTTTTTTAATTTTTATATTTTTTTTTGGTTTTTTTCGGTTTGTCAAAAGTAATAGTTACTATAACATAATGTAATGACTGTATACATATATAAAGTAACAGTTTGTATACATAAAAGTAATACATATATATAGAAAAGTAACAGTGTTTTTTTTATGTTTTCTTCGTTTGCCAAAAGTAATACTTATTACAACTAAAATGTAACGAACGTGTTACTTATATGTAATAATGTTTATACATAATTGTAACACATATGTATAGAAAAAGTAATAATTCAACCATTTACATTTTTAGAGCTAAAAACACTTGATTAGTGTTATATGTAAAAGTATTACATTATATATAGAAATATGTTATAATTTCTTTTATTAAAGTGTTACATTTACTTGTACAAACAATTACATTCATATATATGAGTTGTTACTTTTCAAAAAATTAAATCAAAATACACAATATTTTACATTTTTGCAAAAGCATTATTACATTTCAGTATAAATGATAATTACATTTAGATATTGCTTGGGTTACATGTAATTATAGTTAGTATTACATTTGAAAAAATGGGTAAAACGAGCTTTTGTTTTTGTAAAACAGGTGTTACGTTTACTTATGAACACTATTACTTTATATGTATTAAGTCATTACATTAAGTTATGGTAACTATTACTTTTGGTCAACGACGGAAAAGCCGAAAAAATAATATAAAAACTCAAAAAAAAAAAAAAAAGCTCTGGGAGGCTGCCACGTGGCGGGTTCGGCCATGGATCATGGGGGAGACCCGTCTCATACATGAGACGGATCCCCTTATTCTATGGGAGACCACCTAAAAAAAAATGGTACAGAGAGTACCAAAAGAGATGGAAATAAAGCCCGGCTCTGTTTGCTCAAAAATAAAAAAAGAGATTGGCTCTGTTTACTCACGGGCCATTGAAGCAAGTAAATCTCAAAGCCCGTCTAGTAAGCAAATTGTGGGCCAAGAGGTTCAAAGTTGCACGCCGACCCAAATACAAAACTAGGTCTCAACCCACAATCGGTCATTTGTGAGAGCCGCTTCCTTCCTTCCATCCGGCGCCGGCGCCGACTCCGACTCCGACTCCGATCCTCACCGCTGTAAGTTTCACAGATTTCGGAATTTCCTCTTTGTCTCATGTTTGTGTGTTTGATGTGTGTGTGTGTGTCTCTGAGGAATCTAGAACCTTTGATTTTTGAAACAGGACATCCGTTCATCAACCTAAAACTTGATATCGTGTTTCCGGTGTCTTTTGCAGATCCAGCAGTCATGGAACCCCGAAACTCCGAGAGGGAGAGGGAGAAGAAGCGATTTGTGTATGGCGTATTTGAGGCGTTTGTGCACGAAGATGATATAGATCAAGATGAGTATTTGATTTACAAGCTTGATGTTGATTCTGCAGATGATGATGTTCGTGATTTAGGGCAGCCGATTCATACCCTAAAGTTCAACGAATACTCATTAGATATGCACGTTTTTTCATTAGGTTCCAAAATTTACTTTTTTGGGGGTTATGAATTTAATGAAGATTCTGGAAGGCTGCATTACACTAATAAAGCATATATGTTTGACGTCTCCTCTTCAGCTGATGGTGTTATTCCTATTGAATCTATGGCGTCTCCCAAGCCTTTTGCCTTGGTTTTTGGCCCTGTTAATCATCATGAATTTTATGTATTTAGTGGCAGTGCAATTCCTCCCAGTTTTGAGATGTTGGATACCCGTTCTAATACCTGGGAAAATCTCCCTCTTCCGCCCTCTTTTTCTACCTTTTCTTTCAGCGCCTGTTCTGTTCTTTGGGGTACAGATATTTTGATATCCAATACCTCTAAAACTCACGTAGCTGCATATTCTACAAAAGATAAGATCTGGCGCAAAATCAAGGACCAGCTCCCGTTTACGAGATCTCGTCCTCTGTTTAGTCTAAAGGATACTTGTCATGTAATCTTAGCCAAGGATTCCCGTACCGTTTTACCTGTAGTTTACATGTCCGTGGTGAATCACGATGATAAGGATCTTGACCCTGTCGGCCCTTTTCAGTGTGTAGATGAGGTGGTGGGTTTGGGGGATATTACTATGAAAAAGCTTCAATTTCCAAAAGGTTGGGGAGTCGAAAAAAATTTCTTTACTTTCAAAGATGATGATATCAACTATATCTGTATTGTTCGCTGTGCATACGGTGGATTTTTTGATAATGCAAATGAACATTGCCCTGAAGATGCACACTATATTATTGACATTTGCAATTTTACTTATACTTTACTGGAGGGCACTAAGGTAAAGGAGGTCAAGGTCGACAACAGCTGGAAATTCAAATACTGCAAGAAAAGGGGCTTGATAGCAAAGTGGTTCCTTGCTGTTCCGCATGATGCAAGTAAAAGTAAGACTCCTCAAATTGTTGTTTCTAGATAGATCTAACATTTAGTTTACTTCATTACTTGCTGTGCTTGTACGGAATAAGAATAAGCTTCCAGGATATTTTTGTCTTCTTTGTTCCTTGTTTTTTTTTTCTTTTGCTCGCCTCTAATTGTGCGTTCCAACTTTTGATTGAATTTGAGAAACACTTGATCTTTGCTTGAATCTTATTCCATTTCAGTGATCAAAACCCTCTCATGGTACTTGTATTCTGATCTTCATTATCGAAAGTATATATTTCAGTTTAGTGAATGAGTAGCTAATGGTACTTGTATTCTGATCTTCATTATCGAAAGTATATACTCCCTCCGTCCCACCTCACTTGAGACCTAAGAGGTGGGCACAATAACTAAGGAAAAAGAATAAAATAAGGAAAATGTGTGGTAGAAAATGAAGAGAGAGAATGAGTGGGGTTAAAAGTAGGTTGGTTGAATGAATTGTGTGGTGGAAAATGGAAAATGAAGAGAGAGAATGAGTGGGTGGGGTAGATTGAATATAAAATTAAAAAAAGATTGCCATTTTGGGGTCTAAAGGGAATGGGACGGACCAAAATGGAAATAAGTCTCAAGTGAGGTGGGACGGAGGGAGTATTTCAGTTTAGTGAATGAAATACTCTAGGTGGATGTGGTACATGTTTGTTTTTGGGTGCTGCATTTTATATGGCTTGAATCTTATTGCATTTCAGTGATCAAAACTCACGTCTTATTCTGTTCCAAAGTAGAAGTCAGGCTCTTCATGTAACAAGCTTTGTGCTCACGAGGGAGTATGTTTTTGCTTGAATCCAGGTGGATGTGGTACATGTTTGTTTGTGTGTGTTTTAGGGCTGGGGGGTTTGCTTTTGTCGTGTTTCTTGTTTCTTTCTGTGTGTTTTCATGACATATACTAAATGAGATTTACTGTGTGTGTCACAACAAGTGTATGTAACCGTGAGTTTTGTTCATTGTGTTTCTTTATTCATTTCAGTTTTGTTAATTAGAGCTTCTTCTTGCCCAACTCATCTTCTTTTATTTAGCTGAAAACTTGAATGTTTATTCCAGGGGTCTCGTACTCTAGTTCGATCAAGAGGCCAAAAGTTTCCATCTTCGGGTGACTAATGATGAAAGGCTTAATGAGGTGGTTGTGCTGTTGTGTTCTTGAAACAGTCTAGTACTTTGTCAATGGCCTCTAATGTTGAAAGTAAATTGGAGTTGTGGAGCCGCACTTTGGAATCTCGAGGTTTTAGGTTAAGTAGAAGCAAAACTGAATATATGGAGTGTAAATTTAGCAAAGTTGGAAGCAGAGAGGCAGGAGTGATCACATTCGATGGAAAGATTGTCCAAGCTTCCGAGTTCTTTCGCTATCTTGGATCTATTTTCCAAAAAGATGGAGAATTGGATGGAGATGTGGCTCATAGGATTAAAGCAGGTTGGTTGAAGTGGAAGAGTGCCACAGGGTTTCTTTGTGATCGTGGCATGCCAAATAGATTAAAGGGAAAATTCTATCGTACGGCAATTAGGCCTGCACTGCTTTATGGCACTGAATGTTGGGCCGTGAAACAGTGTCATATTCATAAGATGAATGTAGCGGAGATGCGTATGCTACGATGGATGTGTGGGCATACAAGAAAAGATCGATTGAGAAATGAGGTGATCAGGGGTAAAGTAGGAGTTGCGCCCATTGAGGATAAAATGAGGGAGCATCGTCTAAGGTGGTTTGGTCATGTGAGACGGAGACCGAGTGATGCACCGGTTAGGAGGCCTGAAGAGTGGAGAAGTGATAAAATGGCGAGGGGTAGGGGAAGACCCAAGCAAACTTGGATTAATGTGATTGAAAATGATATGAGTTTACTCGGAGTGGATGAAGATGTGGCGTTGAAGAGGCCGGAGTGGAGGGCGAAAATTCATGTGAATGATGGGGGTTGATCATACTTTTTTTTTTTTTTTTTTTTTTTTTTTTTTTATTTTCTCCATCTTTTTCCTCTCTTTCTCTCTCTCTCTCTCTCTCTCTCCCTCTTTCTCTTTCTCTCTCTCTCTCTTCCTTTTATCACGTTGACATATGAGGATTCATGTTAGCCGACCCCAAATTATTTTGGGACTAAGGCTTGGTTGTTGTTGTTGTTGTTGTTGTTGTGTTTAAAATTCCCCCTTGAATGGCTGTAATTTAATCTCTTTTTAAAGTAACTATTGTTATTTGTTACTATGTTTATTGCTATAGTGTTTGAATTTCCTTTGTTGTATTATAAACCTTCAGACCTTTGATGGAAAGGGAAGGCCAAAAAGCAGGTGTTGCAGTTAAATTAGTTCAGGCCAGGTTGAGAATATTGTCCAGGGAAGTTATTGGAACCCAAAGAAAAACTAAGGTGAGATCCACTTTTACAATGGGCTTAGAGCCAAGAAAAGGCGATGGTCCAATTAGCTAGGGAGAACCCGTTAGACGATAGTGGAACCAAGTAGCACCGGCCTGTTATCCTTCAAGGGGGAGGTGGTCGCTGCCCTGTGAAACGCGGTGCCCTCCACTCTACTAGCCACAGATCCCAATCTATGGTTTCGCTTGGGTTACAAACAAGCCCCTGTTTCCCGTTTTCCAACAATAGTTGTTTTGATAGGATTGCCTCTGTTGGCTACATTGATTATGTATTGAACTATCCCCTCCTTGCCCGGATGCGGCATTTTGCATATTTTGTGTCCCAAGTCGACACCAGTTAACTGGGGCAAGGTTGACTTGAGTTGGGTAAATTCTTGTAGATGATTCTAAGTCTGAAGTTCTATGAAGGATGCCGGAAATATACGCAAGCACACTTTTAGATCATTTTCTCTTAATCAATTCATGCTTTACAACTGGAGAGATACCCTTTTCTTGAAACAGCCTAATCCTATATTTTTCTGCAGGCCACCATGCTGGACATATTTGTTATATGTAAGTTTGATTTCAGACCCTCTGTAAGAGGCTTTGTTGAGCTTGAAAAGGCATGGTGGAAGAATTTAAGCATCTGTTTTAATAGATGATTGTAATTTCCAAAATTCGTTCAGACGATTACTTGTTTTAATATAGGAAGCGCGTAAGCGTTTTGACAAGGCTAGTCTGATTTATGACCAGGTTTGTTCTGCAGCTCAGATGTTCATTAGCTTTGCCATTGCAATAAGATGGGAGCGGCAGCGACCGATTAATCTCTCCAAAGCTGGTAAACTGAAAAAACATTAAATAGGAGTGGTTTTCTCCCATTTTACTCTCTGAAATTCGATGTTTTCTCTCTCAAATTGTTTAAGTTTAAATTCTGGTTTCTCAGTTGACTGTAGAGGCAATGGGAGAGAGGGGATTGGACTGAGTTAACAAGGCAACTGGACTGGATTCAATCCTTCTTTCTACTTCAGCCGTGCTCGTCCTTTCTCGAAAGTATCTTTTTTCTGAGGCTATTGTAGCTCTGATACCGCTGAGGTGCTCAATGAGGGGCATCTTTTAAGATGAATCTGGTAAAGAGAGAAGCCCGTTCAGCTAAGGCTTCTAAGACGAGGAATGAAGGATGAGTATAGGGCAACGATGAGCCTCAACTCAAAAAAACAATTCAAAAATCAAACCGGGTCCTTAGATTTATTTGTGACCTTTGAGGAGCGGTTTAGAAGACCTCTGTCCTATCCATTCAGGACCAACACTTTTTTATTGCGAGCCAAAAACCTGACGTTGACGAAGACCTGTGCTAATAAAATAAGACAAAGAAATGGGGAGTCTATTCCTTGAATGACTACTGGAAATGGGCTCAGAAAAATAGAACTCAATTCAGATTTTTACGTCGATTCCTTACTCTAATGAGTTGATCATCAAATTTATGTTTCTGACCTTGTCTATAGATTTTATCCTTTCTCCCTAAAAGCTAATATAGATTAGAACATAGGCAGGAACTTCACAGTGCGAGGTCTACGTTTGAGCAAGCTCGTTTCAACCTGGTTAGTAAGCTTTCTCAACTTGCTACCATTACGCAATCCTTGAATGAGATTCTGTATTCATTGTAATGTTTGTAGTATGCTAGCTTTTCTAATGTTCCACTGCAAATGCTTTCACTCAAGGTAACCGCTCTTTCCAATGTTGAAGCGAAAAAAGAGATTTGAATTCTTGGAAGCTGTTAGTGGTACAATGGATGCCCATCTTCGATATTTCAAATAGGTATGCTGTTGTAAATTTTGTGACTCTAGCTTCATTATTGACCACTTTTCTAAGCCTTTGTTACTTGTAGGTATACGAGCTTTTAGCCTTACATCAATCAGTTTTGTTATCTGCATTTTGTGGTTGCAAATGTCATTTCATTTCCACATATTAATGGAATTTACAACCCTCGCGAAGTTCTTATAGGAGCGGTATGTTTGAATAAGTAGAGTTAAAGGAGGTATGCCGTGATTAAGTACTTAATGGTACAGTTAGTTATTTGCCTGTATATATTTTCATCTTGAATTAAATATGAAAATTGATATATTGAAGGATTACTTAAACTTTCCCTAAACAGTTGGAGCAATGCTTCTAATTCTAGTAGCGTATATTTAGCCAACTTATTTTGCAATTTTTAATACTCATTAAAAATCACGTGTGGCCACAAGCATGTTTATGGGAAGTAGATGCTGGCTTTCATTAGCTTCCAATAGCAAACCTCCTTCCTTTGGTTGCCTCATCTCTACTTTGGGGAAAGTATTGCTCTATATGGAGAGCAGGCATTATAACATGTGGTTGAAATGCGTAAGGCTTTCCCAATTGCTGTTGCATTACAGTCTTCCACTTGCATCTTTATAGACAGCAATGAATTCCTAGCATCTTGTTGAAATTGGATTGGTTAAGACGAAAATAAATCTGTTGGTTAGCTAAAGTAAAAGTATTAGGATGTTTGACATAAGTGAATTGAGGTTGATGTTTGATATGAGCCTATATGGGCTTATTACTGTTCGAAAGTGACAATACATCATGTCTTCTGCAGGTATTGACTTGTGCTCAACAATCAAGAGAAAGATCGAGCTCTGAGCAAGCAGCTCTTATTGAAAGAATGCAAGAGTATAAGAGACAGATTGGTCGAGAGAGCAGGTGGTCTTCAGACGGTTCTAATGGATCTCCCAATGGAGACGTGATTCAAGACATTGGTAGAAGTTCGCATAAAATGTTAGAGATCGTAATGCAATCCCCTTCAAGGGGAAAGGTAAGGGCCCTAAGTTTTTTCATCTTTATTTACTTGATCTTCTGCTGTTTTGAGTGTCCTCCTTTTCTTTTATGCCTAAATTAGCATCAAACACGTTATCAATATATCAGGCTCAAACCATTTGACAAGGTTATCTTCCTAAATGGTCCTGAAATTTGAGAGGTGACTGGAAGAGAAGGTTTTTTGTTCTTGATAGTCGAGGGATGAATTTTATAAGGGGCTGAATTTCATCATTAACATAGTTTTGCATCTCGCTTTTACTATTTTCATTAAGGTCATTATCTTTAGGGATCTGGCAGTCAAATATCTGGTCAAAGGTGTAGTTCTGAACTTGGTTCAGGACTGCTGAGTCGCTGGCTTTCTTCACATTACCATGGGGGAGTACATGATGTGAAATCTGTTGCTCATCACACGGTGAACTTGTTGACATCGACGATTAAAGTTGATGCAGACCAGTCAGATTTGAGATTTTGCTTCAGGATTATTTCGCCAAAAAAGAACTATACCTTGCAGGTACAGTTACTATTGATTATCTCAGTTCACAGTTCATAGTAAACCATTTTTTACTGAAATGCTTATGGCAAATTATGATTTAGTCACTGCATCAAGGATTGGTTATGTCAATATTTTGTTTTGGTTGTCAGAGCAAGCGGAAAGTGCCCTGGATCAAATGGATTGGATAGAGAAGATAACAGGAGTTACTGCTTCGTTATTGAGTTCTCAGATTCCTGAGAGGGTAATCCAGAAGGAAGTACAATTGAGTTACGCAACCTTTGATCTGCAAAATAATACCATTTGACCTTTTCCAATGCTTCTTTCAGTGTTTCTCTGGTAGCCCTATGGGTAGTGGTCATCATCGATCTGGCAGCGATAGTAGTTCATTTGAAAGTTCAGATTTTGATCACACAGCTATTGCGCAATTCAATCCTCAGAGGCATGCCTATTCTCATCACGAACGCCCATCAAGAATGTCACAACATTAACGATTTGGTGTGAAAAGTGAGAAACCAATTGATGTCTTGCGAATAGTATGTGGGAACGATGAATGTGCCGACTGTGGTGCCCGAACCCGATTGGGCATCCTTGAATCTTGGAGTTCTTGTCTGCATTGAATATTCTGGTGTGGACATATTAATGTAGCAATTATTTACCTTTTATATGGGCTCCTTTTCTTTGATACATGGGTTCTTTATTGAAACTCCACGTTAATTATCTTATTATTAAAACTTTTATGTATAAAATTCTGTGTCATGTGAACTAGTGTCACCACCTTAGTGTGGTTTGACTTTTTTTCACAGGTAAGGTGGTTGACCCTTGATGTTAAAGTGTGGGAGCCTTCTGTGATATCTTTATTTCAGTCTTTGGGTAATACCTTTGCTAACTCAGTCTGGGAGGAATTACTGCAATCAAGAGGCGCCTTTCAGATTGATCTTGTGTCTACCGGGTAAATAGCCTCCTCTTCAACTAATTTATATACTCCCTCCGTCCCAGGCTCCCAGCTGAGTGGATACTAAAATTTTGGGCACGGTGAGTATGAAAAATTAAGTAGGAGAGAGAATGAGTGGGAGGAATAATAAGTTGATTGGTGTTGTATAAAAGTAAAGTAAGAGAGAGAATGAGTAGGGGGAATCATGAAGATTTCTTGCCATTTTTGTCAGTATCCACTAAGCTTGGACAAACCAAAAAGGAAACAAGTATCCACTGAGCTGGGACGGAGGGAGCATATGATATAATGTCATGCTATCGTTTCCTTAGATCTTTCCTTTTCTGTTTGCGTGGTGCTAATATTTCTTATGTTTTTTTCCCCTGGAGGTCTTACAAACCCGATTAACCCCAGCTGCTTTATCATTGCAGACCTATTCATAAAGACTCAATTTCAGTGAAGGAAAATATCATTCATCCAAAGGTGGAATTTTTATCTTGTTATTGGAACTATATGAAAACTGTTTGCTATTCTCTTTCTGAAGTTTGTTTAGATTCCCCAACTGTCACCAGTTTTCTTAATCAATTCAAGGCAGCTGTACGTGTCTTGTTATTCTCTTTAAACTTTAGAGTTAATGACATTTATCGACTTCATATTGCAGTAGTGTCATCCTTCATTCGCCTCCTAAGTCCTCAAGTGTGCTACTACGTGATTTTCATTTCTCATATCTGCTGTAGTATTGACGAAAGTGCTTTACCTTTTCTTCTGATCACAGTATGCATAAAGACTTTTTGTCCAAAGATCATTGTTCGGTGGCGCAAAAAATATGGGATGCTGTTTGTGCTAATGACAAGAAAGCTGTGTACCGTCTTGTTGTGAACTCTGAAGCAGATGTCGACACTGTCTATGAGCAAGGGTCTTGTAGTTCTTCTTCTTTGACCCTTGCTAAGGTGATGATATCGCAAGAGAAGACAAGCCTTGATCATATCTCCGGTTGCTTAATTAGGGAGAAGTCCTCAAACTCTTCAACTGTAGTTGGCCCAAGTGAAGGACATACAATGGAGGATTTTGAAGGGTGCTCCCTGCTTCATCTTTCTTGTGAAACTGCAGATATCGGGATGCTGGAGCTCCTCTTACAGTATGGTGCGAGCATAAATGCTTCTTAATCAGACACTGCTCCATTGTTGTATTCTCAAAGGCAAAGCTGTATATGCAAAATTGCTTATTACAAGGTAAGCTGAAGCACTGCTTATCTTTTCTGCACAATATGTGCAGATCTCTTAAAAAAGAGGCTATTTTCATTTAGATCAAGATTTACAATAGGTCAAGAAAAGCTTTTAAAAAATCACATAATAGAACATCAATTAAGTACTAGTACTCGTAAAATCTGGTTGATTAAAACTTCATAATATTTTCAATAGTTAAAACAAAAAACATACCATATCAAAAAATCCAAAATGATAAACAATTCCTTAATTCCCCAAAACAATACGAATAGTCACTAATTTGCCATTTTCCTAATATTCCCTAATCTTTCTCAATTTTGATGGCCTTCATATTCTTGAGTTGAACTTTAGTTGTTGCCCACCATCTTCAACTAAGTCGCTAGTTGCAGTGAGAATAGCAATGTTGCAAGTATTTTCAAAGTAAATGTCAACTACAAATTGAGTGGCAAACATGAAAAATTGGTGAGTGACAGTGGCATTATAGACCATTTTTCCATGCTCTACATTAATCACAAATTCATTTGGAGCAACAGAAATTTCACGCAGAAATCATCTTTGTTACCACATTAAGTAACTCGAATATCATAACAAAATATTTGTATCGTGAATGCAATTAACATAAAACATGTTGGAATAAGAGCATATGAGTTTACATTCAACTCGTTAGAATTTTTAGACTCTGATTCGCTTTTAAGTGTTTTGATTTTCATCAATCCATGATTGTTATCACTTTCTCGACCACCTCCATCTCCATTCTTTTGTTCACTGGTAGATGCTTCAACTACGTGGATAACTTCTTCAACTATTTCAGAGGGACTGGAATGTCTTTTCATCACGGAGCTCCCTGCTGCACCATATGTGCAGATCTCTTAATTCTCGTTTCCCCCTTGATATCAACCAGGAAAAAAATTATAATAACTTATGGTTCTCTGTAACTACCAACATTATAAAATAGTGTCCAAAAGGTAGTACAATTGCATGAATACTTACTTCAAAGAGGGGACAATCAAGTGTCAATGTCTCATATTCTCCTCCTTCACCGCATACATTTGGTCCATAAATCCTATTAGGAAATGGTAATCAAGACGCCAATCTTCATAATAGAAGTACATACAGTGAAAACTTGTGCTACGAACTCTACATACTCTATCAACTTTAGTAAATGGGACTGCAATCTCGAGAGTTCTTTTCTCAACTTTTCAAAGTTTAAACTTTCCAAATATATCTAAGTCCTTTAATTCTTGACCATGAATCAGACATTTTATAGTCTTCTTCCACCCCTTGCTGAGTCACAGGGGAGAGTGCCCTTCCTTTAAACTTAGGGGTAGTCCCAACTATTACTATGTCTCTCTCAGTGATTTTTTTCTCACCACCCAAACACATGTCAGCTGCATGGAGCTCTTGTAGTCCTTTTAGTAGGACTCTGTAAGCAAACAAAACAAAAAAATAAATACTTCACAAAATTAAGGGCCTTAAGATTGACAAATTACTCAAAAAAATATTCATAATTCACACCAGAAAGAAAAAGAAAGAGTCATATACCTGATAATCCACAAAAAATGTGGATTAACTAGGACATACTTGATTGGTACATTACTCCCTCCTACAGAGAGGGGTTTGAAGGCAGGGTCGTCGCCATCAACCCACTGCTTCAAGGTTTTATCAAATTTTTCGGAAAGAATCCTGTTTCTTGATTTGTCAATTACAAGAGGTGATAGAAAATAGGTATTTCTCACTTTCATATAGTTTGAATGCCCCTCATTTAGAGCTTCAAACACTTGAATCGTAACATCTACCTCTATATCCCCTCCATGGTCATCTTAGTATCTTCTTCAGCCCAATACCCGTATTCTTCGAAAAAACAGAGCTCCCAATTGGAACCTCAACAAAGCTCCCAAATGTAATAGTTTTCCTTTTTTTGTGAGAGTAATTAATAGTTAGCTGATGAGTTTCCATTGATTGAAATGATCAAAATTCGAAGAAAAGGCCGGATTATGTGGCTGGAAAGAAGAAAGAAGGTTGCTGCTATTTGAAGGAGAAATCGTAGAGGCTGTACGGGGCCATGGCGACGGCGAGTTTAGAGAGAGAGCGAGAGTAATAAAAAAAATCTGATCTAACCTAGGTTGTCAGTACAATAATGGAGGACCACTGATGCTCATATACATCAACTTGTACGTCAAAGTTAATATGATGCATGAAGAGTGAGCTTGATTGAATTGCTCGTGTGTTTCTAGGTTGTGCCCCATCACCAAAATATAGATGCAACATACATAGTTATTTTTAAGTCCTCTAATTACTGAACACAAGAGAAGATTTTATCAAACCTAATTAACTTTATATGCCTACTGTGATCTTTCAAGCGCTCCAAGAAGTAAAAAAAAAAAAAAAAAAACCCGCTCATATGCATTAACTTGGTGCACATACATGGACCGGTTCATTTGGTGCATATTCCTAGTTTGGGATGCCTAAACTGATTCGCTATAAGAGGGAATACTAACTTGTTTGAATGAAAATGAACATTCGTTTTGGGACGGAAACAGTAGCTACTAGTTTCAAAAATACAAAAATATATTCAAGATTAACAAAAGAATCGGTCTTCACATAAAAAATAATCCTGAAATTAATACTGTATACATGAAAAAGTAAGATTTTGAAACTTAAAATAAACACAAACACTAAGCTTGAAAAGATGATTATTCACAGTTTTACATGTTCTACTCCAAGTAAAGCTACTACATGAATTTCAAACTTTATGTCCTGAGGCAGAGCTTTTTTTTTTTATTGCTTAGACATTAGGAAGAAACATTAGTCAGAGTTATACCTCAGCATAAAATATTTATAATAGTAAATCAAACGATTACCCAACTTCAGAAAGCTAAGGAGGAAACATAATTATATTAAAACCAGAAAACAGGAAACATACCAGAAGTTATATTACACACTGTTTTTTTTAGGTAAAAGAGCTAGTGATACGAGTTCTACATTGACCATTACGTCCCCTTGTAACTGAGAAACAACAAAAGAGGGGAGCATTAACTAAAACCTAGTCAGATTTATCCCGATTTATGTGGTTTGCGGAGAACCCGAGGCAGATTAGGAAGAACTGGTAAGTTTTTTTTCTTTCATAAAATGACATAAAATGTCATTTTATTCTATGTGATTTTATGAAAGAAAAAAAACTTAGGAGAGTGCCCTTCCTTTAAACTTACCAGTCCCAATCTGCCTCGGGTTCTCCGCAAACCACAAAAATCGGGATAAATCATATGGCCAGTCTAGTGCTTTCTCATGTATAGGCATAACAGACTTAACAAAAGCTACAAAATTTTTATAGTCTTCTTCCACCCCTTGCTGAGTCACAGGGGAGTAGGGATGGCAATTTGACCGAACCCGAAGGCGATCCGCCCCGAAAAAGTAGGGTTCGGGTTGTAATTTTCGTGACCCGAGCGGGTTAGGGTCGGGTTCGGGTTTTGATATTGACGCGCCGTGATCCGACCCGACCCGCACCCTTATGTACAAAGTCAAGATATTATGTTAGTTAATCATATCATATGTTGTGCAATTTATTTTTATAGTTGTTTTTTAGTGAGGTTTGATGATTTTAAACTAATTTTTATAACTAATTAAAATTTAAGCTTATACATAGATTGGCCCCAAGCAAATATGAGTTAAAAAATTTATAATTTTGTACGCTTCGGGTCGGGTTCGGGTTTCCTTGTCTTCGGGCCGGGTCGGGTTCGGGTCACGCCTTTTGTCATTAGGGCCGGGTTCAGTTTTGACGAAACCCGCCCCGAACCCGCCCCGTTGCCATCCCTAGGGGAGAGTGCCCTTCCTTTAAACTTAGGGGTAGTCCCAACTATTACTATGTCTCTCTCAGTGATTTTTTTCTCACCACCCAAACACATGTCAGCTGCATGGAGCTCTTGTAGTCCTTTTAGTAGGACTCTGTAAGCAAACATAACAAAAAAATAAATACTTCACAAAATTAAGGGCCTTAAGATTGACAAATTACTCACAAAAATATTCATAATTCACACCAGAAAGAAAAAGAAAGAGTCATATACCTGATAATCCACAAAAAATGTGGATTAACTAGGACATACTTGATTGGTACATTACTCCCTCCTACAGAGAGGGGTTTGAAGGCAGGGTCGTCGCCATCAACCCACTGCTTCAAGGTTTTATCAAATTTTTCGGAAAGAATCCTGTTTCTTGATTTGTCAATTACAAGAGGTGATAGAAAATAGGTATTCCTCACTTCCATATAGTTTGAATGCCCCTCATTTAGAGTTTCAATCACTTGAATCGTAACATCTACCTCTATATCCCCTCCATGGTCATCTTAGTATCTTCTTCAGCCCAATACCCGTATTCTTCGAAAAAACAGAGCTCCCAATTGGAACCTCAACAAAGCTCCCAAATGTAATAGTTTTCCTTTTTTTGTGAGAGTAATTAACAGTTAGCTGATGAGTTTCCATTGATTGAAAGGATCAAAATTCGAAGAAAAGGCCGGATTATGTGGCTGGAAAGAAGAAAGAAGGTTGCTTCTATTTGAAGGAGAAATCGTAGAGGCTGTACGGGGCCATGGCGACGGCGAGTTTAGAGAGAGAGCGAGAGTAATAAAAAAAATCTGATCTAACCTAACTAGAGCCGTCTATATGGGCTGGCGGAGCGGGCCCAACCCACCACAGCCCACCACTAAACGGGGTGGGCTGGGAAAATTGAATCCCAACCCAACCCACCTTGGGTTGGTGGGCCAAGTGGGTCAGGCGGGCTAAGACTCTAATGGTGTTTTTTTTTTTTAATGAATATCCCTCAAGGATTAAGAAAGCAACAACATTTTAGAAGCATAATGTCCATAATCACATTTTGATATAAAGTTCAAATATCATTTTGGATTACAAACAAAAAGATAAAAACAAAGTAATTAAAAAGCATGTTCAAGTTTATAGACAATGGATCACAATAAAAAAACTCCTCGAAAACTACCTAACTGTCCCAAAAACATTATATTGATTAACCTGTGTTGCACAAAATATAGTTGGAAAATTGAAAATAGTGTGAAGAGTCGAAGGGAGAGAGGACTTACCAGAAGGCGATGGATCCCGGAATGGCAGAGAAGAGGACGATGAAGATTGAAGACGATCGCGACTGGTAGCGGCGTCGGTCGGTTGAGAGAAGGGTCGAAGAGAGAGAGAGAGAGAGAAAGGCGATAGAATGAAATTGACAAGTGAAAACAAAGGCGATAGAATGAAATTGACAATTGAAAACCTAGAGGCGCAACGCACACGTTCACTTTTCACTAAACGACATCGGTAGATGACAAACGAAAGGAAAATAAAAAAAATAAAAAAAGTGGGCTGGCACGCCCTAAACCCGCCCCACACCCACTTGGCCGGCGACCCAAATGGGCTAGCCCAAAATGGTCCACTTGTATTTGGGTTAGCATATTTAGGACCTAACCCACCTTTATTCTATGGCGGGCCGGGCTGGCCCAATGGCTAAGCCTAAATTGATGGCTCTAAACCTAACCCAAGTCGGTTCACAAAATGTTGAAAACCTAAATTCATTTTTCACTAGATACGATCTCTCTCTCGCTCTCTCTCTAAACTCGCCGTCGCCATGGCCCCGTACAGCCTCTACGATTTCGCCTTCAAATAGCAGCAACCTTCTTTCTTCTTTCCAAGCCACATAATCCGGCCTTTTCTTCGAATTTTGATCCTTTCAATCAATGGAAACTCATCAGCTAACTGTTAATTACTCTCACAAAAAAAGGAAAACTATTACATTTGGGAGCTTTGTTGAGGTTCCAATTGGGAGCTCTGTTTTTTCGAAGAATACGGGTATTGGGCTGAAGAAGATACTAAGATGACCATGGAGGGGATATAGAGGTAGATGTTACGATTCAAGTGTTTGAAGCTCTAAATGAGGGGCATTCAAACTATATGGAAGTGAGGAATACCTATTTTCTATCACCTCTTGTAATTGACAAATCAAGAAACAGGATTCTTTCCGAAAAATTTGATAAAACCTTGAAGCAGTGGGTTGATGGCGACGACCCTGCCTTCAAACCCCTCTCTGTAGGAGGGAGTAATGTACCAATCAAGTATGTCCTAGTTAATCCACATTTTTTGTGGATTATCAGGTATATGACTCTTTCTTTTTCTTTCTGGTGTGAATTATGAATATTTTTGTGAGTAATTTGTCAATCTTAAGGCCCTTAATTTTGTGAAGTATTTATTTTTTTGTTTTGTTTGCTTACAGAGTCCTACTAAAAGGACTACAAGAGCTCCATGCAGCTGACATGTGTTTGGGTGGTGAGAAAAAAATCACTGAGAGTGACATAGTAATAGTTGGGACTACCCCTAAGTTTAAAGGAAGGGCACTCTCCCCTAGGGATGGCAACGGGTCGGGTTCGGGGCGGGTTTCGTCAAAACCGAACCCGGCCCTAATGACAAAAGGCGTGACCCGAACCCGACCCGGCCCGAAGACAAGGAAACCCGAACCCGACCCGAAGCGTACAAAATTATAATTTTTTTTAACTCATATTTGCTTGGGGCCAATCTATGTATAAGCTTAAATTTTAATTAGTTATAAAAATTAGTTTAAAATCATCAAACCTCACTAAAAAACAACTATAAAAATAAATTGCACAACATATGATATGATTAACTAACATAATATCTTGACTTTGTACATAAGGGTGCGGGTCGGGTCGGATCACGGCGCGTCAATATCAAAACCCGAACCCGACCCTAACCCGCTCGGGTCATGAAAATTACAACTCGAACCCTACTTTTTCGGGGCGGATCGCCTTCGGGTTCGGTCAAATTGCCATCCCTACTCCCCTGTGACTCAGCAAGGGGTGGAAGAAGACTATAAAAATTTTGTAGCTTTTGTTAAGTCTGTTATGCCTATACTTGAGAAAGCACTAGACTGGCCATATGATTTATCCCGATTTTTGTAGTTTGCGGAGAACCCGAGGCAGATTGGGAAGAACTGGTAAGTTTAAAGGAAGGGCACTCTCCTAAGTTTTTTTTCTTTCATAAAATCACATGGAATAAAATGACATTTTATGTCATTTTATGAAAGAAAAAAAACTTACCAGTTCTTCCTAATCTGCCTCGGGTTCTCCGCAAACCACATAAATCGGGATAAATCTGACTAGGTTTTAGTTAATGCTCCCCTCTTTTGTTGTTTCTCAGTTACAAGGGGACGTAATGGTCAATGTAGAACTCGTATCACTAGCTCTTTTACCTAAAAAAACAGTGTGTAATATAACTTCTGGTATGTTTCCTGTTTTCTGGTTTTAATATAATTATGTTTCCTCCTTAGCTTTCTGAAGTTGGGTAATCGTTTGATTTACTATTATAAATATTTTATGCTGAGGTATAACTCTGACTAATGTTTCTTCCTAATGTCTAAGCAATAAAAAAAAAAGCTCTGCCTCAGGACATAAAGTTTGAAATTCATGTAGTAGCTTTACTTGGAGTAGAACATGTAAAACTGTGAATAATCATCTTTTCAAGCTTAGTGTTTGTGTTTATTTTAAGTTTCAAAATCTTACTTTTTCATGTATACAGTATTAATTTCAGGATTATTTTTTATGTGAAGACCGATTCTTTTGTTAATCTTGAATATATTTTTGTATTTTTGAAACTAGTAGCTACTGTTTCCGTCCCAAAACGAATGTTCATTTTCATTCAAACAAGTTAGTATTCCCTCTTATAGCGAATCGGTTTAGGCATCCCAAACTAGGAATATGCACCAAATGAACCAGTCCATGTATGTGCACCAAGTTAATGCATATGAGCGGGTTTTTTTTTTTTTTTTTACTTCTTGGAGCGCTTGAAAGATCACAGTAGGCATATAAAGTTAATTAGGTTTGATAAAATCTTCTCTTGTGTTCAGTAATTAGAGGACTTAAAAATAACTATGTATGTTGCATCTATATTTTGGTGATGGGGCACAACCTAGAAACACACGAGCAATTCAATCAAGCTCACTCTTCATGCATCATATTAACTTTGACGTACAAGTTGATGTATATGAGCATCAGTGGTCCTCCATTATTGTACTGACAACCAAGCTCACTCTTCATGCACTCATATAACTTTGATGTACAAGCTTTCTCATACGGAGTACTAGCTAACATTAAGCAGTTCTTGCATGAGATTGTGCATTCATTGTAATAATTGTAGTATGCTAGCTGTTCTAATGTTCCACTTCAAATGCTTTCAATTTAGGTAACCGCTCTTTCCAATGTTGAACCAAAGAAGAGATTGGAATTCTTGGAAACTGTTAGTGGTACGATGGATGCCCATCTTTGATATTTCAAACAGGTATGCTGTAGTAAATTTTGTGACTCTAGCTTCATTATTGACCACTTTTCTAAGCCTTTGTTACTTGTAGGGATACGAGCTTTTGCATCAGATGGAGCCTTACATCAATCGGGTTTGTCATCTGCATTTTGTGGTTGCAAATGTCATTTCATTTCCACATATTATTGGAATTTGCAACCCTTGCAAAGTACATACAAGAGCGGTATGTTTGAAAAAGTAGAGTTAAAGGAGGTATACGGTGATTAAGGACTTAATGATACAGTTAGTTATTTGGCCTGTATATATTATCATCTTGAATTAGACATGAAAAGTAATGTATTGAAGGATTACTAAAACTTTCCTCTAGTAGCATATATTTAACCGGCTTATTTTGCAGTTTTTTATACTCAATAGAAATTAGAGGTAACGTAACGTGTGGCCACAGGCAGGCTTAATGGGAAATAGATGCTGGCTTTTATTAGCCACCAATGAGTAAACCTTCATTCCTTTGGTTGCCTCATCTCTACTTTGGGGGAAATATTGCCCTATATGGAGAGCAGGCATTATAACATGTGGTTGAAATGAGTAAGGCTTTCCCAATTGCTGTTGCATTTACAGCCTTCCACTTGCATCTTTTTAGACTTAGACAGCAGTGAATTCCTAGCATCTTGGTGAATATAAAGCTGTTGGTTAGCTAAAGTAAAAGTATTAGGATGTTTGACATATGTGACTTAAGGATGATGTCTGATTATATGATTTATTACTGTTCGAAAGTGACAATACATCATTGCTTCTGCAGGTATTGACTTATGCTCAACAATCAAGAGAAAGATCGAATTATGAGCAAGCAGCTCTTAATGAAAGAATGCAAGAGTATAAAAAACAGATTGATCGAGAGAGCAGGTGGTCTGCAAATGGTTCCAAGGGAGATGGGATTCAAGGCATAGGTAGAAGTTCACATAAAGAGGCCGGTAATGCAATCCGCTTCAAGGGGAAAGGTGAGGGCCTAGGCTTTTCATCTCTACTTCTTGATCTGCTGCTCTTTTGAGTGTCCTTTTCTTTTATGCCTAAATCATAATCAAACACGTTATCTACATATCAGGTTCAAACCATTCGACAAGGTTATCTTTCGAAACGTTCCTCAAATTTGAGATGTCTGGAACATAAAGTTTTTTGTTCTTGATAGTCGAGGGATGTTGTATTAATATCGGAAACAAAGCAGTAAACCATCTCTAAGTAATCTATGCCGGCAAAGGCTAATAAAGGTGTTGTATTGTAAAATGGGCTGAATTCCATCATTTACATAGTTTTGCGTATTGCTTTTACTATTTTCATCATTTCATCAAGTTCATTTTCTTTAGGGATCTGCCAGTCAAATATCTGGTCAGAGGAATTGTTCTGAACTTGGTTCAGGATTGCTGAGTTGCTGGCTTTCTTCTCATTACCATGGGGGAGTACATGATGAGAAATCTGTTGCTCATCACATTGTAAACCTGTTGACATTGACAATTAAAGTTGATGCAGACCAGTCAGATTTAAGATTTTGCTTCAGGATTATTTCGCCTACAAAAAACTATACTTTGCAGGTACAGTTACTACTGATTGTATCAGTTCACAATTCATACTAAACCAGTTTTTACTGAAATGCTTGTGGAAAACTATGATTTAGTTATTGCACAAAGGATTGGTTATGTCAATATTTTGTTTTGGTTGTCAGAGTAGGCGGAAAGTGCCCTGGATCAAATGGATTGGATCGAAAAGATAGCAGGAGTTATCGCTTCGTTATTGAGTTCTCAGATTCCTGAGAGGGTAATCTAGAAGGAAGTACACGCAACCTTTGATCTCTAAAATAATATTTGACCTTTCCAATGCTTCTTTCAGTGTTTGTCTGGTTGCCCTATGGGTAGTGGTCATCATCGATCTGGCAGTGATAATGGGCTAATAGCACATTACTGCCCTAAAGTTTTATAGGAGTTGCAATGTGAGTCCCAACGTATCAATTTTTGCAATTTCATTCATCATGTTCACACTTTGTGGCAATATGGGGCAATTTTAGACGGTTGTTGAAAAAGTGGATGGAAGTTAACGAAGTGGATGAAAATATTAACGAGCATCTTTGAAAATGGCATTGTTCACCCCTATAATTCAATAATTGTTCCTGTGACACCATTCCGTTAATTATATTTGAAACACACAAAAGGGGTTAAATTTTACGATAATTTTATTACTTTAAACATATAATTTCTAATGTAAAATGAGTTTTATTATTTACAATAAAAAACTTATTAAAAATATATACTCCCTCCGTCCCAGCAGAAGTGATACTTATTTCCTTTTTGGTCTGTCCCAGCACAAGTGACACTACCTAATAAAGAAATGTTTTAATATACTCCCTCCGTCCCATAACTATGTGCACAAAATGAGTTTTGCACGAGAATTAAGGGAGAAATCGTAGTGGGTAGTTGTTGTGAGTGTGAAAAGTGAAGTAGGAGAGAGAAATTGGGTAGGGAATAGTAGGTTGATTGGTGTTGTGAGTGTAAAAGTAAAGTATGAGAGAGAATGAGTGGGATTAATAGTAAAGATTCTTTGCCATTTAAGGAAAGTGTGACTTATCAATGGGACACACAAAATGACAATTTGTGCACATAGTTATGGGACGGAGGGAGTATATATATTCAATGAACCCCACTATTTAACCCCATTCATTCTCTCTCTTCATTTTTCACCACTCATTTTATTCAACCAACACTACTATTTATCCCACTCATTCTCTATCTTCATTTTCTACCACACACCTACTACCTTTTCTTAATCTCCGTGTCCCAAAAGTTGGTGCCACTTCTGCTTGGACGGAGTGAGTATTACTAAAAAAACATGAAAACCCTAATATACAAAAACAAAGTACTCCTTTATAAAGTTTATACTAAGTTTTTATCTGCATATTATTATATCAAAAGATAAAATAGCTGAAAATAAACATTAATTAATCATTTAGGCAATTTAATGTAATTTGTTATTTAAATAAAAGAGAAAATAGAAATATTCAATGCCAACACAAATGAAAAAGGAAAAAGGCCCAACCATTCCTCCTAAGCGTCCATTTTTCCGATCATTGTCCCCGGCAAACCATTTTTCCCCTTCACTTCCTGCCGCAATCCTACACTTCTACTCTTTTTCAATCCTATCCCTTTCTCCCTCCGACTCTATTCTCCTCTTCGTCTCTCCCTCTGTTCCATCCTATTCTTGTAGTTTAGATCTTAATTTCTTCCCCCTCTTTCAGATTTTGTTTGTTTTCCCGTATTTCCAGGGAAGGTTGGAATCTCAGGATGATGCTTAGTGACTCCTAAACTAGGGGAGTCTTGTCTGCGTTAGTCATCCAGTCAATCCATGAAACCCTCGATCGTGACGCCGTCTCACTTATTTGCCCGCGGTCAAGACACTTATTTACCGGCGGTGTACGACCTTGACGCCCTCACTTGCAAGCACGTAGCTATTGCCCTATGTTACAGTTCCACCCCAATCAGCTATAGATAAGGTTCCCGTTGCTCCAATTCCTCAAGCTGAAACGGAAACCATGCGCTGCCATGTTCAATTTGATTCTTGCAGAGAATTTGTCACGCCTAGGGCTTCTGTTGTAAGGTTACCCCAACTTGATGGTGATGATGGTGTTGTAAATTTGGGTCAGTATATGTGTTGTAATTATAATGAATTGAGTAGTGACAATTGAGAAATGGAATTTCATTTCGTTAGCTTTCATTATTATTGAAACGGAAACAAAGTAACAATTGCTGAATTTTAGAGGTGGGCAATGTTATTTCTTAAAGATGATTGTTAGATTTTCCGTCCATTTCGTTAGCTTTCATCCATGGCCATCCAAAAATGCCTCATAACGCCATAAATTGTGAACATGATGCACTAAATTGCCAAAATTGATACATTGGGACTTGCATTGCAATTCATGTAAAACTTTAGGGCAGTAATGTGCTATTTGCCCCAGTGATAATAGCTCTCATTTGGAAGTTCATGTTTTGATCACACAGCTATTGAGGAATTTAATTCTGAGAGGCATGCGTATTCTCATTACGAACGCCCATAAAAAATGTGACAACAGAAACGCTTTCGTGTAAAAAGTGAGAAACCATTTGATGTCTTGCGAAAGGTATGCGGGAACGATAAATGTGCTGATTGTGGTGCCCCTGAACCCGATTTGCCATCCTTGATCTTGGAGTTCTTGTCTGCATTGAATGTTTTGGCGTGCACCGTAACCTTGGTGTGCACATATCAGAGGTAGACATTGCAGCTTTGACTGTTCCACCTTTTAGATGGACTTGTTTTATCTGAAGACTGATAAAGGGTTAATTCTGTCTTGAAACTTAACACCTATTAATGTTGCAGCTATTTACCTTTTTTTTTATATGGGCTCCTTTTCTTTGATACGTGCGTTCTTTATTGAAACTCCACATAATATTAGTGTAGCAGTTGTTTATTACCTTAATATTATACTTCCTCCGTCCCAAAATACTTGTAGTTTAAGTGATTGAAGTTTGTCCAAAATGTTTGTAGTTTTGCTATTATTTAGACATCTTTACTATTGTTTGTCAAATATACCCTTATTTATGATTATGGTTGTCATTGTAAAAACATTTAATTGTCTTGGTACTTGAAATGTTCCAAGGGTAATTTAGTCCATTAGACATGCATTGATTGATTTGCTTAATATGTGTGAAAACCCTAAAACTATAGGAGTATGTATCTTGGGACGGAGGGGGAGTAACTGTTAGGTATGAATTCCGTTGAACTAGTGTCACCCCCTTAAATTTGAATACTCCCTCCGTCCTATAACAATGGGCATAGTTTGACTTTTTTGGTCAACTGAGTCAATCTTTGACCATAATTTTATGAATATCTAAAAATCTCTATGAAATTCTAAAAATTGTTATTGTTTCACTATTAGAAGTACTATCATTAACAATTTTTAGAATTGTCTAGAGATATCTAGATATTCATAAAATTATGGTCAAAGATTGATCTAATTGACCAAAAAAGTTAAAGTGTGCCCATTGTTATGGGACGGAGGGAGTATAAAATAACAATTTTGAGTATAAAAATGAGACAATTGTTTTGTGATACAAGGGAAAAAGAAAGTGATGATAAAAGTGAAACGTGATCCATGGATAAAAATGGAGTTTTCTTGTCTTGTATATTTGTTATGCATAAAAAGATGGATATCACTAATATTCCTTGCTTGCAAGGACTCAACCTAATCAATTAAAAGATAAGAAAGTGTAGATGAAATCAGTATACCTACTCTGATATCATAGAGTATGATACTCCATACTACACCAAATTTCAGGTTAAGCTTAAAATTAATTGGTGCTATATATTTCTTTCGTTCTTTAGTATATGTGGGATGATTGTAGTGTGTAGCTTAATTGATTATTGTTTATGCGTTTCAATTGTTACTTAATTATAGTGACGGTACTTTAGACTTTATTGAAATATGTGATGACTCAAACAACTTACCAACTTGCTCTCCTTTGTCTCCATTCAAAGTTTTTTTTTACCTTATAATGCTTGCATTTCAAGATTTTTAACACCAAATTTGCTGTTAGGATTTCATTGATTCATCCCAAAAAAAAATAAAATACTCCCTCTGTCTTTAAATGAGTGTCCATTTTTAAAAAATATTTGTCCCAAAATGAGTGTCTTTTTTTAACATAACTTTGTCCCTAAATCTTTTTTTTCGAATTTTTTTTCACCGGTCTCCTTATACGTGCAAAACTAAATGTTTGGAAAGGAGATTACAAAATTATATCTGAATTTTTGCCACCAAATTGTACAGAAAGTTGAGATTTTCAGATGTCCCTTAAAATAAAATTTGGACACTCATTTAGGGACAGCGGTAGAGGTAGTAACATTTTATTGATAATGGAATGATGCATTATTTGGGTTTTATTGTTCCTTGTAAGCTAATTCAAGAAATAGCCAAAGCTCATGGGGCCTAATAGGTAATGGGCCAACTCTAATGGGTAATGGGCCAACTGTACCAACAAATCAAAAGTGATGTAGCTTCCAAATTAATTAACCCAACACATGTAACTAACATCCTCTCAATGTTTTATGTCTTACATGACAGCTTACTTACCACAAATGGTATGAAAGTACATTAAAATCTAAAATGTCACTAAAATGGTACAGTAGTATTATGTGGTATTGCACTTGATTGGTCGGTCAAACGGTCGTTATCTTATAAAGCTGATTAATTTGATTTGAAGCAACACTTTTAGAACAACACCTCACAGGTCTTTATGTGTACTGCCTAAAACGAAAAGAAAACGGGGGCTCATATGTTGTTGAGCGCCCAAGCCTCTTTGGCCGAGTGGCATAGAGCTTGGGATCTCCTTCAGGAGGTCTCAGGTTCGACCCTTCCCCCTTCCTAGGCCTAGCAATTATGCGGGTTGGGTTGGGTTGTAATAGGTCCAACCCATTACAACCTTTTTAGCAAATGGGTCTAATGGGTCGGGTCATTGTGGGTCGACCCGCTAATTTTTAAAAACTTTTTTTTTTTTTTTGTGTGTGCTGCCCCCAGCCACCCCCTCCCCACTGTTTGTGTGTGCCTTACTTTTTTTTTTTTTTTTTTTTTTTTTTTTTTGTGCTGCCCCCAGCCACCCCTTCCCCTCCTGTTTGTGTGTGCCCAACCTTTTTTTTTTTGGTGCTGCCCCAGCCACCCCACCCCCTCTCCCCTCCTGTTTGTGTGTGCCCGACCCTTTTTTTTTTTTTTTGCTACAACAAATACACTATATATAACCTGATTGAAATTCACAAGCCTAAGTAGTAAAAGCATTTATGAGCCTGTAAATCTCATAATTTTGTTTTTTTCTGCAGATTCTTGGTGATAAAGAAAAACGGACAAGGTATGATAGAGGGGAAGACATGGAGGAAGGCAAGAACTGAAGACGGAAACATAAAAAAATACTGCAAATTAAATTAGGAGGACTTCGACAATATAAATGCTTAAGTCGAAAACATAACAAAATAGTGCAAAGTGATGTTTTACACAATAAACCACAATCTAGTTTATCATTTTCCATTTTCCTAGTTGATCTATTCTGTCATCATCGAGTCTGTGGGCGCCTCCAAAAATGGCTGCTGGTGCATCTTTCTTTTGCAAACTCCTGTAAAAGCATTTTTGCAAACTCCTGTAAAAGCACCATACAGATGACATGAAGTTATTACTCCCTCCTTCCCAAAATACTTGTAGTTTTAAGATTTTCACACAAATTAAGAAAATCAATTAATGCATGTCTAATGGACTAAATTACCCTTGAAACATTTTAAGTACCAAGAAAATTAAATGATTTAACAAAAACAACTACCATCATAGATGAATAACAAAAAACAACTACCATCATGACTAGGCCCGGCAATTTTGACCCATTACCCGACAACCCACCCAACCCAACCCGCTGATTACCCGACTCAACCCAACCCGTTTATATATACGGGTTTAAACGGGTTACCCGCTCTAACCTGTAAAAATTAACGGGTTAAGGCAAGTCGACTCGCCAAACATCTCTTTTCCCCTGCAAATTAAAGTTCCACATGACATTCTTCACAAGGTGAATGGATTGTAAAAACTTAAGACATGCAAACTTAAACAATTGAAAGTTCCCTGGTCTGTGAAGACACCTCCATCAAAACGGATCACATAAAATTATACTCCCTCCGTCCCAGAGTAAGAGTCCTACTTTCCATTTTGGTACGTCCCAGAGTAAGAGTCCTATTCCTAAAATGGCAAAGAATCTTTACTATTCACCCCACTCATTCTCTCTCATATTTTACTTTTATACTCACAACACCAATCAATTTACTATTCTCTCCCACTCATTCTCTCTCCTACTTTACTTTTACACTCACAACATTTACTTCAGATGTTTTCTTCCTTGGTGCAGACTTCCTAGTCCTTTTTCTGCAAATAGATGATCCTTCACTATTTACACTAGTTTCATCCATATTGAAACCTGTTAATAACATTGTTTTTGTAATTTCACCACATGGAATTTAATAATGAATCCAGTCCAAGGAACTGAATCAAAAACAAAAATTCACGTAAAATAGACGTAATAAATCTATTACGTCTATCAAGATCGATGCAATGAATTTTTAAGACTAAACAGTGTGGTTTGGATCAATGGGAAAACAAACCCAGTTGAGAAATAAATTAACAGCACCACTAATCAGATTCAGAAGTGAAAAACTGTCATTTTATCAGTGTGAAAAATTGATTGCAGCATTACCTTTATTGATTTTGAATCCTGTTTGGAGATATTCCAAAAGATTATCCATTTGCAACAAAATCGACATTCAAGCAAGTGATATGGTCAAACAAGTGATAAGTAGTAGAATTGAAGCCTACATTCAGCATCACCAATAGAAGCTAGATATGCCAATTGTTGGATTTATCTCAGTTAGTGGTCCACAATGTAGAGGAGCAACCGCCGGCAACCACTCCGTAACCGCCCACCACTTTTCCCACTTCATGATCATGGAAAACCACCCACTACTCTTTGATGGAAAGAGCCTATAAATTGCAGCCCTTGGAGGTCCCTAAACTCACTCATTCTCATTCAGAAATACACACCATCAGTATAGAGAGAGCAAGAGTTTAGAAGCCTTCCATCGGGTCTTCTCCGTTCTTGAGTTCCGTCCGGGTCTTCGATTCCGATCGGCGCAATGGCTGGAGGTAATTCGATCATTTCTTCCGCTGCATTTACAGAGCATGTTCTTTTGTGTTTCGAGCATGCTATTGTGTTTAATTTCCAACATTTGGTATCAGAGCAATTTTTAAACCTCCGCCTTGCTCTGTTTCTGCAATCATACTGTAATTTCGAAATTTCCATTAAAGTGATTTGGTTACTGCTATCTATGGTTATGAATAATCATCTAGAAATCACTATTAAGTATTTCGATATAAAGGAGAATATAAATTTAGTTGCTGGAATCTGAATAAAATTTCGGGTCAAAACCGGGTTGATATTAGACCCGCAAAAGGTTGAAGAAGACACTGTAGTTCATTGTTTTTCAAATGAGAAATGTTTCTCTGTTATTGTCTTTTGCTTTTATGTTGACTAAAGTAGTAGTAGAAGTACAGAAAAGAAAAGCAATTGGTTACAGCTATTAGGTGTACTCGTAAATATCATAAGTTTTGTCGTTTAGCATGACACTAAGGCTTTCATTATTTTAGTTGCTGTCTTTAATTATTCATATGAGTACGACTAGCAATTAACCTTACTCCTATATTGCATCGTAATTACAGTACATTAACTACGAGGTTAACATGCTTATTGTTTCTGATATTATGTTAACCGTGCTTGTTGGAGGAACTTGAAACTGGACTTATGATTTTAATGTTTTACTGTCTAATCTGGCTTATATGTGTAGAACAATTCTCATTAATTATGCATAATGCAGTAAAGACAGATTTAAGCATACTGAGAATTGTTAATTGCATGCTAAAGTTAATTGATGGCTCATTATTATGAATTTATATGTACTTATATTATTTATCTGGCTTGATTAATAACCCCTGCCATCTTAAGTGCCAAAGTATATACTACATTTGAAATCAAATTCATATAGTATTGCTTCCAGTTTACGCAATTATGGAGCCTTTAAGTTGTTTAATGTTTAGTGATTCATGTAATTTTAGTTAATTAGGGAGTAGCCACAGCATCTTTAATTAATTAAAATTATTTATTAAGACCGAGAATCACAATTTGGAATAAACATTAATTGTATTAATCATATTTTATATAATAAATTTTATCCCACAGGAATTTTTATTATATTATGTATGATTAATTAGGATAAAATGTCAAACTATATTTTCTAATTTACCCACAGGGATTAGAAAAAGGAACATAGTTTGATAGTTTTATCATAAGTTAAATGGATCTAATTGAATTAGAACTTTAGCCCACAGGCAAGTTTTATGTCACTAGGTTCATATTTTACATGTTTTTACATTGGTAGAACATGTTATATTTGATAGCCTCAAATTTAATAACATAAGCATTGACACTTAATTATTGCAGCAATTCAATCTGTTGATTACCCTGATATGAGATGTGATGTTCCCGAGCTTAAAGGGGACAACTACAAAGTTTGGAAGGAGAGAGTTCTCCTTCATTTAGGTTGGTTGGACATTGACTATGCCATAAGGAAGAATGAACCCCCTGCAGTTACTGAAACTAGCCTTCCGGATGCTGTTGATCTTTATGAAAAATGGGACCGATCTAATCGTCTCTGTGTGAGTTTCATTAAGACTAAGATCTCAGTTGGCATAAGGGGTTCAGTCGAGCATATCAAAAAGGTCCAGGAATTACTAAAGGCTATCGATGAGCAGTTTGCCACTTCAGATAAGGCAATGGCGAGCACTCTCATCATGCAGTTTTCATCCCTAAGGCTCACAAGCATTAAGGGTGTGCGTGATCATATCATGCGCATGAGGGATATTGCGGCTCAGTTGAAAACACTAGAGGTTGAGATGTCGGAAGTCTTCTTGGTTCATTACATCCTTTGCATGTTACCCCATCAGTATGGCCCATTTAAGATATCCTACAACACACATAAGGATAAATGGACCATCAATGAATTGATGACCATGTGTGTTCAGGAAGAGGGCAGGTTGCTTATGGAGGATAAGGAAAAGGAGACTGTGAATTTCACTACAGTTGAAAAGAACAAGAAGAAGAATCAATCTAAAGATAAGGGGAAGGGAAAGGTCCCTGCCGATAAGGATATTAAGAAGGATCCTGTGTGCTTCTTTTGTAAAAAGAAGGGGCACGTTAAGAAACAGTGTCCTAAGTTCATGAAGTGGCTTGATAAGAAAGGTACTCAGCTTTCTTTTGTTTGCTATGAATCCAATATGACTGTTGTAAATCATAATACATGGTGGATTGATTCTGGCTCTACAATTCACATTACCACTTCATTGCAGGGATTGCAAAACCTGCGGAAACCAGTGGGAAGTGAATGCAGCGTCTATTCAGGAAATCAGATGCCTTCATGTGTAGAGGCCGTTGGAACGTGCAAATTAGTTTTAAGCAGTGGTTTCGTTTTAAGTTTAAAAAAGACTTTTTATATTCCCAGTTTTTCTAGGAATTTAATTTCTGTTTCTAGACTAGCATCAGATGGTTATTTCTTTAACTTTTCAGACAATGGTTTTGATTTAGTTTTCAAATCAAATGTTATTGGAAATGGTGTTTTGTCTAATGGTCTTTTTAACCTTAATTTGCAAAATGATTATGACCACTCTTCTATGCACGTTCATACTAGCACCAAAAGATGTATTGTGAATGAAGAGTCTTCTATGTTGTGGCATCGGAGATTGGGACATATCTCCATTAATAGAATTAAGAAGTTGGTAAATGATGGAGTACTTAGTACTTTAGATTTTACAGACTTTGAGACTTGTATAGCCTGCATTAAGGGTAAGCAGACTAACGTGTCGAAAAAGGGTGCCAAGAGAAGCTCCGATTTATTGGAAATCATACATACAGACATTTGTAGTCCAGACATGGATGCGTACCGTGACAAGTACTTTGTCTCTTTTATAGACGATTACTCGCGATACATGTATCTCTACTTGCTTAACAATAAGAATGAAGCACTAGATGCTTTTAAGGTGTTTAAAGCAGAAGTAGAGAAACAATGCGGAAAGCAAATTAAGATCGTGAGATCGGATAGAGGCGGAGAGTACTATGGTAGATATACAGAAAATGGACAAGCACCTGGTCCGTTTGCGAAGTTTCTTCAAGAGAATGGTATTGTTGCTGAATATACCATGCCTGGTACTCCACAACAAAATGGAGTGGCTGAAAGGAGAAACCGAACATTATTGGACATGGTGCGAAGTATGATCGCTAGCTCCAAACTTCCTCAATCCTTGTGGACTGAAGCACTTAAGACGGCTACGTACATATTAAACCGAGTTCCAACTAAGGCCGTTCCAAAGACGCCTTTTGAGATATTCAAAGGTTGGAAACCCAGTTTGCGACATGTACGTGTTTGGGGATGTCCGTCCGAAGTAAGAATCTACAATCCGCAAGAAAAGAAGTTGGACCCAAGGACCATAAGTGGCTATTTTGTTGGATATGCCGAAAGGTCTAAGGGATATAGATTTTACTGTCCATCTCACAGCACTAGGTTTGTGGAATCAAGAAATGCAAAATTTCTTGAGAATGACTTGATCAGTGGGAGCGATCGATCCTTCGACGTTGGTCAAAGGGAAGATCATTCTGATGCTCAGTATGCCACTCCAAGTAATGGACCGGGTATTGTTGTTAACAACACTCCTCAAGATCAAACGCGTGTTGAAGAACCAGTCCAAGAAGCACCACATGTTGATCCTAATCCAATAATAGATGAAGTTCAACAAATACATGAAGATGTTGAACCAGCTGATCAACATGATAATGTTGATGCAGCATTAAGAAGATCTAATAGGATAAGGAGGTCAGCACTTCCTAGTGACTATGTTGCATATCTACAAGAATGTGACTACAATGTAGGAGCCGAAAATGATCCCGAAACGTTTTCACAAGCCATGAGTTCTACAGATTCAAACTTATGGTACAATGCCATGAAAGATGAGATGGATTCTATGGCATTTAACAAAGTCTGGGATCTTGTCGAGTTGCCTAATGGTGTAAAAGCCATTGGATGTAAATGGGTCTTTAAAACAAAGAAAGACTCTCAAGGCAACATCGAAAGACATAAGGCAAGACTTGTTGCCAAAGGATTCTCTCAAAGAGAAGGAATCGATTACACGGAAACTTTCTCTCCCGTATCTAAGAAAGATTCACTTCGAGTAATTATGGCATTGGTAGCCCATTTTGATATGGAGTTGCATCAAATGGATGTGAAGACGGCTTTCCTTAATGGTGATCTAGAGGAAGAGGTTTATATGAAACAACCTGAAGGATTTTCCTCTAGTGATGGTGAGCACTTGGTATGTAAGCTTAATAAATCCATATATGGCTTAAAACAAGCTTCCCGTCAATGGTATAGAAAATTCCATAACGTTATCACTTCATTTGGTTTTGAAGAGAATGTCATGGATCAATGTATATACCTGAAGGTCAGTGGGAGCAAGATTTGTTTTCTTGTCTTATATGTGGATGATATTTTGCTTGCAACCAACGATAAGGGTTTGTTATATGATGTGAAACAATTTCTCTCGAAGAACTTTGATATGAAAGATATGGGTGAGGCATCTTATGTCATTGGCATTAAGATCCATAGAGAAAGATCTCGAGGCATATTAGGTTTGTCTCAAGAGACCTATATCAACAAAGTTTTAGAGAGATTTCGGATGAAAGATTGTTCACCTAGTGTAGCACCCATTGTGAAGGGTGACAAATTTAGCCTGGACCAGTGCCCTAAAAATGAGCTCGAACGGGAACAAATGAAAGACATTCCATATGCTTCAGCTATTGGAAGCCTAATGTATGCTCAGGTCTGCACCAGACCTGACATTGCATTTGTTGTTGGGATGCTTGGGAGATATCAGAGTAACCCGGGAATTGACCACTGGAAAGCTGCTAAGAAAGTGATGAGATACCTTCAAGGTACGAAGGATTACATGCTTATGTATAGGCGGACCGATAATCTAGAGGTGATTGGCTACTCCGATTCAGACTTCGCTGACTGTATTGATCCTCGCAAATCAACATCTGCGTACGTCTTTATGTTAGCCAGTGGAGCTATATCTTGGAGAAGCGTGAAGCAGTCCTTGACTGCTACTTCCACTATGGAGGCCGAGTTCGTGTCGTGTTTTGAGGCTACCTCACATGGGGTGTGGTTGAAGAGTTTCATGTCAGGGCTTAGAATCATTGATTCCGTTTCTAGGCCATTAAGATTGTATTGTGACAACTCAGCTGCCGTTTTCATGGCTAAGAACAACAAAAGTGGTAGTCGAAGTAAGCACATCGACATTAAGTACTTAGCCATTAGAGAACGTGTTAAGGAAAACAAAGTGGTCATTGAGCACGTTAGCACTGAGTTGATGATTTCCGATCCTTTAACTAAAGGCATGCCACCAAAGTATTTTAAGGATCATGTAGCAAGAATGGGACTTGGTTCCATGATGTAAATATTCATTGTACGTACATTTGCTATTTCAATGAAACTCTTATTCAGTCGACATTTTCTCATTCAGTTTTGCGCACATACATTTATTTTGAGAAAAGGTCATTAAGTTTGGACCTTGAATAAACATTTACTTTATTCATTAAGTTTTATGGGCTAGTATTTGAGAGACTAAATGTATTGTGATACATGGAAGATAATACTCGTTCTTAGAGGACCTATCGCCATGATTTATGCATTTTGTTTCTCGTTAAGATGAATGGTGGTGTTTGTGGACCAAGTGGGAGAATGTTGGATTTATCTCAGTTAGTGGTCCACAATGTAGAGGAGCAACCGCCGGCAACCGCTCCGTAACCGCCCACCACTCTTCCCACTTCATGATCATGGGAAAACCACCCACTACTCTTTGATGGAAAGAGCCTATAAATTGCAGCCCTTGGAGGTCCCTAAACTCACTCATTCTCATTCAGAAATACACACCATCAGTATAGAGAGAGCAAGAGTTTAGAAGCCTTCCATCGGGTCTTCTCCGTTCTTGAGTTCCGTCCGGGTCTTCGATTCCGATCGACGCAATGGCTGGAGGTAATTCGATCATTTCTTCCGCTGCATTTACAGAGCATGTTCTTTTGTGTTTCGAGCATGCTATTGTGTTTAATTTCCAACATAATTTCAATCAAAATAATGTCAGATTCATTCAAGCTAAAGCTTTGTTTAAGAAAGGAGAAGCGAAGACCAAGAATGAAATCCATGAATAAACGCCGAAGTTGGACTTATCTAACCTGGAACAAATGGAGATCGCCGAAGTTGTCTCCTTTGCCTCCGCTGACGTCGCCACATCGCCGCCGTCAAAGGGAGATCGTCGCCGCCGTCAAAGGGAGATCGTCGCCGTACTTTGATGGAGATCGAGAAAGGGAGGACTGGGGGCTAGGGCTTCTGCAAACACCCGTCAAATGGAGATCGTCGAATTTGCGTAATGGGTTGTAATGGGTTGGACGGGTCAACCTGTTCTAACCCGTTAACGTGTTTGGGTTGGAGCACGTGACCTATTTTAACCCAATTTTATTTTTGGGTTGGGTTGGGTCGGGTAATTAATGGGTTGGGTCAGGTGGGTTTATGGGTAATGAGTTAGTTTTGCCAGGCCTACCCCTTCCCCAATAACAAGTGGCCTCCACATAGTGGAGGTCCCAGGTTCGCCTCCCTCCGGGGAGTTTGCCTTGAAATGAATTATATTTTTAACTTCAAAAAAAATATGTTGTCGAGCAGGACGAGAATGGACTTTCTCTCAACCATCCTATTTTGTATAAATAAACCGATTTTAATTAATTATAGTATATTTTATTTTAGCAATTTTTAAACGAGCCCATTCCCGCTGGCCCAACCTCACTGCAGACGCCCGTGGCCCAAATATACAAGATAGTAACGCATTTTATTCGTTACTTAATTCTAGAACACTTTCACTGTCTAGAACGAGATGAGCTCTCACTCATGGCTGCATTTATGTACGAACTTCCTGCACAAGGTCTATTAAGTAAGCGCCCTTTGATTGTAAGAGGTGAAGATATGGATTTCACTAAGTTTTGGACGGGGATAATGTATGATTTGATATATGCAAGTGTTATTTTTCTCCATATGCCTGATAAGCTTGTGTGGGTTGGGTTAGAGAGGTTAACGGGTAAATTGAGACCATTAGAAGGGAGAATATTTGTGTCTCATAATACTCCCTCCGTCCCCGATTAATGTTCTTACTTTTGACTTTGCACGGAGAAATCCACTACAAGTTCCTTTTGCCCATGTACCTGCAACTAAGGATGACCAACTCCGGTTCCGGTTCGCCATTTATATGAACCTTAACCGGCCCTTGGTTACATCGGTTCCGGTTACCACTATCCGGTTCCGGTCAATAATGAATAAACAAGTTAAAAGTTATTGAAAAACAAGGGATTTCCGGTCCGGTTCGCCATTTATGTGAACCTTAACCGGCCCGGATGACTGGCGGTTCCGGTTTATTCGCCGGTTTGCTCCGGTTCCGGTCCGGTTTTGCCATCCCTACCTGCAACCTCTCCCACCTCATTTTTTCTTTCCCCAAACAGATTTACCCAGAATCCCCAATTTAAAAATTACCAAGAAATGATTTTTACAGGGAGAAGTGAATTGGGTAGGATTTAATTTAAGATTAACCCGTTCGAAGCAGTAACGATGGTGGCGCTGCGCCTGCGGTATGATTGTCTCTGTGTGAGACGCAAGACTGGTGTCTCGCCGTCGCTCTCTCATAATTTTGAAATGAAAAAGAAAAATATCCATCCAGCGGCAAACTAAAGGGAAAACGGAAGGTGTCTTTTGAAATTCATAATTTTACAAATTTTAACTTAACTCAAATTAACACTTTGCACCTCTATTCTTTAAAAAATAACACTTTGCACCCCTATAGTTATTTTTTTTTTTTTTTTATTTTTATAAATACTCGGTAAATTTTTTGGAAAAACTCAGGGTATGCAGCTGCACTTCCTGGCGACACGCCGGATCCGCCACTGCTCATAATATTAAGTTTTGTTCACGTTTGGGAGGAGAAGAATGTACAAAGAGGCTAAAGGGTTTAGGACTTGAATATCTTGGGAAACACACACATGATAGTTTACTCTTCAATCATTACGAGATTTGGTTTGAATTTAGGCGTAACAAGGCTTGAATACTTGTACTTAAAATTCTTGCGCCTGGTTTTTTTTTACTCTCTCCGTCCCAAACTTATGGTTACTTATTTCCTTTTTGGGCGTCCTATAATAATGGTTACTTACTCAAAATTTTCAATTTTCACTCTCCTCCCCACTGACAACAGCTATCCTCTATCTCATTTTCTCTCTCTTTCCCACTCACAACACCTATTTTTTTTCTTAATATCCGCGCATTCATTTTTTGTTACTAAGATTTGGGACGGAGGGATTAACAATTAAGCAAGTAATATTAAGGTATGGGACTGCTTCAAGGGTTGCCTCCTAGTATTCTGACGATAGTTTGAGGACCTTTTAGTTCTGATGTGGTCAAACAACTTTTGTTATACAAATATGTCTTTGTGGATCACAATCTCTCTAGCGGATTGCATTCTTTTATCTGGAGGTACCGTGATACTCGAACTATATTATTGACTGGAAATATTGATTCCAAGTGTTGGAGATTGTGTTACATGTGGTCGTCTAAGATTTTTTTTTTAAATATTTCTCCCGGGAGAAGCAGTTGTGTAACTATGTCTAAGCGATTTTATATTGTAAAACAGAAATAGTTGTTACACTATGGACCTTTTGTGGTCAAGGTTTGCAGTTTTGTGATAAAAGTATGATCTGGAGGCTGATCATAAAATCACGGTGATCAGGGGCGGACCTTCCATATACACAGCAGGTGCAAGTGCACTTGCTCAACTTCCAGATTTAGTTAGATTTTTTTTTTTTAAATATATATATACTATATGTGCACCTGTAAAACATAAAAACTCCTTAGCACAGGTGGTTAGGCGCTCCATTTTCATTCCAAAGGTGCAGGGTTTGAATCATCTTGTTATATATTTTCACTTCCCAATGCTTCCTTTCTCCTTGCATTTAAGGCATGGTTTCTCCCTCCCCATCCAATTATGGGCTTTCTTTTCCCTTCCAACTTGGGGCCAATTGCTAAAATTGACCTACCAAATTTGTTTAAAGCTTGTGCTATACCTTTTTTTTTATGCATTATCAAACATATAGTATGTCATAATATTTTCTTTTACCTATTTTGGTAATTGTTTTGATTCATAAGTTAATAATAAATTAATCACTCTATATTCTTGTTACTCTTTATCATAGTTAATAGTAAAATATACATCATAGCTACCTTTTTGTTTCACTTTCTTTGTTATTCATTTATTGATACTTCAGAAAATTAAATTTAAATAAATGAAAATTACTTAAAGTTTTATATTTTCGTCCCGTGTACAAGATAATTATAATTTAAAATCTTGTATTATACTCGCGTAAGAGACACTAAATCTGAAACTTTAGTGTAATTTGTGCACCCGCTGAAGAAAAGTTTGAGGTCCGCCACTGACGGTGATGGTGTAAAATGTATGTTTCCCTCTTTGAAGTTGTTTTATTTATAAGGCAAATGTTTTCATTTGCTTCTCCAATGTCACTTTACTTGCTTTGTATGTTTGTTCCTTTCGGTACCCCTAGTATGGGTGTTTATGGTTCGGTCTGGTCCCTTTTTTTTTTTTTTGTTAAAAAATCATGGAACCGGGGGGACCGGAACCAATATTACGGTTTTCTAAATGATTAGAACCGGAACCAAACCAATGAATGCAAGAACTGATGCACCGGTTCCGTTCTGGTTCTATCAATTTATTAATCACATACTCCCTCTGTCCTAAAAAGATAATCTCATTTTTATTTTTTATGGTCAACAAAAATAAACTTTGACTAAACATTGGTGTCAATTTAATGATTACAATGAAATTCTCAAAATTGTTATTGATAAATCACTTAACGATTTATCAATTACAAATTTTGAAATTTCACTAGAATAATTAGATCGTTGTCAATGGTTGGTCAAAGTTCTTTTTTTTTACCATTAAAAGTCAAAATGAGACTATCTTTCTGAGACATAACAAGTATCAATTATAGACTACAATCAGTTATATACCACAATGAACATTTAAACATACTCCCTTTTTCCCAGAAAGATAGTCTCATTTTTGACTTTTTATGGTCAATACAAATGAACTTTGACCAAACATTGGTGTCAATCTAATCATTCTAGTGAAATTCTAAAAGTTGTAATCGATAAATCATTAAGTGATATATCAATAACAATTTTTAAAATTTCATAGTGATCATTAGATTGACACCAAGCAGTCAAAATTCATTTATGTTGACCATAGAAAGTCAAAATGAGATTATCTTTCTGGGACAGTGTGTATTAAAAACACAAAACTAGGGAAAAAGGCAAGAAATTGGAGCTATTAATTTTGCAAGTAACTTGCAAAAGAACAAGCAGAAGATGATACAAATATTCCAGTTTGATTTCTTGTTATGGTCTATAGCTTATACGTTTTGATATGCTTGTTTTTAGCCAATTTAATGTGCTAACCTATTTTAGAATGCTAAGGTCTTGCTGTTGGATAATATCTTGTAAATCGAAAGGAAGACGATTACATATTGAAATACAATATACAACAATAATTGAAAGTATGAAAAGAAACGTTACAACCGTATTTAGTCACTTGTATCCGAGTCGTGTAAACCAACACTCTCCTTAAGACTAATTCATCCCCCTCTCTATGAGTGCTTGAGGTTTAACGGGCGTTAGTCTCCCAGGATAAAACGGATGAACCGGATGCAACTCCGCACTTGAGCCTTCCTGCGAAATGAACTATGCTTGGACAAAATCACCATTCCAATTATTCAAGGAGGCCAAAGGAAGAAGATGAAGAAATTGCAAGAGGGAAGAAGAAGATTGATGGAAAATTTCTTTTTGTGTGTGTTTTCTTTTTCATCTTTTTTTTTTTTTTTTTTTTTCAAAGAGTTGTGGGTATCTCAATATATAGCTCAACCAACAAAATCAAAATGAATGCCCAATTAATCTCTATTAATATGAGAGTCATTACTCTTGTATTCATGTGGTTTTATTCCACATTTTTGTAACCACAACTCCAAGGTAATGATCCCAATTAATCCATCTATTAATTTGGGTATCATGGCACATCAATGGTTGAGTTAAATCCAAAAGTTACAATTTTAACCCACCAACTTTGAGCTATTATATCTTTCTCATCCAATCTTAAATTGGACATGTAGATATACCATTTCAACGTTCACACGGAGTGAAACATGAACCCACAATAATATTTGCCAAACGACAAACGATTCATGTAAGAAAATATAAACAATTTCCTTCACACACAATATATTTTTTCCAACAATCCCCCCAATGAAGGAAATTGAGGACGAGATTGCTGATAAAGTCCGGCAGACAAAAACTTGCATACGAAGGTGTGGGGATGTTGCCCATTGAACCTCCGCTCGTACTAGCATATTTACTCTACTCGCAAGTCGATAGACGCGATGTCCTTGAATCGATATGCTTTTTGTGTAGCCGATCATATACTAGACACAAGTAATGTCCTAACATATTTCATTTCTCATAGCTATGTTCGTTCATGGCCCTAAACATAATGCCAGGTTCTGCGAGAGGGTCTAAGAATTGAGCCTCACACAATTCTCCTCGAAGCGGCCCCTCTTCTCTCTCACATAGGTGACTTCTTGAAGGTAACCCGTATTACCCCGCTCGACTTTCTCGACGCGTAAGAGTCATTAAAAGCCATAGGCTTATCCTTGTCCCTTCGGGATGTCACTAATAGGAATAGATTTGGGGTTTTGACCCCCACAGTGACGCGCGAGTCTTTTAACAGTTAGGTGGTCCCTTTTGAATCTTGTTCTTGGGATCTCCAGTCATCTAGATTGGGTTTTCCGCTGTGATCAACTCTAATAGGCTTATGTCTCATTCCCTTCCATAATTTACAACTAACTCTCGGTCTAACCATTTGGTTAACGGATCCGCTTTTTTCATTTGACTTCACATAGTCAAATTAGTTGAGAGTAGTTTCTTAACGGTATTACGTCTTTGACATATATGTCAAGACCTACCATTACACACAATCCTTTGTGTTCAATCAATCATCGATTGAATTCTAGCAATACAACCAATTGCTAACACAAGCTTTATCCCTTGGAATATCTTCTATAAATTGGCATAGCTTCTCGGCTTTCTCACCACATTTATCTAAAGCTATAAACTTAGATTCCGCTATGAATCTATTTATAACTTATTTATTTAGAAGATTTCATGATATAGTCGCTTCCGTTAATAAGAATACGAAACCACTCGTAGACCTTAAGTCTTTGATTTCATATATCCAAATAGCATCGCTATTTCCTTCAATTATTGATAGATGTCTAATGTAGTGTAATCCGTGATCTCGATTGTATCTCGAGTACCTTAGTACTTTTACAATATATTTAGGATTACTAGTGTACCAACTCACTAGACTTCCATTAATTCTCGAGTGTTCAACTTGAGAAATAACGTCACCTCTATTCTTCAATAGATTTTGACTCATGTCTATTAGGTTTTAGCCATTGCTAAATCATCCTTGTTAATTTCTCAAGAATTATCCACACAGTGTGACTAGCTTAAAGCAAGTCCATTCAATTTCTTAGAAATTTCCACTTCAAGGATTGTATCCGCTAAACCCATATCCCGTGACCTTTTCAAAATTTCCATGAACTATATCATAATTTTCTTAATGCAAATTCATTAGTTCTTCTTGAAATTTTAAATTCAAAAGTCTTGTAAGCTAAACTTCTTTCAAGTTCAACATACCTTCGATAGATTTAATCAACATCATGACATAACCACTCATGTCATATTTGATTAATCCACTTTCTTTCATGAAAAATCAAGTTTTTTATGTCATTATCTTTGTGCTTGTTTCAAATCATCTAGTGATTTTACTAACTTGCACACCTTATTCTAGGTTTTACTTTGATCTATTTCACTCAAAGTGTCATTTGTTCATTTTCATGAACTTGACATCAATACTTGATTTTCAAAAAATAAAAAATAAAAAAAATCGTGGTTATATATATATATATATATTCAATATCATTGAATCAAATATAACAACCACTATGTAAACTCATTATTTACATGCTCCACCATCTTGTACCAAAATATCGATTTTGTTAATGTTAGAGTTTCTACTTTGTGAACTACCCCCACATTCACAAGTGTACGTAGGCCTACGTTTCCATACTTCATATGGAATTTACATTGTTTCTTGGGGTAACCTATGCAATAGGTATTTATTTTTCATAGTAGACTTACCCCCACATCTTTGGGTTAGTCCTAAAATATAGCAATAATGCTATCATTATTTTCGTCAACACCATTTGATAGTGGTTTACAAAGTGGATAATTTGTTTACAAGCACATATTATACACACACTATACTCATTAGTGTTTTATCCTTATTATCTCATTTTAAAGTTGTTTTTCAACCTCTCCATTCAATGAGACAAAACTTATTAATAATAACAAGGAAAAAATGCACTAAAAGTACCTGAACTATAGGGGTTGTTTGGATTTAGTAACTTATATCTTTTTTGACCCATGAAAAATACCTTAACTTTTTTTTTTGTGCAGCGGAGGTACCTATTGCTAACGCCGTCCACTTTTTGCCGTTAAGTTATCATGTGCCACGCACATGACTAATTTTTTGAGGATAAAAATGTCAAAACATAACAAGGATAGTGTGAGAACATTTTACAAAGACAAAGGGGTTTAAATAAAAAATTATCCCCACGCTCTCCTTCATCGTCTTCCCACTATCATCTTCTTCACCATCAAATTTGTAAAATCAATACCCAAATCTGTAAAATGAACACTCAATTTCTCCCAGTTGAAACCCATTAATGGCCAACCCCTCCCCCTCCACACCTTCTTCTTTCTTCCTCTATCAAACAAAGGAACCCCCTTCCCCAAACTTGAAATCCATTAACAGCTAAAAATGAAACCAGATTAAAACTCAAGATTAAAAAATTGAAAATTCAAAACTCCAGAAATTAAGGAATTGTTCCAAAAAATGAAACCTGAAATTAAAAAGTCAAACAACAACAAAAAATTGACGATTTTTTGGTCGCTGCTTGTTCTTCCGCATCACAGAGAGAAACAGGGGGAGTAGATCCGAAAAAGAGAGAGAGGGAGAGAGTCAGATTTGTTTTGATTTGTGCAAAAGAAGTGAAGGCAGCGACTAGGAAGGGGCCAAATTAAGGGGATAGATTGGATTCCATTTGAGGATTTCACGAAGGTGCCGGTGCCGCCGCCAATGTCGAGAGCTAATCGGAGGGGGTTGTTTGAGGATTTCGCGATCTGGGTGAGTTAGGAAATCGGGATATCTAGATCTGATTTGTAGCTCAAGAATTTTGATTTCTCGTTCTTCATGTCGAAGTTAAGGCAGGAGAAGCTCTTGCATTTGTAATTGTTCCATAAAATGCCGTTTTGGGGGGAGAGGGGAAAATGGGTCCGCGGGGAGGGAGGTGGAGAGTGATTTGGGAGGGGTGTCAGAGAAGAAACGGCGGAGGAGGAGAGGGTGGCACCCACGGAGAATAAGAGATTCATCGATGGGAGTGGAGTAAGGAGAACAGAAATTATATGATGGGGGTGTGGATGAAAGGGGGAAAGGAAGGGGAAGGGGAGGGGGTTATTTGAAAGTAAGAAATTTATTTAAACCCCTTTGTCTTTGTAAAATGTTCTCACACTATCCTTGATATGTTTTGACATTTTTACCCTCAAAAAATTAGTCATGTGCGTGGCACATGATAACTTAACGGCAAAAAGTGGACGGCGTTAGCAATAGGTACCTCCGCTGCACAAAAAAAAAGTTAAAGTATTTTTCATGGGTAAAAAAAGAGATAAGTTACTAAATCCAAACAACCCCTATAGTTCAGGTACTTTTGGTGCATTTTTTCCTAATAACAATAACATTGTTATTATTACTATGTGTTTGAACAGTCCATGCATATCACAATATATCTCTATGCTTATCATATGATGATGTAGTTCAACACACATTTTACATCTTGTTTGAATTCCTTTTTGAATGAAAAATGTGATCCAACTAAAGAGACATAATCTCATTATTGATCACCAACTCAACCCATCGGTTGATACAATTTCCATTTTCTTCATTTAAAATTCATGACATCATCCTTGATGACATCTACCTTTGTCTCTCAAGACACAATGTTTAACTATTTCAAACAAGTTTGGCTTTTCATACAAGTTTGACCTTTCAAACAAGTTTGACTTTTGACCAAGTTTGACAAACTTTGTCTTTGTCTTAAGCATTTCAATATGGTCTACCACATTTGCTTTCATCACAAGAAGTGTTACACAACTTATATGAAGCTCTATTCTCTTTTCCAACACAAAGATGAATAGCAAGCATCTCAACATTCATTTCAATTCATTAATATTTGAGTTGCTTCTTGAAATCTTTCTAAGTGAAAAGTAATTTTTCAATTATTTCCATAACTTGAAAATTTCACTTATCATCATCCATTCGACATGGATTTTATGAAAGACTATTTCAATTCTTTCATTGACTTTTTACGCTTTATGGAGTTTACTATTTTAAAATCAAGAAACGGCCTACAATGAATTTCATTGCACCAACATTCTTGATTTTATTTTTATAGTCCAAAACTCCAACAATTCTTTTCTTTTTTCTTGGTACTATATATGTTATATAACGAAACTAAAATCCGTTAAGTACATAGTTCCGGCAAAGGAAATTCACATGATTCAACCGCACTCACGGCTTACACATCCGTCTCATTTCCACCAACTTTGTAGGATTTTTTTTTTTAAAAGAAACCTCACTAAGTTCAAGGTGGTTAAGTAGAACATCTTTTGTTGCCATCACTTAAAGTCGAGGCCAACAAAATTTTCTAAATTCTCAAATTGTGACCAAAATACTTGGAACACCCACATTTCGTTGGAAATTATCTCCACACAAGGAGCATTTTCCAAAACATTGGCTTTAATTTTCATCAATTAAACACCAAATCATAACTTTGTTGTTACAAATATAATTCTCTAACTTAATTAGAGAATTTACCAAGAATAAATTCACAATTTATTTCTTGTAACAACCCATCTTAATAAACCTCTTAATTCCTTGATGAAATAATAAATTGAGTTTAATTATTTCAAAGTTTAAAAGTTTCATCTTGGAGTACCTCCAAATTCAAGAAACTTATATTCTCATTCTCATAATACACAATTTCTTTTTAAAAGTCCTCTTTCTAAATATTGTGTCATTTTTCATCATCAACAACAATAGGATTTAACAACTTCCTTCAAGGAGTCCTATTGTTTTCATCTTTATGACATTAGTCACTTATCCACTATTAAGTTTTAACAACTTCCGAGAAGCCCTTATAGTTATAGTCTTTGTGACTTCACAACAATAGAATTCAACAACTTCTTTCAAGAACCTCTATTGTTTTTATCTTTGTATCTTTTGTCACTATTAACAATAATAAGTTTTAACAACTTCTTTTCAAGAAGCCTTATTATATTAATCTTTGTGGACTCCGTACCATGGACAATAATAGGTTTTAACAACTTCTCAAAAGAAGCCCTATTATTTTTGTCAACGCAACGTTAAAGACTTAATCTTCCAACGTTCTTAGTTCCAATGAACTTTTCAATCTCTTCACTATGATTCATACGAAATGAACCAAAAGAGACATATCACATGATGTATATCTACTATAAGAGGCATAGCCTTAACTAGTAAATACAACCATTGAAACATAGTTGATGTCACGAAGCATCAATCTTTTCATCTTTGTTAATCTCATTAAACAAGTGGAAAAACAAATTTAATTCACGAAACTGCTCTGTTCCGAATTTTTATCTTCACTTTCACATTATAGATTCCAATCGCCACCGTTCATAATCTTCTACTATGAGTCTGAACATGAAAAAAAAGTTTCAGCCCAATCCAACGGTAAACAAAGCGGGAAATTCTGTTTTACTACAGTTGGTCTGTGCATAAATTTTCTTGCTTTCTTTCTCATTGTTCCTCATCGTTTTTCATCCTTTCTCTCGTAGCAACCTTGCCACAAGATTCTTGTAATCTGTAATCCTTTCTCAACAAGTGAATTAGTCTTAAGATTGTTGGATAATATCTTGTAAATATCGAAAGGAAGACGATTACATATTGAAATACAATATACAACAATAATTGAAAGTATGAAAAGAAATGTTACAACCGTATTTAGTCACTTGTATCCGAGTCGTGTAAACCAACACTCTCCTTAAGACTAATTCATCCCCCTCTCTATGAGTGCTTGAGGTTTAACGGGCGTTAGTCTCCCAGGATAAAACGGATGAACCGGATGCAACTCCGCACTTGATCTTTCCGGCGAAATGAACTCTGCTTGGACAAAATCACCATTCCAATTATTCAAGGAGGCCAAAGGAAGAAGATGAAGAAATTGCAAGAGGGAAGAAGAAGATTGATGGAAAATTTCTTTTTGTGTGTGTTTTCTTTTTCATCTTTTTTTTTTTCAAAGAGTTATGGGTATCTCAATATATAGCTCAACCAACAAAATCAAAATGAATGCCCAATTAATCTCTATTAATATGAGAGTCATTACTCTTGTATTCATGTGGTTTTATTCCACATTTTTGTAACCACAACTCCAAGGTAATGATCCCAATTAATCCATCTATTAATTTGGGTATCATGGCACATCAATGGTTGAGTTAAATTCAAAAGTTACAATTTTAACCCACCAACTTTGAACTATTATATCTTTCTCATCCAATCTTAAATTGGACATGTAGATATACCATTTCAATGTTCACACGGAGTGAAACATGAACCCACAATAATATTTGCCAAACGACAAACGATTCATGTAAGAAAATATAAACAATTTCCTTCACACACAATATATTTTTTCCAACACTTGCAACTGTAGCCTGTAGGTACCAACAAGAATTATGTAAATACTACTCCCTCCATTCCAGAAAGATAATCCCTTTTTTTTTGTTGTTATTACGAGGGAATTTTGAAAAATTATAAAAGCTACTTATAATTATGTTAATGTGAATCTGAAAATTGGTATTAATAGTATTTATAATGGTGTATCAAGAACAATTTCAAAATTTTCATTAGAATAATTAAAAGTAGATTACATCTATCTATATAATATATAAAAGCAGAAACATTTCATGCTTCCACATTCAGCCACGTGGGATTATGACGTGGAAGTCCACGTGGCTTCGTTTTATTGGATAATGTATTCAAGACTTATTTAAGGGAATATTTTGACATTCATTTTTAATCTAATAGAATAAAAAAATTAAATTTATTTGAAATTTTAATAATGCAAAAACCACTATATTCAAATAGATGATTTCATAATTTATTCCTATCCAAATTTAAACCCCAAATCAAAATCATTTGAAATTGCATTGCAATCAATATTAGGATTTTTTCCATTTTGATGTTAGATTTTTTTCCCTCTCACAATCATCTCTATTTTATTCTTCTTTTCATTCAGTCAATTAAAAATTTTATTAAACCATCTACGAGGTGATTCCAAATTCTTCATTTTATTTCTCTTATTCAAATTTTTTTCTTAGCGTGTAATGTGTTTATGTTGGAGTTCAATGTTTGTGCATTATCATGTTCTCATGGTTGACACGTGAGATTTACATCAACATCAAAGGTCACTCAAAATACTTATTTAAAATTTTGAGATTTATTTACCTAATACTCCCTCAGTCTCAGAAAGATAATCTCATTTTGATTTTTATAGTCAACAAAAATAAAATTTAACCACATATTGGTGTCAATTTAATGATCACAATGAAATTATAAAAATTGTTATTAATAAATCACTTAATGATTTATCAGTTACAAATTTTAGAATTTCACTAGAATGATTAGATTGTCAACAATGGTTGCTCAAAGTTTATTTTTGTTGACCATAAAAAGTCAAAATGAGACTATCTTTCTGAGACAGTAGGAGTATACCAGGCATGAAGAAAGCCATCTACTACAAAGAATTTTCAAATTCAGATTCTCTTTATTTTATAAAAGATAATTATCTCAACAAATCAAATCTTATTAAAGCTAAATACATACTCACTCTGTCCCAAAATGATATTCACATTTGTCAATTCAAATTTTTTTAAGGATAGAAACACTTGGTTCACTAGCCATGTTGTGTTTATGAACATTTAAGCCTAAATTATAGAAATAAGAAGAATTTTTGGGGACAATGAAAAATAGCAAATGAGAAGATCATTTTGGGACGGAGGAAGGAGTATATCATTTGTCAAATTTTGGTTAAATCAAATTATGTATAGTATCAAATCATTAAAATTTTAAATGTAGACAAATTTTGGTTAAATCAAGTTATGGATAGTATTAAATCATTAAAATTTTAAATGTGTGTCATAGTTGTCTTAGTTGGAATTTCCATGTGACTTGGTTGGAAGTTATTCGATTATAAGCTTAATAAAGATACCCTTCATCACAAAATCAACTCAAATCTAAAATTGGTGAATTGATTGGCTTGAACAAGCCTTAGCCCTACAAGTGAAATTTGAATTTGAATGGCTTGAAGAGGGCTCATCCATGCGAATTAGGAAGCCTGCCATTTAATTGTTCATATTCTTTATTCACAGTCACAAAGATTTAATCTAAGTAAAATGTAAATTATTTGAATTTTAATTTTTAAATTTTCAATCTAATAAACCTCAAGATAGACGTAAGATATGCCGAATTATATCCGCTCCCCTTTTCAAGCCAATGATCCTACACCAATGTGTACTTCCCTCTCATCTATCAATTGTTTTTTTCTCACAGCCTCCACTACCCGCTTCTTTTTTTCTGCCAACGACATAATAAGAACATGGTTGTTTAGGTACTTCAAACATACTAATATTTTCTTATTATATGTTTGATTAATTGTAATTTTTAGGTATTTCAAACATACTTTTTGCATAGCTGAAGATGGAGCTGAATGATTCAAAAGGAGGTAATTTTCCAAGCTTGCTTTACTTTAGATAGGTTTATGAGCAATTGGAGAAAGTCTTAGGTGATTAATTACAATTTATTCTATATACATCGCTTAGGGTAGATGATGTAGCTTTCCTTAATATGATTTTGTTCTCACTACTCAATCTGTTGGTATGTGACTAAAGTTAATGTAAATTTATAAGATTTCATGACATTGAGTTTTTTATTTTTTTTTATTTATCATCAAGAGATTATATATTTTCTACCCCTCAATCACATAACAAAAAAAATATTGCCTTTAAAAAAAATGTATTAGTCAATTTTTACCACAATACAAGTAATTTACAACCAAGTAATACACATTTTAGAAAATGTTGAGAAATCAAATACGATATAATATTCAATTTGAATAATTATATAATCAAATAGAAATATAACCGCATTCTCGAGTAAAAAAATCTGCGAGGTGAGAGCGAATAGAGAATAAAAATGTCGAGTGTTATTGAAACTTCACAGGATTAATTCTATAGCTTTTATTTTTCATTTTCATGATTTATGTTGTAGTTTTGTAATTATTATGTGAAACTTCTCAAAATTATATACCAAATGTTGTTACAAGTAAAGGTGGTTCAAGAATGCCCTAAGTTATGTGCCAGTAGTCTTAAATTTTATAAATGGTTGTTAATTATTATGCATTGAGTTCAATGAATATAAATGTAATATTACTTCCATAATATTGATAAGATTAATAATCACCTTAAAATAATACTTTCTCTATTATGACAAGAAACTTTAGTTGTAGACTTTTACTAAAATAATATGAAAATTTGATAATTCTCATGAAAATTTGAAATTGGTTAACGATAGTATTTTTTTTAATGAATCAATAATAAAATTCAGAATTATGAGGATATATTAAAACTATAAAATTTGGGTCAAAATTGAATTGAGTTTATATAAAAAAAATATTCAAAGTTTGACTCTTAAGTAAAGATGGAAAAATGGCGTTTTATGTATTCCTCATAATCCGCCTAACCCTGGTTCAGTTCATTCGAATACACCCTATTTCTGCTAGCTCACCTTGATCATTCAGTCAGTCAGCCGCATAAATGTTGATTTTCCAACGTAGTATGCATGCAGAAATGACCTTATGCGGGTTCAAACCAAGAATCAGGGGAGGAAAATAGATAAGTTGAGACAAAGGTGCAGAAGAGCTGGTGGCAGTGCGCAGTTAAAATTGGCGAGTTGAAATTTTGGCGACAGTTGCTGTGAGATAGTAGAACGTCGAGTATCGATAGTTATTTATAGTAATCTTGAGTAATGATGTTCTGCAAACATTTATCATCGACAACTCTTTATATATGATTTGTGTAAGGTGCGAATAAGAGTAATGCTATAGAAGTAGTTATTGATAGTATGTATTATAAGATATAAATAATTATAATTTTGTTAATAACATAAAAGTAATTCGAGTTCATATTTTTCTAAAAGGTTTGCTCAACTAAACCTCATAAGTCACGTTGCGACATTATTTAATACAAAGGACATAATTAAAGTTATGTGTTTCATTCACAAAAATAGTCACTGCATAATAATGATATTTATTCCAACAAAAAAGAAAGAATTAAACATTAATTTTGGTATCTTTATTGAAGTATGATAAAAAATCATGAAGTTTTAATTATTGTTACTGATAGTTTTTTTTTTTTTTTTTTTAAAAACGACCATCAAAATTGAATGAGACTTATCTTTTTGGGACAGAGAGAGTATTAGTTAGCAAATTGGTTCTTCTCTGATTATGTCTAATATTCCATCCGTCCAAATTTAATGTTTTTACTTTGTCTTTGCATGAGAATGAAAAAATAATAAATGTTATGGGTATGAAAAAGTAAAGTAGGAGAGAGAAAGCGAGTAGGAAGTTTTTTGTTGTGAGAATGCCATGCGTGTCCCGTTGTCCATTTTAGGTAATTAAGGAACGTAACAACCTTAAATTAAGGAAGACCAAAAAATAAATTATCTTAAATAGGGACAGCGGGAGTAGATTTTAATATTTTGAGTTTTCATGTCTATAATGTTATTAAATCATGTATAAAATTGCAATTAATTTATATGGATAACATTATTTGTACCAGCAAATATATACTCCCTCCGTCCCAACTCACTTGACACCTGTTGATTAAAACTGGTCAACTTAGGGTCGTTTTGACCAACACTTTATAGAAATATTTATGTTCCAAAAAAAAAATTAAAATTATTATTGAGAGGATTTTTAATGCGATCATTTTACATTTTTTAAAATTTTATTCGGATCATAAATATTTCTATAAAGTGTTGGTCAAACCGACCTTAAGTTGATCAGTTTTGGTCAAAATGTGTCAAGTGAGCTGGGACAGAGGGAGTATTAAATTATACTCCCTCTGTCCCAGCTCACTTGAGACTTTTTGACCAAAACTGGTCAACTTAAGGTCGGTTTGACCAACATTTTATAAAAATATTTTTGATCCGAACAAAAATTAAAAAAAAATGTAAAATGACAACCATTAAAAATCCTCTCAATAACAATTTTTAAAAAGTTTTTTGAAACATAAATATTTCTATAAAGTGTTGGTCAAACCGACCTTAAGTTGACCAGTTTTGGTCAAAAAATCTCAAGTGAGCTGGGACGGAGGGAGTACATTTCTAAGAAGGAGGAACACTTTTTTACCTTCATAGAATGGCTTATGTTCAAATTGAACAAGAGAAATGAAATCTATTTTAGATATTAAGTCCCATATAATCTGTAAGTGCAGACACTAATACTATCATAAGTGTTGTCATCATATCTCAGATGCTATACAGACGAGTATTTTTGTGATAGTTGCACATTTATTTTATCTAACATTATTATTCCAATGATGTATTATTTCTTGCAATATATTTGTTAGTTTTTATAGGGGTTATGAAAAGATTAAAGTGAAAAGAGTTAATTATTTATAAAAGGAGTTTTATTTCTAAGTGTGGAAAACATGGGAAAATGAAGAAAAACGTGGGGAGACTTTGTCAAAGGATTGATTGTTGTTTTAAAGAGAGTACAAGAGCTTTGATGGAGCCAAGTATAAGGGGGTGAAGCATGGTCTTGAAGCTCAAGTAATTTGTTCCTATTTTTGTGGAACTTGAGCACAAAAGGAGGAAACCATTCAACCCACTCTCTCCCACTTTAGTCGAGTTATTCACACACATGGGGAGTAACCTCCAAGACTCCCTAGCCTATATAAAGACAATGATGAAGACATTGGAGGTGTGCCAAGAATCCATAAACACACTACTACACACATTCTTGCACAAGAAAAGATCATACACTCTTTGAAATATGAGCACAAAATTAATAAGTTAAGATTATTAAGGGTGTTGACGTGCTGTGCTTATGCAACTAATTGTATTTAAAAAAAAAAACTTTCTCTCTAATAACACTTAATTGTTTCTTTCTTGCTCAAATACAATAAACATGTGCATGCATTTGCAATTTATCTTAGCTAGCTTTAAATTTGACAAAGATGTTAATCTCTCCTTTCCAACATAAAGAACTTTAATTTTGATTTAAAAATTCATTTTGAGACATAGGTAGTAATAAAAACGAGACTAATTTTATTTATTTGTATCATCCTTTTTTTTTTTTTTTTTTTTGTATGTGATAAATAAAATTAGTTGTATCACTACTTTTTAACTGGCCAATTAGTAAAACTAATGATAGTGAGAATAAAATACAATTTATTCATAATCTTATATTTTTTAATCATATAACTTCAATTATATTTTTCTATTCTTAGCATTATTATGCTCCCGTCGAAACTCGACGGGTTACTCACTAGTATAATATATAAAAAGAGAAACATTTCAAGCTCCCACATTAAGCTACATGGAATTATGATGTGGAATTCCATGTGGCACCATCTCATAGGCTGAACACAAATGTATGAAATAAGAAAAATAAAATATTTTCTATAATAAAAACTGATATCAAATTCAAATTTCAAATATAAATTATATGCTTATTTTTAGTTAGAAAGGATATTAATTGACAAAATCATATCAAATATTTATCAAACAGGTTATCATCAAGATTTTAAATCTCATTAAGCGCTTCATATATTTAAGAATACACGTTATTTAAGATGGTTATAAAGATAACATTTATATACTCAGAATAAGATTCATATATTATAAAAAATTCAATGGCTTCAAAGATTTTTTTTTTTTTTTTTTTCATATCTCACTAATTACAGATTTCTAATCCTAAAGACCTAATCCCTTTTGAATATTTCTTTTTATTCATCCACTTGAATTATTTACAGTCATGTGTATTGTGTCTTTTGATGCGGTTGTTGTTGCTCCACTTCCCTATTATTTTCTACCAACTGACCCAATTCAAGGTAATTTCAATTTTTTTTCTCTCTAATTTGTTTCAGTTATCTATATATGAATGTTCTGTTTTGCTCTTAAATGATAGAAAATTAGACCTATAAAATATACTTTCTTTGTCTCAAAATGAATATTAATATTTATATTTTTATATACTCTTGATGAATATCAAATTTGGACACATATTTTAATGAGACGGAGGGATCGCATTGTTTGTAAGTGAAAAGTACATTCATGCTTTGTGATTTCTTTGTAATGCATGAGTTTTAAGGAAAAGTATTTAATATTTTTTTTAAAACCAATATTAATAGTTGAGTAGGTATTGTGAGTATGAAAAGTGTGATGTAATATGTGAGTGGGGTTGAAATTGGGAGTGAGATAATTGTTGTGAGTATGACAATTGGGTTCCATTGAATAAAGATTAATATAAACTTGCCTATTTTGGGTTGTGAACAATCAAATGAGACACTCAAGATATCAAAAAGTGAACCGACTAAAAATCAGAGAGAGTGTGTTTTTTACCAATAACTATTACTTGATTCCAATAGTTGTGCTTAAGCTTCATCGATCATATCATGTTATCGCTTTTTTTTTAAAAAAAAAATTGGGTTTTTTTTTAATTTCATTAATGATAGATAAATTGCCCTTAGGCTACATCAAATGGCCATGACGGCTACAACTAGGCCTATAAATAGGCTAATACAAATCTCTCTAACGGGATTCGAACTCGAGACCTCCGCATGGGAAGCTTATACTGGATATCGCTTGAGCTAGAGCTCTTTGGTCATATCATGTTATCGCATGTTGAAGCAAGATATCATTTCATTAGGGATCGTGTTGAGAAAGGAGATATATGCCTTACTCATGTATGCACTGAGAATTAACTTGCACACACACTCACCAAGGCACACTAGATGGAAAGATATTTGAATATCTAAGGGCAAATATGGGTATACTGAATATGGCTACAAAACAGAAATGGGCAAATTGCAATTTAGTTACCTGAGTTTTACACGATGTTTCAATTGGTTCCTGAATCCGTTTTTCGACAAATTGGTTACCTGAGTTTGACATTTTGTTGCAATGTGGTATAAAAATGAATGAACCGTTAAAAATCTAACGAAAGTGGATGAAAAACTAACAAGCTTCTTTCAAAATTGCAACGATCACCCATATAGTTTAAATTATCCCAATTCGACCCCTAACTACTAACAAATGTTTAATAACTAACATAATTTGGCATACACATGTCAATGTTTTAGTCCTTTTTATTTTATTTAGGAAAAGATAGATCCTAAAATCCAAGCTCATATTTCTTTCCAGTCTCAAACTCAAAGCAGCTCCAATCCCTAGACAAAAAATATGCGATCTTGCCATTGGAATCGGATATGGGAATGAAATTTGAGGAATATAGGGGAAAATGGAAAGGGAAGGGTGACCGATTTTGGTGGAATTTCTAGCGACGCCGTAGAAGGAGACTTGGGGTGGGATGGGGTGGTGGTCGGATGGTTGGGAAAGAATGTAAGGTGGTGGTGGCCAGCATTGTTGAAATCGAAGAGAAAGAGAGAGAGAGAGACGATTTGAGTGGGACGGACTAGGGATTGTGTCTGATTTGGGGGAAGAATGTAACGTGAGCTATTTCTCGGTAATGGTTTTCGGCGAGATCCCTCTTTCCAATAACATTCTTCTCTTCCCCTTTTATTGAATTTCTCTCTCCAATAGTCGCCATCGATAATAAAAACGTTGGTGATAGTGAGCGAACAATAACCGGGTTTACGAGATCAGGTCGTTTGCAAAATGGGGTTTGGTTGCAGTTTCCGAATTTATCTTTCTTCCAAGATGAAACTGAGATTAGAAGAGCCAAAAAAAAAAAAACCGTTCTCTATAACCATATTCAATTATGGAGTGGGAACAACAACTTCGTCTTCTCCGGCGAGTTGGTGGCGAAAGACTCCTACCAACTACAATATCGGCGTAGATCGAATTTCGAGCCAAATTATGATGGACAATTGCCGTTATTACCTGTTCGCGTTATCTTCTTTTCCATTATATCTGGTGTTGTACTCACCGGAATGCCTCCAGTAATGGTAAAGTATCCGGAGTTGACGGAAGTGGTTGGGGGTCAGCCCGTTTGCTTGGGCAGATCCGCTTGATTTTCGGCCATAGAAATAACCACAAGAGGCAGCTCTCATTTTTTAGATGAATCTATACTGGAGGGAAGCTGATACACTTACACTCAGTGTATAGATTTTTCTATACACCACAAATGTAAGCATGACACGTGTCAGATTCTTAAATACATAAGGAGTGAATTTTGAGGGGGATGATTTTCGGACTAGGAGGGAAAATCTAATGTTAGGAGGAAACTACTTGGATAATGAAGAGTCATCTTGGATTAATTAAAAAAGATTAGTGAACCAAAAAACCCCCTTAAAAATCTTTCATATCCAAAAGATCCACAATCTTTTTCTTCAATTTAAAAAGTCCTATAATTATATTAGGGCAAACTCCGTTTTAGTCCATTGTACTTTGGGGTGTGTTTCACTTTTACCATCGAAATTTATTTTTTTCATTTTTACCATCGTACTAGAAAAAATGGTGCCATTTTAGACCCAAAATTTAACGTCGTTATCTTTATTAACGGAAAATTTATAAAAACTAACACTCATTACATAATTAACAAATAAAGTAACAAAATTTGGTTAACATCAAAGTCCTTCATCCCAAAGTCAAGCAAAATATGGGTTTTCTCTAGAATCAGAATCGAAACCCAAATTAGGAATGACTTGAGTGATGATTCTGACGAAATTGGGCAAAATCGGAACCGAAATTAGGAATGATTTGGGCGAAATCGAAACCAGATTAAGGAGGATTTGATTGATGATTATGAAAAAATCGATACACATATTAGTGTAATATATAAATGATAAAATTTTTGGTGAAATCAAAACCAAAATTAGTACAAGATCTGGACGAAATTGATACGCAGATTAGGGTATTCTTTGGTGGGTTTGAATTCAAATTTGATTTTAAAACATGCTCAGAAGAATCAGAACAAAATTAAGGCAAGCTTTGGTGTACAAAATCGAAACCCAAATCTTACCGTAATCAAATCCCAGATTCGGGAAAATTTGATGTGGTTTAAGGTGGAGGTGGAACGGACAGGGAAGGAGATGGGGTTAAGGGGTTCGGGAAGAGAGAAGAGAGTTATTTTTCGTATTTGATTTCTTTATTTTTTTTCTCTTCCTTTGGACTGCCCAATATTTAATGAGTGTTAGTTTTTATAAATTTTCCGTTAATAAAGATAACGACATTAAATTTTGTGTTTAAAATGGCACTATTTTTTCTAGTACGATGGTAAAAATGAAAAAAATAAAGTACGATGGTAAAAGTGAAACACACCCCAAAGTACAATGTACTAAAACAGAGTTTGCCCTTTATATTATCAATACCAAAAAGTCCAAACGTTAACTATTTAACTAACTCCGTTGAGATTGAACATTTATAGTATTAAAATCTTAATTGTTTTCTTCATTTAATGACATGTTAGGAATATAAAAAAAATTACAATGCGAAACAACTATAGTAATAATAATAATAATAATAATAATAGTTATAGCAACAACAAAAATTATTATTATTATTATTATTTAATTACCTAATATTTAATAATAAAAATATTACATTCATTGTTATTTTTCATTCATATTACTTTTATTATTAACTTTATTATTAAAAAATTAATTAACTAAAACAGTAATACTAATTAAATATATTTGCTGTTGTTATAACTATTATTATTGTTATTATATCTAAGAATATTACAATTAAATTATTTTGCATTGCAAAAAGCTTTTGTATTTGTAATACGTCATTAATTGAAAGGAAAGTTATGTTTTTATTAATATATTTTTCCTTATATATTAAATTTAAAAGAGATGGGTTGTTTAAGCCCAAAAAATGGACCCATCGATTGCCACCTCATCAAAAATCAGTCTTTCCATTGACTATCTGCATAGTTTCTTATAGCCCTTTATATTTTTAAGTGATTTCTATTGAAAACCCTTACACTTGACTCTCCAGTTACAACCGGGGATTCGAATACAAGTTCCGGCTAGGAACTGTCATGGAAATTGGTGATGGAGAAGACGATGGCCGGAAACCTACCTGAATTAACATTTTCGGGTGAGAAAGAATTCAAATTCTGTTCAATTGTAGCCTTAACAACCGGACTAGAAAAGCTAGCCTCACGCATAATTCGACCAACACTCGGGTCATCAAGAATTGATATAATCAATTGTTCAAGTTCAAATTTGACACCCAACAAAAGTTGTTGCTCCGGATACCATCTCTGTTGATGGGCTTGCGCCCTTTTCAAGATACGTTGTTTTTTTTTTTTTTATCAACAACCCTAATTATTATGGTAAAGTAGTCTTTTTAACGAATGGTATTTTGCAATTATTAAACACGTATCTCTAATAATAATTTTGGTATTTACAAATAAATCCTCCTTCACTAATCCATCATAAAATGTTTTTGAATGGCAAAAATAAATAAATAAATAAATGAAAGTCTGAACGGCCGGGCTGAAGGGTTGATCCCGGTGGGCTAGCCTGATAAACCACGGACTCGGGTTGGGCTGGGATTCAACAGGTCAGGCCAACGGGCTATTTGAACATCTCCTCTGATCAATATGAAAGAGATCGAGCTGGCTAGCACGTCATCAAGCACGTCAAATTATCTCTCCATCCCTTCCCTTTCCCAATTCTTTCTTTCATTCCCCCCTCTCACTACAATTTTCTTACCATTCAACTCTTTCTGCTCCATATACTCTCTTTCTCACTTTAATATACGGTGAATAGTATTTTTTGTTTTGTTTGTATCACTTTAAAAGTCTATAAAACTTCAAATGATACTTTTAAATACATTTTGAATAATGAAACTTGAGCCTCGACTGATAGAGCGTTGCGTCCAAGATAGAGTGTAAAAAAAATATTGTTTTTTTGCTAATTAAGCGTCTAAGCAGAGTGGAGCATTTAAAAATCTTAGCTCATTTTAGCCGCTCAAAATAGGAGTGTAAAAAAAGAATCACCGTTTTGAAAAGTCTCTATTGTTAAAACTTTTCACCAGACGAGCCCTTACCTATCATACTCACAACAACTAGTCATTTATTATTTTCTACCTCATTTTTTATCTTCCACCCAACTATTTATGCTCACAATACATAACAATTTCTACTTTTTTACTTAATTCTTGTGTCTAACCAAACTTTCATACTCCATATGTCTCAAAAAATTTGTTTCATTTTGATTTTTTATGGTTACAAAAATGAACGTTGACCAAACATTAGTACTGACGATCTATTTTAACATTCTATTAAAATTCTAAAATATTGTAATGGACAAATAATTAAGTGATTTATCAATATTAATTTTTAAAATCATTAAATTAATATCAATGTTCAGTCAAATTTATTTTTTTATTTGACCATAAAAATAAAAATATGACAAACTTTCCAAAACATAAAAAAAAAGAGAAAATTAAACTGGAACGGAAAGAGTACGATATGATCAGATAAAATTGCTCTCTTTCTTTCACTTCCAGGAGATATATCAAAATGTCAATTTATCTGGAAATAACAATTCAGAATTTAAAAGATTAGAAAACCCTAAAAAATCATACTACTTTTGTACCAACTCAATGTGCACTGTTTGATTTTTTGGTCAATTTAATTAAACTTTGACTGTTATTTTATGAAGTCTAGATATTCCTGTGTAATTTTTAAAATTGTTATTGTTTAATCGTTAAGAATATTATTAAAAATATTTTAAAAAATTGCATAGAAATATCTAAATTTTCATAAAATTATGGTAAAAGTTTAATTGAATTGACAAAAAAAGTACATTGAGGTGGGACATAGGTAGTATTCTATCTATATCAAAATGATGCTCTCACTTTTTTTCATATTAAGAATTTTGAACTATAATGTCAGCTTTATTTAATTATTATAAACATAAAATTTACTCCCTCCGTCCCAAATTTCAAAAATTAAGTTGTGTATGGGGAGTTAAGGAAAAAAAATGATGTGTTGTGAGTATAGATAATTGGATAGGAGAAAGAAACTGGGGTATGAAATAGTAAGTGGGGTAGTTGATGTGAGTTTGAGAAGTGGGTTACTAAGTAAAAAGTATTAAAACCTTTCCATTTTAGAATTTTGCAATTTTAAGTGAGACACCCAAAATAACAAATTTTGCAATATGAAATAGGACGGAAGGAGTATTATTGATAAGATTTATAATAATAAATCAAATAAATGTTACATTTTTATTAAAAAAACAATTAAATTAAAATTATTTTTTAACTTTAATATTAATGAAAAATAAAAATATTATTTTAAAACAAAGAAAATACTTATTGCTACCAAATGAGAGTGCACATAGATTGAGAAAATATGATGGAAAAGTAAGTAATGTGAGTGAATAAGAAAGAGAAAATAAGTTAATGGATAGTTGTTGTGAGTGGATAGGAAAGAGATAAGTGAACATTTTGGGTAAGTAGCAAAGTATATGACGCGCAAAATAAAAATAAGTAGGGATAAGTATGGTATGGTATAGAAATACTCCATCCGTCTCATACTTATCGCTACTTATTTTTATTTTGAGCGTCTTATATTTATTGTTAGTTGCCTAAAATCTTCATTTTCTCTCTTTTATCCACTCAAAACCAGTGTTCTAAAAGACGTCCGTCTAGGCCGTTTAGGCCCCGCCTAAGCGCTAGGCGTTCATGAAACGCCGAAGTCCTGCCTAGGATATTATAACTATTTCGGAATCCTCGACCCTGACTAAGTTCCGTCTAGACCCCGCCTAGGCGCTAGGCGCTGCTGCGGCGCCTAGCGACCGCCTAGCGCTTTTTAGAACCTTGTTCAAAACAACTAGCTAACTTATTTCTCTCTCCTACCCGCTCATAATATTTACTTTTCTAACATATTCTTAGGGTAAATATAAAGTCACAAAAAAATTTCACAAAACTTGGTTCACAAAATGATGTATCAAGATTTTATTGGTACTTTTAAATTGTGGCCGATGAAATATCGCCGGTTCATTTTGTATCTAAATACGAGTAGGTCTCAACCCACGCGCCGCCCCTTTCCATCCGGCGCCGACTCCGATCCTCTCCACTGTAAGTTTTCCCCAATTTCCCTCTCTTTGTCTCATGTTTGTGTGTTCGATTTTTGAAACAGTGTTCATCAACCTAAAACTCCATTTCGTGTTTCCGGTGTCTTTTGCAGATCCAGCAGTCATGTGTTATGAATTGAGTTCAGCACTGTCATTTTATTTAATTAGTTTCTTCAAACTTGACCTGGTAATCTTTAACAGCGGCAGTCTGAACCAATTTGCTAAACTCCCCCTCGATATTCTGATGAGGTTGTATAGAAAATCTCACCACAATAGCCTTCGCAAATTCCTCCCAGTTCAGTGTATCTACCCACTCCATTCGTGCTTGATACCAATCATCAGCCTCCCCACTTATATTCATTGTAGCCATTTCAACCTTGTCTTCTTCAAGCACACGATTGAATTTGAAGAACTTTTTACACTTCTTCAGCCAAGACCTAGGATCTTCCCCACTAAACTTTGGGAATTCCCACTTAATGCTTCCATAGGTATGGTAACGACCTTTATTGTAAGGATCTCTGTATTGTTTCTCATCTGGTTGCTCCAACTGGGTTGTGTGTTTGGAATTTGGTGAATTCAAATTGTACTGCCCTAAGATGGACTTCCCTTGCAATTTGCCCCCAATAGAATGAGAGTCCTCACCTTCTTCCACCATTATCCCCTTGCCATTACCCCTTTTCATCAGTGCGTGCATCTCCGCTAGGCTCTTTTCAATAGAGTCCATCTGGTTACCTACTCGATTGACATCAGCCTGAATACCTTCGACAGTTTTCTCCAGATTTCTTTGAGAAGCCTGCAAAGCAGTGATTGCCTGATCATGCTGTTTATGAACTTCATCCCCGGTTTTATTACCCCCTGCCATGGCAACTGCTTACTACAATGGCCCGATCGAACGAGCTCTGGTACCAATTGTAGCGTATCCTGGAAGGTTTGCTACGACAACTCCTGAAAATAATAGAGAAGAAGAGAGATAGAAGAGAGATAGAGAAGAGATAGAGAGAAATAGAGATTAGGGAAGAGTAATTTCATTCACCCTCCCTAAATCCATAACTGGCCAGAGTATATGCAGCCACAACTGCCCTCAACCACAACTACCATGATTCCCACTACTCTAACAAACAGGAAAAATAAGCAAAACTAGAAAATTATCACGTGTCCCCTACTCATATAAAACGTAAACAAAAACGACATCGTATCGCTCCCTCCTAGAAGAAACTAATTAAATAAAATGACAGTGCTGAACTCAATTCATAACATCATGGAACCCCGAAACTCCGAGAGGGAGAGGGAGAAGAAGCGATTTGTGTATGGCGTATTTGAGGCGTTTGTGCACGAAGATGATATAGATCAAGATGAGTATTTGATTTACAAGCTTGATGTTGATTCTGCAGATGATGATGTTCGTGATTTAGGGCAGCCAATTCATACCCTAAAGTTCAACGAATACCCATTAGATATGAACGTTTTTTCATTAGGTTCCAAAATTTACTTTTTTGGGGGTTATGAATTTAATGAAGATTCTGGAAGGCTGCATTACACTAATAAAGCATATATGTTTGACGTCTCCTCTTCAGCTGATGGTGTTATTCCTATTGAATCTATGGCGTCTCCCAAGCCTTGTCCCTTGTTTTTTGGCCCTGTTAATCATCATGAATTTTATGTATTTAGTGGCAATGCAATTCCTACCAGTGTTGAGATGTTGGATACCCGTTCTAATACCTGGGAAAATCTCCCTCTTCCGCCCTCTTTTTCTACCATTTCTTCAGCGCCTGCTCTGTTCTTTGGGGTACAGATATTTTGATATCCAATACCTCTAAAAAATACGTAGTTGCATATTCTACAAAAGATAAGATCTGGCGCAAAATCAAGGACCAGCTCCCGTTTATGAGATCTCGTCCTCTGTTTAGTCTAAAGGATACTTGTCATGTAATCTTAGCCTCGGATTCCCTTACCGTTTTACCTGTAGTTTACATGTCCGTGGTGAGTCACGATGATAAGGATCTTGACCCTGTCGGCCCTTTTCAGCGTGTAGATGAGGTGGTGGGTTTTGGGGGATATTACTTTGAAAAAGCCTCAATTTCCAAAAGGTTGGGGAGTCGAAAAAAATTTCTTTACTTTCAAAGATGATGATATCAACTATATCTGTATTGTTCGCTGTGCGTACGGTGGATTTTTTGGTTATGCAAATAAACATGGCCCTGAAGATGCACACTATATTATTGACATTTGCAATTTTACTTATACTTTATTGGAGGGCACTAAGGTAAAGGAGGTCAAGGTCGGCAACAGCTGGAAATTCAAATACTGCAAGAAAAGGGCCTTGATACCAAAGTGGTTCCTTGCTGTTTCGCATGATGCAAGTAAGACTCCTCAAATTGTTGTTTCGAGATAGATCTAACATTTAGTTTACTTCATTACTTGCTGTGCTTGTACGGAATAAGAATAAGCTTCCAGGATATTTTTGTCTCCTTTGTTCCTTGTTTTTTTTCTTCTTTTGCTCGCCTCTAATTGTGCTTTCCAACTTTTGATTGAATTTGAGAAACACTTGATCTTTGCTTGAATCTTATTGCATTTCAGTGATCAAAACCCTCTCATGGTACTTGTATTCTGATCTTCATTATCGAAAGTATATATTTCAGTTTAGTGAATGAGTAGCTAATAATAATGATGTGACAAAAAATTCCTTTTTAATACTATATTAGTATATATGCCTTCCTAGGCCATCATGTCTCGCCATGAACTGGTGCTGTGGTGCTGCTTATGTTACTGTCTTTGCTGCTGTTTTACTTTATGATGTAAGCTGTCTTTTCCTTTTTTTTTTTTTTTTTGGGTGCTACATTTTGTATGGTTTGATTTGGTGTATTCATGAGGCTAGCTTATTCTCCCGTAACGAACTAATACCCCTGTACCATGATGTGTGCGTCCTCTTTTCTTTTTGCTCAATCAAAGGGGTGCTTTTGTCCTCTCCTTTTTTTTTCTTCGCTTCATAAAAATATGAATCTGGAATACTCCCTCCGTCCCAGCCTAAGGTTCTTACTTTCCTTTTTGGTCTGTCCCAGCCTAAATGTCTTAGTTGCTTTATTACCTAACATGGACTATGGGACCCACTTGTCATTCTCACAACAAAAACTCCCTACCCACTTTATCTCTCCTACTTTCTCTTACTTACTTTTTCATACTCACAACATTTACTTTTTCTTAATCTTCGTGTAAAGTCAAACTCAGACTCTTAGGTCGGGACGGAGGGAGTATTAGATTTGATTGTATCTAATTGACAAAATCAAAGAAAATAATTTAACTAGCATTTTCTAAATTAAACCTTTGTTTTGTGTATTTGAACCCACATTTACCGAATTTCATTGGTAGCCTCTAAGTTTGTCTTAGCCCGACGCAGAGCTAGATTTACCTCAATGTCTTCTCTCTGTCTTTCAGCTTTGCTCAATATAGCTTTAGTTATTAACAGAGTTTGTTGAGCTTCTCGTGGATAAATGTCCATAACCATCTCTGCATCTTTTACTTAATGTTTTTCTTTACTTCTATCTTTAAGAGACATTTTATGTAAGTTGTCCGTCAAGCAATTTTATTGGGAGATACACATAACTACCCTTGCCACCCACCTTATAGATTTTATATACGGTTGGAAGTATATACGGTTTCAAATGAATGAAAGATATCCTTAAAATATGGAAAATGTACAATGAGACTATTTTTATGGGACGCAGGGAGTATATGATATGGTCATAGTTTTATTGTAGTCTTTGTATTTCTCAAATTCGTCTGATCGAAAAGGAAGTGGTCATTATTTACAGTAGCTGGAGAAGCGTATATCTCCTGCCTCACCAATGAAGATACTTAGGCCTGTGCTAGGATAAAAACGCCAATGTGATCTGTGCGTATACTCCCTCCGTTTCATGTGAATTGAGGCTTATTTCCCTTTTCGTCCGTTTCACCTCAATTGAGACGGCCCAAAATGACAAACTTTTTAATATTTTATATTCACCCAACCCCACCCATTTAACCTTAATAAACACAATTAAACTAATTGGGCCATTAACCCAATCCATTTACCCAAATCTATTTACCCAGCCCGATCCATCCTTGAGAATATCCTACCCCCACCCACCCACTTCTCATTCGATCATTCCAGTTTTCTCGATTCATCTAGAGGAAACCCTAACTCCTTCCTTCTACCCGCCGTCTTGCAATTTCCGCCACCAATACCCATGGATCTGCCATTTTCGAGCGAAAAAAAACTTCAATTCCAAGGTTTCGATGCCCGTAGATGCTACGGTGGCGACGATCCTTCGTCTTCTTCATGCTGAATCATCATATCTATGCCCAGATTCAACGATTTCTGAAGTTCTTCCTTCGATTTCTCGGTCCTGCTACGGAAGCGTCGTTCCCGATACTCCGTTGTCCCCTTTCGATGATGACTCCGGTTCAGACCTAGTCTATGTTGACACCAAAGTGCCTGAGACTCAATTGAGTCCTTCTCATGAGTTGATTGTGGCTGAAATGGAGATTTGAATATGGTTGGAGTGATGCTATTGAGGTGAAGCCTATGTCTATTAACACAAAAGCTGAGCTCTACCTTGGTTCACTACGAATGATGGCTTGTTTCTTACCAAAATTTATTGGTAAGGATGACTTTGATAGTCGATACTACCCAGCTTCGGATGAAATTAAAGAGTTCCTGGCTTTCTCTAATTGTCAGGTCGTATCTCTAATTTAACTGTTTTTGTTACGTTTGTGTGATCAATAGTACGAAATTGGTATGGAAATCTACTTTTGGGAGTGAAATGATGATTTTCTTGTTGTGATTGAGGTTTGGATTCATAAAATGCCTGCCTTGTGATTTGGTTAAAGGGGTTATTTGGTTTATACTATGTGCACAATGATGTGTTTGCTGGTTTGTGGTGCTTTTTGTCATTGTTTGGTGTCTCTGATGAAATTTGCTGAGACAAAAATTCGTACTAAAATTAATTAAGAACAAATGCTGCCTTAGTTTTGGGAATAATGGTTTTGTGATACTTTTTTGGTGTCTATGATGAAATTTGTTGAGATTAAAATTCATATTAAAATTGATTAAGAACAAATGCTGCCTTGGTTCTGGGAAAGATGGTTTTGTGATGCTTTTTTGTTTTCCGTACAGTTAGTCATGTTAAACCACTTCTCATCCATAGAAGTTGCCAAATTTTGAATAGTACCTCTTTTATGAAAAGGAATTCCTCTCAATTTTGCAACATCTAGGACAATTTTCTTACCTCTGAATGCACTTTCTCTTTTTGTAGGTAAAGAAATTGGTTGTTGTGCTTGAAGCTGACTCTTCACCCTCTGCCAAAATCTGAAGATGCTGGCTCTGGAGATTCCAAACTTGACCATGGCTTCATCAACTTTACATTTTGGAAGCATCCCACCTTTTGCTGAAATGGACAAGAACTGGGCAATCAAAAACCTGTTCTCCTTGGAAGTGTCTACCATTTTGGATTTCTGTTTTGTGTTTTGGTTTAGGAGAAAGTTAAACTGGTGGGTTTATTTATAGCAGGTTGTAATTGATTAGGTGGGAGATTTAAATTTTTTGAATCAAATTTGAAATTTGGAGGGAAGTCCAAATTTTAATTGATGAAGTTGTAAGCAAGTTTGGTAATTTTCACGTTGTAAAGAGAAAATTACTGTTAAGTTTATGATATTTACAATGAGTTTGAATTTTGGAGCCAACATCTTAATCCCTTGACATTTTGAATTAGGAGGGGTCAAATCCACTGCTATCCCTCCACTATCTCAACTTTTCCTTATTTTATTAGTATTCCTTAGTTATTGTGCCCTATTTTTTGTCTGAATTCACATGAAACGTAGGGAGTATACTGGAAATTAGGTCGTTAATCTTTAGTGCTTTTAAGATGAGGATTTATATTACTACCATGCTTGATGTCACTGGGTTTTCTATAATATTGTTGATCTTATGCTTTATCTTGTCCCCATGTATTCTACCATTATTAAGGTCAGCTAGCTAGCCATTGGCAGGTCCAGACATGGCTTTTATCAAACTCACGTCTTATTTTGTTCCAAAATAGAAGTCAGGTTCTTCATATAACAAGCTTCGTGCTCACGAGGGAGTATGTTTTTGCTTGAATCCAGGTGGATGTGGTACAAGCTTGTTCGTGTGTGTTTTACGGCTGGGGGTTTGTTTTTGTCGTGTTTCTTTCTGTGTGTTTTCATGACATATACTCCATGAGATTTACTGTGTGTCTCACAACAAGTGTATGTAACCGTGAGTTTTGTTCATTGTGTTTATTCATTTCATTTTGTTAATTAGAGCTTCTTGTCCAACTCATCTTCTTTTATTTAGCTGAAAACTTGAATGTTTATTCCAGGGTTCTCGTACTCTAGTTCGATCAAGAGGCAAAAAGTTTCTTACTATGTTTATTGCTAAATAAACATAGTGTTTGAATCCTTTGTTGTATTATAAACCTTCAGACCTATGATGGAAAGGGAAGGCCAAAAAGCAGGTGATGCAGTTAAATTAGTTCAGGCCAGGTTGAGAATATTGTCAAGGGAAGTTATTGGAACCCAAAAAAAACTAAGGTGACATCCAGTTTTACAATGCGCTTAGAGCAAAAAAAAAAAAAAAGGCGATGGTCCAATTAGGGAGAATCCGTTAGACGATAGTGGAACCAAGTAGCACCGGCCTGTTATCCTTCAAGGGGGAGGTGGTCGCTGCCCTGTGAAACCCGGTGCCCTCCACCCTACTAGCCACAGATCCCAGCCTATGGTTTCGCTTGGGTTACAAGCCCCTGTTTCCCGTTTTCTAACAGTAGTTGTTTTGATAGGATTGCCTCTGTTGGCTACATTGATTATGTATTGAACTATCCCCTCCTTGCCTTGATGCGGCATTTTGCATATTTTGTGTGCCAAGTCGACACCAGTTAACTGGGGTAAGGTTGACTTGAGTTGGGTAAATTATTGTGGATGATTCTAAGTCTGACGTTCTATGAAGGATGCCAGAAATATACGTAAACACACTTTTAGATCATTTTCTCTTTAATCAATTCATGCTTGACAACTGGAGAGATACCATTTTCTTGAAACAGCCAAATCCTATATGTTTCTGCATGCCACCATGCTGGACATATTTGTTATATGTTGGTTTGATTGCAGACCCTCTGTAAGAGGCTTTGTTGAGCTTGAAAAGGCATGGTGGAAGAATTTAAGCATCTGTTTTAATAGATGGTTGTAATTTCCAAAATTTGTTCAGACGATTACTTGTTTTAATACAGGAAGCACGTAAGCGTTTTGACAACGCTAGTCTGATTATGACCATGTTTGTTCTGCAGCTCAGATGCTCATTAACTTTGCCATTGCAATAAGATGGGAGCGGCAGCGACCGATTAATTTCTCCAAAGCTTTTAAACTGATAAAACATCAAATAGGAGTGGTTTTCTCCCATTTTACTCTCTGAAATTCGATGTTTCTCTCTCAAATTGTTTAAATTTAAATACTGAGTTGACTGTAGAGGCAATGGGACGAGAGATAGGGGATTGGACTGAGTTAACGAGGCAACTGGACTGGATTCAGTCCTTCTTTCTACTTCAGTCATGCTTGTCCTTTCTCGAAAGTATTTTTTTTTTTTTTTGAGGCTATTGTAGCTCTGACGGTACTTCTCTAGAGGCGGTAAATAATCACACTGCTTTACCTTGCCCTGGTGAACTTCTTGTGGAAGAGCACCACAGCAACTACGGCGAGCCCTGGGCTGGAGGTCGAGATGTATTTGAATTCCTAGCAGAATCTGCTCACCTAGCCCCAGACTCACAGGTTCTTGAGATTGGATGTGGGACCCTCCGGGTTGGATTGCATTTTATTCGTTACTTAATTCCAGAACACTTTCATTGTCTCGAACGAGACGAGCTCTCTCTCATGGCTGCTTTTAGGTACGAACTTCCTGCACATGGTCTATTAAGTAAACGCCCTTTAATTATAAGAGGTGAAGATATGGATTTCACTAAGTTTGGGACGGGGATAATGTATGATTTGATATATGCAAGTGCTGTTTTTCTCCATATGCCTGATAAGCTTGCGTGGGTTGGGTTAGAGAGGTTAACGGGTAAATTGAGACCATTAGAAGGGAGTAGGGGTGAGCTCGGTACGGTATGGCACGGTTTTATGACAAAAGTCATACCGAACCGCATGTTATCGGTTCCTACCTTATGAAAACCGAAATAGCTCGGTTTATATCGGTTCGGCGTAATCGGTTTTCGGTATCAGTCGACGCGGTTCGGTGGCAGTTGGGCCTTGTTAGTGGGCCGTTTGGGATGGGCTTCCACCAGGCCCAAATTGAATTGTTTGGGACTATTGATCCGCCGAGAACCGAACTGGGGAGAAGCTTACCTGAGCGTCGCCGGCGTCGGAGAACTGGGAAGAAGCGGGCGAAGAAGCGGCGAAAGGCTAGGGTTGATCTAGATTAAAACTTAACAGGTAAATCGAAGGGAAATCGAAATTTAACAAAATTAGATGAAATTAGAAAGCTTGATAGATAGAGAACGAGTTTCTTACCTCTGTATCGTCACTCGTCGGCGTTGGAAAACTGGAGAACTGGAGAAGCGGCGTCGCAATCAGATGTCGGCGGCTAGGGTTACTGGGTTAGGTCGAGAGTGTTTGTCTGAAGAAAACTAACAAAGTGAGGCTGAAGGTAGAAAATCACGGAAGGAAGGAGTATATATGTAAAAATCAAAACGACGACGTCTCTTTATCGGTTCGGTTTGTGAAGTCGGTGTATGACTTTGAAACCGAGAACCGAACCGACCTTTCGGTTTTTATAAATTTACAAACCGTAGCTTACCATTATCCTATTGGTTCGGTTTTTCGGTTTTTTCGGTTTCGGTTTTTTCGGTTTTTTTGGTCGGTTTTTTTGCTCACCCCTAGAAGGGAGAATATTTGTGTCTCATAATACTCCCTCCGTCACGAATTAATGTTCTTACTTTTGACTTTGCACGGAGATTAAGAAAAAATAAAGGTTGTGAGTATGAAAAGTAAAGTAGGAAAGAGAAAGAGGGTAGAGAGTTTTTGTTTTGAGAATGACAACTGGGTCCTATTATCCATTTTAGGTAATAAAGTAAAGTAAGATCCTTAAATTTGGACAGACTAAAAAAAGAAAGTAAGAACCTTAAATTAAAACAGGAAAGAGGGAGTATTAAGTTTTGTTCACATTTGGGAGGAGAAGAATGTACAAAGAAGCTAAAGGGTTTAGGACTCGAATATCTTGGGAAACACACACATGATAGTTTACTCTTCAATCATTCGAGATTTTGTTTGAATTTAGGCGTAACAAGGCTTAAATACTTAAAATTCTTGCGCCTGATTTTTTTGTACTCCCTCCGTCCCCAAACTTATGTTTACTTATTTCCTTTATGGGCGTCCTATAATAATGGTTACTTATTCAAAATGTTCAATTTTCACTCTCATTCCCACTGACAACAACTATCCTCTATCTCATTTTCTCTCTTTCCCACTCACAACGCCTACATTTTTCTTAATATCCGCGCATTCATTTTTTGTTACTAAGATTTGGGACGGAGGGATTAACAATTGAGGTGGTCTCCCATGAGAACAAGGGGATCCGTCTCATGCATGAGACGGGTCGCCCCATGACCCATGGGCCGAACCCGCCACGTGGCAACCCACCATTGGCCGAATTTTTTTTTTTTTTTTTTTTTTTTTTTTTTGAGTTTTTATATTTTTTTTTCGGCTTTTCAGTGGTTTAGCAAAAAATAATAGTTACCATCTCTTAAAGTAACATTGTTCATAAGTAAACGTAATACTTGTTTTAAAAAAACAAAAGCTCGTTTTTACCCATTTGAAAAGTAATAACTTATGTATATGAATGTAATAGTAAGTTTATACAAATAAATGTAACACTTTGATTGACGAAATTGTAACAGATTTCTATAGATAATGTAATACTTTTACATGTATCTTGATAAATTTGACCCCATTGTAACTTATTGTTTGAAAACAAATAGATATCTATACATATGTATTACAATTATTTACAAATACTATTACATATAAATAACACGTTTGTTACATTTTAGTTATAATAAGTATTACTTTTGGAAAACGAAGAAAACATAGGAATAACACTATTACTTTAAGAGATGGTAACTATTACTTTAAGAGATGGTAACTATTACTTTTCACAAACCGAAAAAAAACCAAAAATAAAAATATAAAAATTTTAAAAAAAGCAAAAAAAAAAAAAAAAAAAAAAAACAAATTTTTTTTTTTTGGGCCAATCAGGGGCTGCCACGTGGCAGGGTCCCCCATGGGTCCTGGAGCAGGGTTGTGGGTCGGGTAATGGGTCAAAAAAATGACCCGTCTCACCCATGAGACGGGTTGGAGTGTTCTCACACAAGTTTTTGTCTTAACAATTAAGCAAGCAATACTAAGGTATGTGTTAGAGCAATAAAAATATAAAAGAACGATGTCAAAGAAATAATCAATCACAAACACAAGAATTTACGTGGTTCACCAAGTTGGCTACGTCCACGGGCGGAGGGAGAATATATTACTTTCAATAAACAATTACAAAAGACAATCTCTCTAATTTAGTTGCACGAATTATTTAGGCAAATAATTCCGTCAACCTAAATCCTAGATCTCTACTTGTAACTCTCAATGATGAACGGACTCAAAAAATATGCTAGGGGAGAGGTTGTATTTATAGTCATAAATACTAGAAACCCAAAAAGAAAGAGAAAACCTATTTCTTGTACCCAAAGTAACTCTATTCTCATTAAGAAACAATTTCCTAATTCTTAAACAAGTCCTTCTAAGTATACTTTCTGAGACGGAAGGAGTCTTTTACTAATTACACAGCAAGCACGTAAGCACATCACAAGCACGTTAACCACAAATCACATTACCAATTGTGTTTGGGCTTCGGCCCACTTTTGTATGGCACCAGCTACTAGAGCTTGCCACAATATCAGACTGCCCGGTTTTATGGCCTTTGCCGCAGGTGTTTGTAAGATCATGGCTTGCAACACAAGTCATTTAATGAATTCCATACATAAAATCATAAGTATAATGTTAATATAAAGTGTAGTCAATAATAAAATGTGTAGAATCCCTGAAATGTTATTTATCTATTTATGATGGGCAAAATGGTAAATCAACATTGCTTAAGAAATGAATAAGTATGGTCCCTATTTGAAGTGTCACTTTGTTTCATATATAAAAGCCCTTCCATCAAGCCTAGAAACTACTTGATTCTTATTTTCTCTCATCTAAGTAATCTTCATATTGTTAGAAGAATATTGAGTGATTAAGAGACACTATCATTTAGAAGATCCATTCTCCTAATATCTTCATCTTGTTCTTATTTTCTCCCTTCAACATCAACTATGGATTCGACAGGTAATTATCGCTCCCGCCTTCATCTCCTTCCTCAATCACTTTCTAGAAATGAGTATGGCATTCAGGGTTAAGATTGTTCCAACAATTGGTATCAGAGCCGGCTCTTTTCTGGTTTGGATTTGAGTTCTTTTGAAAGCCTTAAAACGCTTTTAATTTTGGAAAGCCTTAAAACGCTTTAAATTTTGATTCATTTTTCCTATTTAATCATCAATTTTGATGTTGATTAGGGACTCTAATTCATTCATAGATCACTGATAATCTTCATCTATAAAAAAATTAGAAAATGGTTTGAAAGTTTTGTTCATTAAAACTCAATTGTTCAAGTGTGACTATCCCTTCATAACATGGTTTTATGTCTAGTGCATACCATGTGGATCTACTCACTTGATTCGATTAATTTTAAAAGCAAGATTATCCTTTATTACGTGGTTTTATGTTTTAAGTACATACCATGTGGATCTACTTGCCATTCATGGCTTTGGGGAATAAATTAAACAAAATTCAGAATGCAGAAAATGGTTTTGCACGGCCGAGTCTTTGGAACTGCTCGGCCGTGCACCTTCATATCCTTGAAACGGTGCTACCTGGACAGGTGGTCCGGCCGGGTCTTTTGTGAGGTCCGGTCGGACCTCTTGAATATTTGAACCGATGCTTTGAAAGGGTTTTTTTGATCTGGGCGGGGTTGAGTGGTGATCCGGCCGGATATTAAGCCCAGTCCGGTCGGACCCCTTGCTTTGATCCGGGCGGGTCTCTGTTATTGCCCGGGCGGACCTCCATGTTTTGCATGGTCGAGTCCTTCTTTTTGGCACGACCGTGCACTATATGTCGAAAGGCCAAATGTTTCTGTAATGTGTGCTCGGCCGTGCACTTCTCTATGCTCGGCCGAGCATACACTATTCACAGGATTTGGAATTTTTTAAGTTTTCTGCACCATTTTGTTTCCCCTTTGGACAAAAACATACATTTTTTCAAAACTTAAAAAGTCTTGATTAATTATATGCTTAAACAATTTTATTCATTGTTTAAATAATATTATCGCCTAAGTGATTAACGTTATTTAAACCCACAATTGTTAAAGTGTTGAATGTGTAAGTTAATATGTGAATGACATGAATTTTCCAAAGAAGATCTTGACATTTGACTAAACTTGGGCATTCATGTGATGACAAATAAAATGAACATTAAGTTATTTTATTAAATGCTTAAGACTACCCAAAGGAAGATTGAGCATTTAATCAAATATTGTTCAAATTACTTGTCATCTAAGGCAATTATTTATGAGTCAATTTGCAATCCAAAGATTAGTTTTGATGTCATGTTAATTACCTTGCTGATGGATTTCATTGATATAATTAATCATTTATTCATATTGTAGTTTCTTATTATGTTTTGTTTTCATTCTTGTTCTCTAAATTCCAACAGATTTACTTATTGCTTCATCCGTGATTACTGCTATAAGTACCTTACCGATGCTTAATGAGACTAATTTTAAAACTTGGAAAAATAAAATAATTATGATCTTAGGCTATATGGACATAGATCACGCATTAAGGGAATCGTTTCCTCTTCCTCTCTCTAATATAAGCACTCAAGAACATTGCTTAAATGTTGAGAAGTGGGAACGCTCCAACCGCGTGAGCCTAATGATCATGAACATTGTTGTCACGGAGACCATTTGAAAGGTGTCTCCAAGAATGTTGATGCTAAAACATTCCTTGATTTTCTTGAGGAACGTTTGGCATCTACCTCTTCTCATGGGACAAAGAGAAGAGGGAAGGAAATTGCGGTTGCAAATAAAAAGAAGCCTAAGAGATCATCCAATGATCATAAAGAAAATAAATGCTTGTTTTGCAAGGACCTTACACACATGAAGTTCGACTGCCCTAAATATCACGCTTGGCGTGCTAAGAAAGGTATGTCATTTGGTCTTGTTTGTATTGAGGCTGAATTTGGTTTCAATTTCTACATATACATTGTGGTTGGATTTTGGTGCTTCAACTCACATAAGTGTGTCTATGTAGGATTGCCTGAGTTACCGAAGAACCAGTGAAGATGAGAGATTCATCTATATGGGAGCTGGGAATCCGGTTGAAGTTATAGGCATAGGGACTTTTAGGTTATTGTTAAAGTACTGATTATTATTTTGTATTAAATAATACATTGTTGTACCTTCATTAAGACATAATTTGATATCTATCACAACATTGAACAAAGAAGGATATTTTGTTCATTTAATAAAGTGTGATCTTTATTTTAATTCCAAAGTTGTTGGTACTAGTACTTTGTCAAGTATTTTTCTTTTACTTGACATCATTCAAACAATGAATAAGTCCTATAATATTGAAACCAAAAGTAAAAAGCAAAAGTTATCAAGTGAAAATTTTATTCCTTATGGCATAAGCGTTTTGATCATATTTTCGAGAGGAGAATTGATAAGCTTGTGTCTAAAGGGATCTTGACCATACTTGATATTCCGAAAGAAACTTTTGCATTAAATGCCTTAAAGAAAATGTACAAACATTAAAGGAAAAGTATTATCGAGAGCATCAAGTATTCTAGAAGTAATATATATGGATAGTTGTGGACCATTCACTACCCCTTCATAGAATGGTTAACAACAATTTATTACGTTCATAGAGAATTACTCTCATTACGGATACATTTATTTACTTCATGAAAAGTCTCAATTTTGTACGTTTTTCAAGTCTTATAAAACCTAAGTTGAAGTCAACTTAGAAAGACTATTAAGAACGTTAAGTCCGATCATAGTGGTGAATACTATGATTGAAATAACGATTTTGGGGAACAACGTCCGGGTCTTTTTTTGCTCGCTATCTAGAAGAGTGTGCGGTTGTCACTCACTACACTATGCCGGATACGGCTTACATGAATAGTGTAGATGAGAGACGTAGTAAAATCCTTAAGGATAAGGTAAGAAATATGATTTCTTTATCTCACTCATTATGGGCGATACATTGAAAAACCGCAAATTTAATTCTCATTAGAGCTTCCTCTAAAGTTACTAATAAAAACCCTTATGAAATTATGGATAATTTAGAAACTATCCTTAATTCATCTTTATTTATGGGGTTGTCCAGCAAAAGCTAGGCCTTATAGGCCTAATAAGGGCAAACTGGATACTAAGACTTTTAGTAGCTATTTTTGTGAGGTATGCCAATAGATATAAGGGCTATAAATTTTACAACCCAAAAACTAAAACATTTTTTAAAAAGCGAGAATTGCTAGGATCTTTGAGGATGTTAAATTTAGTGGGAGATTAGAAGTAATATTTTGAATTTGAAAAGGAAGAGGCGTCCATTTTATACCTCTCCCTTAAGTTCCAATTGGATATCATGTTTTGTACTTGATATTCAAGAACATACAATTCAAAATAAAGATTTCCCTATAAATATTGAACAACATGAAAATGTTGATCATAAGGATGAAATTCAACAACCTCAAAATGAGGTAGAGCTGGTGCCCTTTAGGAGATCCAATAGAGTAAGAAGAAAGTGCAAATCCGGATGATTATAAAGTGTATATTGCCGAGAATAAAGGACACTTAGGTTTAGTGGGAGATGAGCCTCTCATGAAACCATTAATAGTCCTAATTCTCATATAGTGAATTAATGTCATAAATGAAGAGTTAAAATCTATAAAGATAACAACGTTTGGGATCTTGTCCCATTACCTAAAGATGTGAAACCTATTATGGGTCTTTAAGACCAAAATGATTCACAAGGTAATATGGAAAGATATAAAGCCCATCTAGTTGTTAAAGATTTTACTCAAAAGGGAGACATTAATTATAAAGAAAACACCTTTTCCGGTATCTTCTAAAAACTCTTTTAGATCATTATGGCGCATATGGCATATTATGGTCTTGAGTTTTATCAAATGGATATAAAGATAACTTTCCTTAATGGAGACATTGAGGAATCTATGGCTGATTTGGATCAAACTAAGCAATTAGTTTGTGAACTTAAGAAATCCATTTGTAGGCTCAAGCAAAGCTTCTCGTCAATGGTACTTAATCAAGTTATTCTTTCATTTAGTTTTACGAATCTTGATTAAGATTGTGTATACCATAAGTTCAGTGGGAGTAAATTTATAATTTTGGTCTAATATGTGGATGATATTTTGCTTACTAAGTAATGATATGAACCTTTTAAGGAAACTAAGAAATTTCTTATTTGAAATGAAAGATCTTGGTAAGGCATCTTTGTATTATGAATCCAAATTCACCGTGATCGTTCACGAGGTGTTTTAGGATTATCACAAAGACCTATATGGAAAAGGTATTACAAAGATTAAGCATAAACTGTAAACCACATGACACCACTAATTTTAAAGGAGACAAGTTTAAAAGTCTCGAACAGTGTCCTAAAGGGAATTTTGAATCTAAGTATATGGAAAATATCCATTTGCATCAGCAGTAAAGAAGCTTAATGTATGAGTAAGTCTTATATTTATTGTTGGGATGCTTGGTCAATACCAAAGCAATCCGGAAGAGAACATTAAGTAGCAGCCAAAAGAATGATAAAAATATTTACAAAACACTAAAGAACTACTTGCCTATATTTAAATTCGGATCATTTTGAGATCATTAGGTATTCCGATATTAGTTAAATTATGTGGCTGCATATGTTTATTAATGGACTACGAATTGTCAACAAGTGTCGAAAGACCGCTTACGTTTTAAGGTGACAATCGGATGGTAGTCTTATAACAACAAGAGTTAAAGAAAGTCTAAGCATATAGACATTAAGTTTCTTGTTGTGAAGGAAAATGAACGAAAGAAATACAACTTATAGAAACAAACTCTATTTAGAGGATCCATTTAAGAAAGCGTTATCATCTTCAGTGTTTCACGAGCATATTGCTCATATAGGTGTAACAACTTTTGATAACATTTAGTATAGTGAGAGTTTGTGTTGTTCTTTCATTAATTGTTCTATTATTTAATGTTTTGATCTCATTTGGTTAAGTTGGACTAGTTGGAAGAATATGGATTTATTCATTATGATTCCATGCTACACATCTACACTTTTGATCTATGTCATTTAGTTGGATTTTTATACGTGATTACTGTGGGTTTAGTTGCGAATCAATTACAACGACTGCCCCTTTAGTCCTTATACTTGGATGACTAATGGACGAGATTGTTATAAATGACAATAAAGTGCGCACATTTGGGTTGTCATTTGTATTATATTTATGTTTTAAAGGAAAGACTTGTTTTGCAACTCAAGTGGGAGATTGTAAGATCATGGCTTGCAACACAAGTCATTTAGTGAATTCCATACATAAAATCATAAGTATAATGTTAATATAAAGTGTAGTCAATAATAAAATGTGTAGAATCCCTGAAATGTTATTTATCTATTTATGATGGGCAAAATGGTAAATCAACATTTCTTAAGAAATGAATAGGTATGGTCCCTATTTGAAGTGTCACTTTGTTTCATATATAAATGCCCTTCCATCAAGCCTAGAAACTACTTGATTCTTATTTACTCTCATCTAAGTAATCTTCATATTGTTAGAAGAATATTGAGTGATTAAGAGACACTATCATTTAGAAGATCCATTCTCCTAATATCTTCATCTTGTTCTTATTTTCTCCCTTCAACATCAACTATGGATTCGACAGGTAATTATCGCTTCCGCCTTCATCTCCTTCCTCAATCACTTTCTAGAAATGAGTATGGCATTCAGGGTTAAGATTGTTCCAACAGTGCTTGCCACACTCTTTCCGTCCCAAAATCACAATATTTGTAACGGACATATCCTTCACCAAAAATACCATTTTTACTCAAAGACATATTCCCAACAATCTCCACCTTGACTTTGAATCTTCCCGAGCCATATTTCATATCCACGAACCGACCCCAACTCCACCTAGAGTTGAATCCTCCGCTTCCAAATATATCTCTCCACCTCCGCCACCGCCTTTGTCTTTGTCAAGACCAACTTTGTTCACCCAAGAACAACCATGTTTACTTAGTCAAGCAAACCATCTTCTCAACTTGTGCAATGAATTTCTAAACCCACTTAGAACCTCCACACAACGTTGACCACCATAAGCATCTGCACAAACGGAAATTGCACATGAACTACACGACTGGCGATGTCTGCACAAACCGCTACAAAACTCCACTAACATGTGGTCTTACTTATCTTGAATATTTGACCTCTCCATAACACCGATGAGAGCAAAGAAACTAGCATTGATGTCTCAGAAAGCCTTTTAGACCATCAACATAGTGTTTCGCCGAACACTTTAGACTGTACACCTCTTAGAATTTAAGTACCCCCTTTGCCGACTGAACTTTGTGTATCTACTTTTAGTACTTCAAATAGACTACACCTTAAATCCCCATATTGTACCTTGTCTCGATTACTTTCTCAATCCCAATCCAATGATGAGCTTCGAACTAGTTCAGAAAGCTTCGAACCCACTCATTTAAAGGCGAATAGAATGTAATCTTGTGCTTTACATCAAGCACCCTTTGTCACGCTGGAAAACCTTGCTCCTCCCAAGCAACTGGACGATATGCTAAGTCTAGCATTCCTTAGTGCCTCTAGACCGCCTATCTAGAGCACCGCCCTTTCCGGGCGACTAACAATTTTTCATGCTTGGCGAGTTCATTCGGCACTTTAACTCGCCCACCGAGATGAATTGTATTAACTCCTTCTGCGGATAGTCATCTTGTAGCTCAGGATCATCTGCCCATCTACTACCCTTGGTAAAAATAGGCTTCACCTTTTCCTCAACTATCTCGCTATATATGCTCTACCTCTTGATCTAGAAGGCACTCATCACCGCGCCATGAGCCTTCCTCCACTATTAGAGCATAATCACTGTCACTGCCTTCCGCAGCAACATCTGCCTCATCTTGACTAGGATCTTCTTCTTGCTTCTTTCTTGGACATTCATTCTTCCAATGCCCCTTCCTTCCGCAGAACCTACAAACATCCTCATGTTTAGGACCCCTCTTGCTAGAATATTTTTGAACATTCTTCTTCTTGCTTGATCCTTTGCTTCCCTCTGCAACTAACCCTGTAGGCTGACTGTTTGTCTCTCCTCTGCTCACCTTTCATCGCAATTCTCTTGTCTTGAGCGACGCCTTCACATCCTCAAGAGCTATTGTTTCTTTACCATGTAAACACGAATCCACAAAGTGCTCATATGATAAAGGTAGCGACATAAGAAGCATCAACGCAGCATCCCCATCCTCAATTTTGGTATCAATATTACGCAAATCATGTAATATAGAAGTAAACCTATCTAGATGGTCATCTATAGGCGTACCTTCCACCATTCGGAGCATAAACAACTTTTGCTTTAGGTAAAGCTTGTTGGTCAATGTCTTAGTCAAGAACATATCTTCAAACAACAACCACAAAGCACCACCAGAATCCAAATCTGGTATGTTGACTAGAACTTCATCATCCAAACCCCTAATGATTTTTTAATGAGCCCTCTCATCTAGATCCACCAAATCTGCCACTTCCTTCTCTACTACTTTCTTCTTCTCCGCATCCGATACTCCAGCCGGAGTAGCTATTCTTCCCATTGAACTTGTCGATTGATGATTCAGATACTTGACCCATCTTCTTCTTTGTCTGCAGCGGAAATCCCAAGATCTCTAACCAACCAAGCTCTGGTACCACTTGTTAGAGCAATAAATATATAAAAGAATGATGTCAAAGAAATAATCAATCACAAACACAAGAATTTACGTGGTTCACCAACTTGGCTACGTCCACGGGCGGAGGGAGAGTATATTACTTTCAATGAACAATTACAAAAGACAATCTCTCTAATTTAGTTGCACGAATTATTTAGGCTCCGTCAACCTAAATCCTAGATCTCCACTTGTAACTCTCAATGATGAACGGACTCAAAAAATATGCCAGGGGAGGGGTTATATTTATACTCATAAATACTAGAAACCCAAAAAGAAAGAGAAAACCTATTTCTTGTACCCAAAGTAACTTTATTCTCATTAGGAAATAATTTCCTAATTCTTAAACAAGTCCTTGTAGTAGAAGCATACTTTTTGAGACGGAAGGAGTCTTTTACTAATTACACAGCAAGCACATCACAAGCACTTTAACCACAAATCACATTACCAATTGTGTTTGGGCTTCGGCCCACTTTTGTATGGCACCAGCTACTAGAGCTTGCCACAATCTCTCTAGCGGATTGCATTCTTTTATCTGGAGGTACCGTGATACTCGAACTATATTATTGACTGGAAATATTGATTCCAAGTGTTGGAGATTGTGTTACATGTGGTCGTCTATGATTTTTTTTTTTAAATTCTTTAATTCTCCTTGGCATTAAAATATATAGAGATAGATCTAGGAAGTGGATTGATTTGAGTCAAAGTAGCTGATCCAACCTTTGATGTTATCTGCCAAAAACCACACACTCACCTAGCCGCTAATTAGAGCCCGATTTGTCTCATTTGTTTCTAAGACCGGACTTTTCCAAGGATCGTCCATCTGCATATTAAGGATATCTAGAATCCTTCTTGAGTTATAATCCTAAATTTCTTAGTGTTTATATTATCTACTTTCTTCATAGGATCACTTTTGTATAGTTCTCTTAAATATAGAGATTTGATATATGTAAAATAGCTTGTGTAGCACTCAAACTCTTGTATAAATATGCTACTCTTGTGAATAATAAAATTGAGTCATTCATATCAATTTTCTTTCTCATATATGAATTGGCTTTGTTTATCATATCTTATTTTATTAGAAAGTACATACCTGACTTGACAGAAGAAAGTGACATGTTAGATTGCAAACATGTGAACACCCCATCAAACAAAATCATACCTTAGGAGAATATCCTGATCAACAACCAACTGATTGAGATTTCTATCAGAGATTGGTTGGGCATTTAATCTCATTGGTTTACACTAGTATAGATATTGCTTATGTCCTTACGTTAAGCATTAAGAGTAAATCCATACATAATCCAAGTGAGAGTCACATTGATGTTGTGATTAGAATTTTGAGATATTTATAGTCATCCACTGGGAAGAGGAGTTATGTTCTCTAAACACAATGATTGTCTTAAAGTTTGTGGGTTTACTGATGTAGATTTGGCTAAAAGTATTACTAACATAAATAACTGTCATGGCACTTCACCCTTATAGTAAGAATCTTGATACTTGGAAGAGCAAAAGGTAAAATGTTGTGGCTAGATAAAGTCTTTATGGTGGATATAGAGGGATGACTCATGGAGTATCTGAATTGTTGTGGTTAAAAAGATTACTGTGTGATTTGGGCTTCAACCTACAAATGCTATGCAGTTGTATGGCGACACCCGAGTGTCTATTGATATACCGAAGAACAAGCATACAACAAGATGGTACTACACATGTGGTGGTTGATTGACTTTCCATTAAAAGAAAACCTAGATGCTAATGTTATCAGCTTTCTTTTCGACCCTACAGACAAGCAACTTGCTGACATCCTCACAAGCAAATTTCAAGAAAGCGTATTATAACTCAATAAGCAAGTTGGGCGTGGTGGATGTTTATGGCCCAACTTGAGGGGTGTGTCATTGTGAGTAAAAATTAGGGAACACATAGTATAGGTTATTGAATGAATATTGTGTAATAATTATACAGTTTATGTGGAATTAGTTACTTTATTTACCCTAGTTAGCATATACTATATGTTGCATAGATCAAATCCCGTGATTGACGGATCAAACCTTTCCCATGACTGATGGATTTGATTCATTACCGTTTATGTTAAAAGAGAATGAACGCTTTTCATTACATTTTTTTTTTTTTTTAAATGGTTTTTTATTAATGATAGATAAATTGCCCTTAGGCTACATCAAATGGCCATGAAGGCTACACTTATGACCATAAATAGGCTAACACAAACAAATGTCCCTAATGGGATTCGAACTCAGGACCTCCGCATGGGAAGCTAGCACCGGATACCGCTTGAGCTAAAGCTCTTTGGTCATTACATAGTCATTGAATATTTCAGTTCATTTTCTCAACTCTCCCTCTATACTTCTTGACTGTGGTTTCCTTTAGATTTGACTTTGAGGACGGATCTCAATCCATAAATTACTAGCATGTGAACTTTAAAATGTGATAGATTTTGAATTTTGCTGGTGGATGCTGAAATTGGGTTTTGGAGGTGATCTAGTATTTCATGTAGTTTGGTTTCGGTAAACTGTATGGGTTTTAGGTTTCTTATGGTTATGGTTTTGATTTTGTTAGTTATGGTGGTGATCGTGGTGGCGATAGTGAGGGTGAGGGTAAGGACTAAGGGTGAGGGTGGTGTTAGCTTTTCATAATATTATGAAAACAAATTCTAAGGACTTTATCATTTTGGCTTTTTTATGTTCACAATAAAATTAAAATTTACACATAAACAAACTTGCTACTCTACTGTAACCCATATTGTTGTTTGTCATGTCTATCGTTTGTCTTTATCGTCTGTTTGTGTGTCCTTCAATCTTAAATACTCCCATAGTAGATAGTCTTATTTTACTTTGAGTAATCATTTTTGACCAATAATGCATTTCAATATGTACAAGTTGTAATTTGAAGGTGACAAGGCTATGGATACATTTGAACACAATTGATATTATGTGAGATGTTGTAACACAAGTGGTGATATTAAACTCAAAGCAGAACACAACACAAAATATCACGACTTCAAAAATATCGAAAGAATAAACACGGGGGAATAAATTAATGAAGAGATGTTTTTTCACAAGTTATACATTTATTTCTATACATTTTCGTTTTAATTTCAACAGATAATTCTACGGGAAAATCACTGAACTATGCAACGTACCGGGTGTTAAAAGTCAATTAATGCAACGTAGTGCTTACTTTTGAAAATAGACAACGTACTTGCTTATTGTGTATCAAATAATGCAACGTAATAACTTTTTAGCCTCTACTACGTTGCATTAATTGATACAACTTACTTCAAGTACGTTTGTCAAATTGTTCGAACTTTGCATTATTTTGCATTATTTGATACAACTACTTCAAGTACGTTTCACAATGTGAGAAGTCGCTACTACGTTGCATTAATTGATATAAATCGTACACTACGTTGCATAAATTGGTCGTTTGCCCATAATTCTACAAATCAAACAAATAGGAGAACTTTTTCAATATGTCCCATTTTTCAACAATTAGATCAAGAATGGGCCAGAAAACGGGCCCAAGACTGGATATAGGGGACCCTACTTTATCTCTATAAATACTTCACTTAAACCTAAACCTAATCCTAAACCTAAACAGAAACCAGTGTCAGAAAAAAACATTTGGCTGCGCAGAGAGATATCTCACAACTTGCGGCAGTTTGTAAATTTCCTCTGACTAGAATGCCTGCCGTATATGATTCCCCTGCAGATGAGGGATCCTTCTTGTAAGGGTTTATTTATTTGTAATTATATATCAAGACTGATTAAATAATTTCTCTTTTAGTTTCAATGCATTTGGATTATGGTTTTCAGTTGATTATAAAAAAGAAAGAAACAAAGAAAGAAATATAGAAACTGATCTATGGCTAACCTTCCTTGTTCAATCAGTACTTTGATGGTATGGGAGCGCTGGAAATCAGCAATCGAAGCTAACAGTAGACGATGGGGCGTTATTCTTGGAATATCAATTAAGAGGTTAGCATCACTACATTTCTCCCACTTTTTCCAGTTATTTAATAGCTTATAAATGAACTCCGTCAAACCAATTTGTATATATTGATCTGGTAATTGCTACTGTTGCTTGATTTGTACTGTATCCATCTAAAATTAATGCCTAAAACTTTGTTATCAAAAAAAAAAAAAAAAAAAAAAAAAACTACAAAAAGAATGCAAGAATGTAAAAGTGAAAGTTAACAGCGTTTCAAAAGTTGTGTAAAGGAGTTAATAATGCTTTTGATGGTCTTCTAGTATTTTCTAGTAATCTCGGCTTGAATATGTATCAGTTACTTCTTCCAGTGTTTTAAGATTTTTACCTGGCTTAACTGGAATATTAATTTTGGAGTATTGTCACCAATAGCAATTTCTTGAAGATAACTAGTTTTTTCATTAGCTATTGTTAAAGTTTAGACAAATTTACAAATATAGGCAACCCTAGCCGGGATTCCTGGTCGTTAATTGGCCAATTTAGGGAATCAGTTTATACGAAGTAATAATGACTTTATGCAAGGCAGAATCTTTTTTATAGGTAGAATTGTTTATAATAGTCGATCGCACTAAATTAGGACATGTGTGGTAGGTGCTTATGTAAAGTAGTAGTATATATATTTTTCTTTCATTCGTGTGACTAAAAGGTTATCAAAAAGGAATATGAATGTACGTGTTCAAGATCAAGAATCCTACTTCATGAGGGTGATAAAAACCAAGTTGCTGCACTAAGAAGAAGAACTAAATTCGCATAATTAATCAAACCATTCACCTGTAAGTAATTAAAAAGTCAATATTATTACATGTAGAAAAGTTGGCTCAATAAAATGATCAAATGAAAGCAAAAAAATGTTCTTTTGATTTCTGGAAATGGAATAGAGTGTGGTAGCAAAAAATGGTGTATAAGTTTCATAAGGTAGTATATCATTTGATTAACCGCTATCATTTGAGAAAAGCACAAATATTGGTGGAAACAAAAAGCAGTATGTATTTTTGGTCCAATTGTGCTGTATTGTTGGATCTCTTTTCATTTCACCTGATTTCACTCTCTTTTTCAGTATGTGTATATCTGGTCTTTGGATCTATTTATGCTATACCCAGATTTTTTAAAGGGCTTATCAGATATTATGCACAACAAAGACTCTTCCTGCAAGTTCTCTAGCAGTCATTTTGAGTTGGGCTTTTGAGAAGGTCCAAAACAGTCTAGAGATAGCTGAGCTCAAAATCTCTTGAGGTAACTCAAGGTTTTCAAATGAAAGACCAAAAGGGATGATAGAATAAAAAGAGAAGTCAACTAGATGTGATATGAACCATGGAGGAGGAACATAGTAGAGATGGATAAAATGAGTAGAAAAGAATGGATCTGTGGAGTAGTTGTTGTTGGGTTTCGTAGTAACATGCGCAGCGGAATTAAGCATTTAAAATTTTCATGAAACCCAAAGCCATAGATCCATTCATATGATTATATCAAATACTTGCAATATGAATAATAGAATACTAACCCTTGATGACTTTGAATTTCAACATTTGATCTTGGTGGAGACTTGAAGCTTGATCACGAAAAGCAAGAACACGAACTTTGAAGACGATAAGCTTCACCCTCTAGCGGTATCCACACATCGAACGAATATCAAGAGCACTTGATCTTGGTTGCTAGACCAAAATTATGAAACACGCTTTCACAATTATTTTTGATTATATGGAATTATGAATTCTTGATCTCCTCAAGAATATTGTCTCTCTAAGAGGCTTGGAATAATACCCTTAATGGCTGGTGAAAAGATCCTTTTATAGGTCCTAGTCTTTAACCCTTAAGGAGCTAGGAACCCTAAATCCCGTCACCCAATTAAGGAAACAAAATCTTTGTCACAGCAGATCGGGCACGGTCGTGCTCTTTAATTGGCACGGTCGTTCCAATTGTGTCGAGCCTGGCCTCCGAAATCTGATTATTGGCACGGTCGTGCTTTATAATCGGCACGGCCGTGCCTAGCACGGTCGTGCTTCATAACCAGCATGGGCGTGCTATCAGGTTCGAGCCATCCGTCCTTTTGCCGATTAATGACACGGTCGAGTCTTATCGGCACGGTCGTGCTGAACCATTCAGCACGGTCGTGTCCTTTAATCCACACGGTCGTGCCAGACAAGAAAAGCTGATTTCTCCATAATTCCAATTCAGTCCTTTATGATTCGTTTTAATTGAAAGTAGAGTGTAGCATTCGAATCATGATAAAGTCTTGGCTGCTTTGTGGATGGAAGTCTTTGCATAATTCTGAGTATGCAAGATTAGGTAGGTTGTGGCTTTGTTGGAATCCGGAGAAGCTGGAAGGTAAGGCCTCATTCAAGGTTGGACGAAAGACTTTCTTCTGCTTCCGATCTACTTTCCGACCGTCATCTATTCCGTACTGACCAGGTTTTTCCATATCTCGTTCGAGAGGATGTGCTATTTGCAAAAAAGACCCTCCTCATCATCAGTGTGTGACCCTCTAGGATTACACTAAGTTGGCAATGGGTCCAAACATGATCCCATAAGATATGATTAGGTTCTAGCAAACCGTCATACCTACCCAAATAGTGTAACTAGATACAAGTTCGCATTCCATTTAGAACATGTCATAATCCTTTTGTCCACGATGTCATTGAACACAAGTTATGGTCAACAAGTCAACTTGTCTTTGTTCAATACTTTCTCAATTCCGAATATGTTGATAATCCAAATGACATTGATCCAATCAATTCATTTGAGTCCGACCGAACATTTTCATCAACATCATTCCTACGAGAGGCCCAAGCTTGACATCTATTCGAAGAGGGACAAATCCATCATAGCTTATTACTCTTCCCTACATGAATCCGACCATGCCAATCATACCCTTTATAACTACCCGGTTAAAGGTAGCGTTTGAATATGTCAAACATGATGTTCATCAAGTGGAAGACTATAATAACCATATGTTCAAGGATTCAAATGACATAACTAATATGATATATATATATATATATATATATATATATATATATATATATATATATATATATATATATATGACATTGACCATGATATAGATCTCATAAAGCGGGTCATGTCCAGTACTAAACAAGTACCCATAAATCTAACATGATCATCCTGTTGGGTTTCGTAGTAACATGCGCAGCGGAATTTAGCATTTAAAATTTTGAAACCCAAAGCCCATAGATCCGTTCATATGATTAAATCAAATACAATAACACGAATATATGATAAAACTAACCCTTGATGGCTATTAAATTTTCTCTTGGTCTTTGGTGGGGATTTGAAGACTTGATCACGATCACAAAGCTTGAACACGAACTTTGAAGATGATGATTTTCACCCTCTAGCGGTATCCACACTTCGAACGAATATCAAAGGAACTTCTTTGATCTTGGTTGCTAGACCAAATTGTGAAACACGTTTTCACAATGAATTTGAACTATATGGAATTTTCTCTCTTGTGTATTATTTTGTTCTTTGACCAAGGATGTCTTAGAACAAAGTAAAACCTCTCTCAAACTCTTTGGAGACTCACAAAAGGCTATCACTGAAGTTCTGGCCGAAATCCTCCTTTTATACACAAGCAAGACCTATTCCAAATAGGAATCTTGTGTCAAAAGACATTCCAAATCGAATTAGGAAAGTGCCAGCTGACAGTACTGTGCGGCCGCCCAGAACACACTGTGCGGTCGCACATTTATCTGAAACAAACTGGTACAAATCTGAGCTAAGTGTGCGGCCGCCCAGTCCACACTGTGCGGTCGCCCACTTCCCCAGAATGTCCAGAATTTCCAAAATTCCAATTTAGTCCTTTTAAAGATTCGTTCTATTGTGTGTGACCCTCTAGGATTATACTAAGTTGGCAATGGGTTCAAACATGAAACCATAAGATATGATTAGGTTCTAGCAAACCGTCATACCTACCCAAATAGTATAACTAGATACAAGTTCGCATTCCTTTAGAATATGTCATAATCCCTTTGTCCACGATGTCATTGAACACAAGTCATGGTCAAACAGTCAACTTGTTTTTGTTCAATACTTTCTCGATTCCGAATATGTTGATAATCCAAATGACATGGATCCAATCAATTCATTTGAGTCCGGCCGAACATTTCATCAACATCATTCCTATGAGAGGCCCAAGCTTGACATCTCTCCGAAGAGGGACAAATCCATTTAGCTTATTATTCTTCCCTACGTGAATCCGATTATGCCAATCATACCCTTTATAACTTCCCGGTTAAAGGTAGCGTTTGAATATGTCAAACATAATGTTCATCAAGTGGAAGACTATAATAACTTCATGTCTAAGGATTCAAATGACATAACTAATATGAAATATATGTTCGACATAGACCATGACATAAATCTCATATAGCGGGTCATGTCCAGTACCTTGTTCCAAACAAGTACCCATAAATCTAACATGATCATCGCATGATCATTTAGCCTTTATACTAGTGCTTAACAAGTACTAGGGACGGAGATTATTATAAGTAAACATGAACAATAATAATAATCAAAACATCTCTTTATTGATATGAAATAAATGATAACAATTACAACGTTTATTAAACGTTCCTAGGGCACCACTACCAACACATCCCATGATCATTTAGCCTTTACACTAATACCAAACAAGTACTAGGGACGGAGATTATAATAAGTAAACATGAACAACAATAACAATCAAAACTTGTCTTTATTAATATGAAATAAATGATAACAATTACAACGTTTATTAAACGTGCCTAGGGAACCAACACCAACAATCTCCCACTTTCCCTAGGCCCAATCTCCCATGTATCTAATACCCATAGACCTAACATGACCATCATGTTTAGCTTGTGGAAGTCCCTTTGTTAGCGGGTCCGAGACATTGTCATCAGTTGGTACTTTGCCTATATTTACGTCTCCCCTATCAACGATTTCTCAAATGATATGAAAACGCCTAAGTATGTGTTTGGATTTCTGATGTGCCCTTGGTTCCTTTGCTTGAGCAATAGCACCATTATTATCACAATAAAGGTCTATTGGATTAGCAATACTAGGAACCACTTCAAGTTCAGTGATGAACTTCTTAATCCAAACAGCTTCCTTTGCAGCATCCGATGCAGCAATATACTCAGCTTCTGTTGTAGAATCAGCGGTTGTACTTTGCTTGGAACTCTTCCAGTTTACAGCTCCACTATTTAACATAAACACAAAACCCGATTGCGATCGACTGTCATCTCTGTCGGTTTGGAAGCTTGCATCCGTGTAAGCATTTAAAACGAGAGCATCTTCCATTCCTCCATAAACCAAAAACGAATCTTTAGTCCTTCTCAAGTACTTAAGAATCGCTTTTACAGCCATCCAGTGATTTTCACCGGCGTTGGATTGATATCTACTTATCATGCTCAAAGCATAAGATACATCCAGCCTATTACATATCATGGCATACATGATGGACCCAATTGCCGAAGCATATGGAACATCATTCATTTTCTCACGCTCATCTTTTGTCTTAGGACATTGAGTCTTGCTTAGAGAAACTCCATATAATACTGGCAAGGTTCCTCTCTTAGAATTTTCCATGCGGAATCTTCTAATGACCTTGTCAATGTATGTACTTTGGCTTAAACCAATTAGCTTTCTTGATCTATTTCTATAGATATTAATGCCAAGTACATATGTGGCTTCACCCATATCATTCATTGCGAAGCACTTTCCTAACCAAGTCTTTACAGACTGAAGTGTAGGAATGTCGTTTCCAATGAGTAATATGTCATCCACATATAAAATAAGGAATAACACTATGCTCCCACTAATCTTCTTGTATACCCAAGGTTCATCTTCATTCTTGATGAAGCCAAACTCTTTAACCGATTCATCAAAACGGAGATTCCAACTCCTAGAAGCTTGCTTCAATCCATAGATGGATCTCTGCAATTTGCATACCTTGGAATTTTGTTCAAAACCCTCTGGTTGTGTCATATACACATCCTCTTGTAGTTTTCCATTTAGGAAAGCGGTTTTGACATCCATTTGCCATATTTCATAGTCATGATATGCGGCAATGGCAAGCAAAATTCTTATAGACTTGATCATTGCTACGGGTGAAAAGGTTTCATCATAGTCAATACCATGAACTTGCCTATAACCTTTCGCTACAAGCGTAGCTTTGTAAGTATGCACCTTCCCATCCATGTCAGTCTTCTTCTTGAAGACCCATTTGCATCCTATGGTTTTTACACCTTCGAGCGCATCAATCGAGTTCCAAGCTTGATTATCTTGCATGGATTGCAATTCGGATTCCATGGCTCCAAGCACTTGTCTGAATCAGGAGAAGACATCGCCTCTTGGTAGGTGGTTGGTTCATTATCTTCAATGATTTCCACCTCATTACTATCCGTTACAAGAAACCCATATCTCCCGGGCTCAGATCGTAACCTACCAGATCTGCGAGTTACTTGTGTATCTTGAACAGGTTCCACAATTCCTTGTGGTTCTTGTTCTTGTTCTACTATCGGTTCAATGTCATTTTCTGGGTCTCAAATTTCTTCAAGATTTATTTTACTCTCACTGATTTCTTTGGAGAGAAACTGTTTCTCTAGAAAGACACCAGTTCGGGCAACAAACACCTTGTTGTCCTCTCGGTTGTAAAAGTAATATCCTCTAGTTTCCTTAGGATATCCCACAAAAATACATTTATCAGATTTGTGTGCTAGCTTGTCGGAGACAAGTCTTTTGACAAAAGCTTCGCAACCCCAAATCCTCATGAAAGACAAACAAGTTTTCTTTCCGCTCCACATCTCATATGGAGTCTTTTGAACCGATTTGCTTGGAACACGATTTAGTGTGAAAGCAACAGTCTCTAGGGCATAACCCCAAAAGGATAAAGGAAGATCAACTTGACTCATCATTGATCGAACCATGTCTAACAAAGTCCGATTCCTCCTCTCAGACACACCATTCCATTGTGGTGTTCCGGGTGGAGTCAATTGTGAAATTGTTCCACAATTCTTTAGATGATCATCAAATTAATGGCTCAAGTATTCTCCACCTCGATCCGATCGAAGTGCCTTAATACTTTTGCCAAGTTGTTTTTCTACTTCATTTTGAAATATTCTAAATATCTCAAATGCTTCACTTTTATGTTTCATTAGGTAAACATACCCAAATCTACTATAATCATCAGTGAAGGTTAGAAGTATTGAAATCCTCCCCTAGCATTGCTACTTAATGGTCCGCATACATCAGAATGTATCAACCCCAATAAGTCGCTTGCCCTTTCACCTAGATTGGTAAAAGGTGTCTTGGTCATTTTTCCAAGAAAACACGACTCGCAAGTATCATATGACTCGAGGTCACATGAACCCAAAAGGCCGTACCCATGGAGTTTTGAGATACGCTTCTCATTAATATGACCAAGATGGCAATGACACAAATAAGTATGATTTACATCATTAGGTTTAGATTTCTTATTTACATGATAGACATTGTCATTATTTTCATTCTTGACATCCAAGACATAAAGGCCATTAAATGAATTAGCAATACCATAAAGCACATCATTTAAATAAATAGAAAATCTCTTATTCTCAATAAGAAACTTAAAACCTTCATTATCCAAACAAGAAATTGAAATAATATTTCTACATAAATCCGGTACATAATAGCAATTGTTCAAAACAAGTATTAAACCGAAAGGTAAAGTGACTTCGTAAGTCCCTACAGCTAATGCAGCAACTCTTGCTCCATTTCCCACGCGTAGGTCTACTTCACCCTCTTTAAGTAGTCTCCTATTCTTTAGTCCCTGCACATTTAAACAAATGTGAGAACCACATCCGGTATCCAATACCCAAGAATCAGTGGTAGAAAGGAGAATATCTATCATATAGATACCTGAAGTCGACGCAGTCCCACTGCTCTTCTTCTTCTTTTGATCTTCCTTAAAAGCCTTGCAATTACGTTTCCAATGAAAAATTTCTTGACAATGGAAACATATTGCATCCTTTTGTGAATCGAGTTTTTCCTCAGAAGCCTTGGCAACCTTTGCCTTGCTTATCTTGGGTTTGACAACTTTCTTACCCTTTCCTTTGGCACTAGCCTTCTTCCCAACATGAACCAAGAGCACAGGAGAACCTTTCTCCACAATCTTCATCTCTGCAGTTTTATGCATACCATGCAACTCGGAGAGATTCTTATCCATTCCATATATGTTATAATTCATCACAAACTAATTATAACATTTAGGCAATGAATTAAGAATGAGATCCGTGGCTAGCTCCAATGGGATTGGATAGCCAAGTTTCTCAAGATGCTCTACATAGCCTTTTATTTTAAGCATGTGAGGACTCACTTGTTGCCCTTCACTCATTTTGCAGGAAGTGAATGCATCAATGGTCTTATACCTCTCTTGCCTAGCTTGCTCTTGAAACATGGCTCTTAAATCCACGCCTATCTCATAGGCTTCCAAATGTTCCAAACTTTGTTAGAGTTTTGAGCACATAGTAGCAAGCATGAGACAACTTACATCTCTAGAATCATTACGATGTTTCTTGTAACTGTCTCTTTCTGCCCTAGGGGCAGTGGCTTCTGGTTCAGCAGGAAGAGGCCCATCGATAATGTACAACTTATCTTCTTGCCTTAGAACAATTCTTAGGCTACGGATCCAATCCATAAAGTTCGTACCACTCTCTTGGAGCTTATCCTTCTCAAGGATCGATCGCAACGAAATTGATTGAGTGTTAGTAGTCATTATCTACAATTATGCAAAAAAATTCAAAATTTAATAAGTACCAATTTCATTAAAAGAAATAAACAATGTATTTTTCCAAAAAATACTCACACTAAATTATACAACCTTCTTATACATCTAATGTATAATATAATTTACATGGGCTAAGATCCAACTTTAATTTAATTTCAAGTCCGCGGAGGCGGATTACACAAAATTAAATTAATTAGGTAGACGATCATCTCAATCATATCCCATATGACTCTTAGATCCTTTTTTGAGATTCTTTAAGAAATCCAATTTCAAAAAGCATGTTTAATCTCATCTTTGCCTAGGCCCAAAACTGTTTTGACGCCTAATTAAGTTCAACCATTTTAAACGCATAGTCAATGTGCCTCGCATGGGCGTGCCCACATTATCTATCTCGCGCATATATAAATAAAGTCAATGTACCTCGCGGAGGCGAATCCACAATTACTCATATACTAACAAGTGTTTTAATTATGACATGGCAAAAGGAACTTAAAACTTTCTTTGAAGGTGTATCACACATAGCATATAACACATTTATGAGCACATAATATAAACATGTCACACATCAAGTTTAGCCACTAAAATAATAGTCATTAATTTAAGCATAATATTTATGTGTCATTAGTTTCTCTATAATTATGGGGATGAGACTCTTTGAACTTTGGTTATCATCTCCAAATCAAGACAACAAAAAGTGCGGCCGAACTAAGCCATATGGCAACCACAATTCCGCACTTATTCAAGAAACCAAGAAAGTAGTCCATGTGGCCGAAACTAAGCAATAGATGGTCTCGATGAACGTAGGCCAATTGCATCCACAATTCCACATGGATCTCCAATCTTTGAATCAAGAACTTTGTTTCTCAATTTTAGCAATTATGAACTCTTCATAATTCTAACTTCGTTTTATCTTTGAAACTTTGATTGCGATCAAATTTGGGAAACACAATCTCGATGAACGTAGATTAGCCATCCAAACTTTAAACCAATCTCAGAATCACAAGACTAAAACAATTAGGAAAATTAAACCCCGAGATCCATACTCAAACCCTAGCAAGAACCCCCCCAACCAAAACCCTAGGTCCGAAAGGGTCTCTTCATTGGGTCCGGTCGGACCCTCTTGAAAATCCAAAATTTTAAAGTTCTAAATTTTGTCTCAAAATTGTTTTTCCCGATTCAATTAGGATTTGGTGTTCTTGGTGATCCAATCACCATGATCATCAAAACCTTGAATGAACAATTCATGAATCCTTGAATTATCAAAACTTTGATCCAATCAAAATTTGATAACCCAAACAATTTTAAATCCATCATAATTTTTATTGCGATTGAATAGTGCAATTAAAGTTTATAAAACAATAAACCACATAAAATCATATAACACATAAACATCATAATCCAATATTTATATCATGCTAGGCACATAAACAAGCAATTTATATACACACAACATGATCTAGTATTGAAATAATCAACATGAACGGGGCTCTGATACCACTGTTGGGTTTCGTAGTAACATGCGCAGTGGAATTAAGCATTTAAAATTTTCATGAAACCCAAAGCCATAGATCAATTCATATGATTATATCAAATACTTGCAATATGAATACTAGAATACTAACCCTTGATGACTTTGAATTTCAACCTTTGATCTTGGTGGAGACTTGAAGCTTGATCACGAAAAGCAAGAACACGAACTTTGAAGATGATAAGCTTCACCCTCTAGCGGTATCCACACCTCGAACGAATATCAAGAGCACTTGATCTTGTTTGCTAGACCAAAATTATGAAACACGCTTTCACAATTATTTTTGACTACATGGAATTATGAATTCTTGATTTCCTCAAGAATATTGTCTCTCTAAGAGGCTTGGAATAATACCCTTAATGTCTGGTGAAAAGATCCTTTTATAGGTCCTAGTCCTTAACCCTTAAGGAGCTAGGAACCCTAAATCCCGTCACCCAATTAAGGAAAAAAAATCTCTATCATAGTAGATCGGGCACGGTCGTGCTCATTAATTGGCACGGTCGTGCCAATTATGTCGAGCCCGGCCTCCGAAATCTGATTATTGGCACGGTCGTGCTTTATAATCGGCACGGCCGTGCCTAGCACGGTCGTGCTTCATAACCAGCACGGGCGTGCTATCAGGTTCGAGCCATCCGTCCTTTTGCCGATTAATGACACGGTCAAGTCTTATATACAGCACTGTCGTGCTGAACCATTCAGCACGGTCATGTCCTTTAATCAACACGGTCGTGCCAGACAAGAAAAACTGATTTCTCCATAATTCCAATTCAGTCCTTTATGATTCGTTCTATTTGTGTGTTACCCTCTAGGGTTACACTAAGTTGGAAATGGGTTCAAACATGATCCCATAAGATCTGATTAGGTTCTAGCAAACCGTCATACCTACCCAAATAGTGTAACTAGATACAAGTTCGCATTCCATTTAGAACATGTCATTATCCTTTTGTCCATGATGTCATTGAACACAAGTCATGGTCAACAAGTCAACTTGTCTTTGTCCAATACTTTCTCAATTCCGAATATGTTGATAATCCAAATGACATTGATCCAATCAATTCATTTGAGTCCGGCCGAACATTTTCATCAACATCATTTATACGAGAGGCCCAAGCTTGACATCTCTCCGAAGAGGGACAAATCCATCATAGCTTATTACTCTTCCCTACATGAATCCTACCATGCCAATCATACCCTTTATAACTACCCGGTTAAAGGTAGCGTTTGAATATGTCAAACATGATGTTCATCAAGTGGAAGACTATAATAACCATATGTCCAAGGATTCAAATGACATAAATAATATGGTATATATATATATATATATATATATATATATATATGACATTGACCATGATATAGATCTCATAAAGCGGGTCATGTCCAGTACTAAACAAGTACCCATAAATCTAACATGATCATCCCATGATCATTTAGCGTTTACACTAATACCAAACAAGTACTAGGGACGGAGATTATTATAAGTAAACATGAACAAAAATAATAATCAAAACATCTCTTTATTAATATGAAATAAATGATAATAATTACAAGGTTTATTAAACGTGCCTAGGGCACCAACACCAACAGTTGTAAGGACCAGGAATAATGACTTCAAATGATGAGTTGGTATGAATGTGTGGATCCTCAAAAGTGGATGAATGAGAGGATTGAGATGATTGATCTATAGAGGGCGGTTTATCCAAACCAAGTCTTTTCCAGGTAATATCAAATCCATACTTTTGCTCAAGTTCATGAAACTTGGCAATCTTCCCAATATTAGATATGGCAAAGTAGGCTTCTTTATCAAATGGATTTTCTTCAACTAGAATTGATTTTCCTTTCCATATGGGATTTAAAGGGATTGAGATGGCTGAGTAGGCCTTTCAATGGTCAATTGGTTGGAAAGAGCAGATTTTGGAGAGCTGTGGATGGATTGACTAAGGTCAACTATCATTGACACAGTTCTACCAAGGTCTACTATCTGTTCCTGAGCAACTTCAAAATAATCATTCCCCCTTTCTTCTTCAACCAATGGATCAAATTCTATAAGAGCTTCATTCCCCCTATCAGTTTCAACTGTTGGATCCTTAGAATGGGTTATAAGTCCAGGAGTGGGCATGAATGAGGAAGATAGTGGACTTGATGAGACTGGAGTGTTGAATGGGGGAGAGGAGGCTTTTTGGCTATGAGGTTGAGTGAGAGTCTTGAGAGCTTCAGCAGCTTCTTTGGCTTCTGAACTAAGGGTCTCAGTGGATGAGCTTTGATGATGAGGTTCAAAGTCAAAAGGTTCAGGAGATAGATGGAGATAGAGGAGGTGAGTCTTCTTCAGGAATAATGACCTTCTTTTTCTTACTCAGAGGAGCAATAGAGACTAGGGGAACATCATCTAAGACAAATGGTTCATTGCCTTTGTGGAGCCTTTTGGATTTTCTGGAAGGCTTGGGTATGGAAGATTCTGGAATGGGAGAAGGTGATGGTTTAGATTTGGCTTTTGATCTTGTATACACAACAGCAATTTTGGATGAGGGAGATGGAGTATGAATGATGCTGGGGCTAGGAGTAGAGGAAGGTGGAGCTTCAAGAATAAAGGGTGGAATAATCTTGGCTAATGGTTCAAGGTCTGCTTGATCATTTTCCAGGTCTACTATCTTGGGTCATTTTTCTTTACTACCCTTTCCTTTATACCTATGCATCATTTCTGCTAAGGTTTCTCTTTCAAGTGAAGAAGCAATCCTCCTACATCCACGCCTCACTGTCATCAACAGTGAAGAAGCAATCCATTATAATCCTTCGTCAAGTAATTACAATAAATTACAAGGAAAATTCCCTCAGAATTTTCCAGCCTAATTAGCCTCACTAACTAAGCTTATGCTTGTTGCAAAGCACAGAAAAAGAAAAGAAAAAAAGGTTTCACAAATGTGAAGGATTTGGTGATCTCAATGATGGCTCTTATGTAGCTATGTGAGATCTATCTTTAGTCTATCTATTTAGCACAGATTTATAAGTTTCAATAGTGCTTTACAATTGAGTTGCTTAAAAGCTTTTATCAAGTTGTTGAATAACAAGAAAAGTGGTGATAACTTCAGTCCCTAAGAGCTTCTTTTATAGGTCTTCACTTTATATCCGTTGAGTTCCAACGGCTTGAATATCTTGGAAATGCCAATTTTTCAGTCAATTATCTTTGACTGGAATAGTGCTTGTGAATAGTGTTAAGTCAGGTTTGACTTTTACCCGGAGCTGAGTTGGTAAGAATGTCAAGGTCTGCTATCTATGAAGGTCTGTTATCCCGACAGTGAAGATAGTAGACCTGTGATGACTTAGTGATTTCCAGTAACTTTGAGTATACTTCTTCATAATCTGTTTTAAACTCTTAATTATTTGTCAAAACTCTTGTTTTAGAAACTAGGATTCTAACAGAGACATATGGGGGCTACAGACTATTTCTACAAATAAGTGAAAATCCGTCGGGCCTATGCGACCACACGGAGCGGCCGCATGGAGTCCAGAGTACCACTTCACCAAAACGTGCCATCTTGCCTTGACGTGTCATCTTGCCTTGCTTCAAGGCACAATCCCAACAGTGTGAGCGAAAAATGTTGGTGGAAATACACGCTTTTTGACATTATATAATTTAGTGACTCATATGTGCAGCTGCAAATGTGAGCATATACGAACTGACAAAGAAACTAAACGAATGACGATTGCATGGTGTCTTTTTCGAACCTCTTTGTCATTGGTTCAATTGAAACAACTTAGTTTGTTTTTGCACTCAATTGTTTGAATAAATGGCGACGATTGCGAGGTTTTAGTTTATAGTTGTTTCTGTGAAGTGGATTGAACATCATAGTTTCCATACCGTGAAGTATCGGTACCCTTAGTTCAATTGTGCTATCGGGTTAGATCTCTTTCCTTTTCTTCAGATCTTATACTCTTTATCAGTCTCAATGCTTGTGATTTGCTTATTTACGCTTTAATTGTGGTTCCATGTCAAGTGTTAATCAATATATATCCATATCTTGTGTTTGTATCAATTTATACTATTCCCAGAATCTCTTTTTAAATGGGTAATCAGGATTTTTTATTTGTTGCCAAGAAAATGGATGAATTTTTGCTACACACCATAGACATTGCCTTGTTGGTACCGATTTTGATGAATCAAACATGTATCATTACTTTATCGACTGAAAAGTCTTTATTTTTGGGCAGAAAAATCTAAGATTTTACTATAGTGGTCTGTGCTTTAATGAATTTCAATTCGAAAGATGCTCGTGAAGACTAAATGTGTGCAAAATTATGGTTGAAATTAGAATTTTAAGATGATCAAGTATTTGTCGTAATTTTTAAATGGTGCAAATTAAATTGAATAAACCCTTAGATAGAAAATTTAATTTTCATCTGCAATTAACTGATCAATTTGTACGTTTGTGTGTGTGTGATTTGCCAATTTTAGATAGAAAAACATTATGGAAATTGGGGGTTCGCTTCGCAATGTAGACAGACTCAGCAATTTGCCTGAAGAGCTGATCAGCCACATTATGTCCTTCCTTCCAATGGAGGATGCAGTACGGACTGATGTATTGTCAACGAAGTGGAGATACAGGTGGACCCAACTGACACAAATAGATATTTATGATTCTTATAGGTACTCGGGGAAGACTTCTAAAAAGGAACAATTCCTTATATTTCTAGAAAGAGTTCTTATGCTTCTTGGTAATCAGGAAATAAAAAGTTTTTCACTCCAATGTATGAAGAAGCAGTATGATGCAGCAAGAGTTCACACATGGATCACTTCCCTCATAAGGCGTCAAGTTCAAAAGCTCAGAATATGTTGCTGTATAAAGGGACAATTGGTTTTCCCCTTGTCATCATTAGATTCTAAAGCCCTAAAGGAAATCCATTTGAGTCTGATTTGCACTTTAAAAATCCCTATTTCGTTTTGCTTCTCGAGCCTTCAAAAGTTATTTCTCTCTGAAATCATATTCCGGAATATGAGTTTTCCTCAGTCAAGAAAAGTAAGTGTAAATTTTCCCCTCCTTCAAGAGTTAAGCTTGTGGCGATGCAGTTGGGAAAAGGTGGCCCTTGTCACTATTGAAGCTCCAGTCCTTACAAGCTTCGAATTTGGAGATATTGAGGATGAATATGTGCCAAAGTTTGCTCGCCCATTCGACTGTATATTGAGAATTCAAGGATCAAATCTTATCAAATTCAACTGTGGGCCCCATTCATCTGTATGCATTAGTCTCCCGAACTGTTTGTTGGTCACAGATGCGACAATTGAGCTTTCATCTCACTATCTGAAACGTGAATTTGCAATGGGCTATCTTACTTGTTCGCTTCTTAGGAAGTTCTCTAGTCCAAAGTCTTTGACACTCAGCAGCAAGACCATTCTGGTATGTTTCCGTCAGTATATTGTCTATACAGTATTTTTTTTTTCTTTTTGCTTGATAATTCAGTAGAAGCACTAACTATTAATGTTATACGTTTTGTAGGCTTTGTCTCATCTACCGAACCTACAAGCTCAACTTCCCCAATTTGATTCTACACTACATTTGACAATTAGTGGGGGCACTCCTAAACTCACTGAACCATTAATCACCTTGCTACTACACTTGCCCTGCCTTGAATCTCTCACAGTCAATTGGGTAAGTCTGTGTCATTTTCTTGTTTCTAAAGCACGTATATGTTGATTTGCTCTCTTACTCTTCATTTTCTGTTATACAGGGAAATCCATATCCTCAAGATTATACTGTTGGTGGATTTAATAAGGAGTGTCTCCTGTCGAAATTAAAGGTAGTTAAATTTCTAAGGTGTTATGGGGGTAATGATGTGTTTGAGCTAGCGAAGTTCATATTGATGAATGCCGAATCACTGGTTGAAATAACTCTCATTGCAAGAGGTTCACAAAAAGAAAGAAAAAGAATCATTAGAAGAGCGAAAGAAGAGTTGTTGAACTTTCCTAGGGCCTCAGCTCAAGCTTTCATAAACATTGATGAAATCACAGAATAATTCATGAGTTGAAAGATCAACGTTGACTCTGTTTTTTTTTTTTTTTTTTTTTTTTAATGTGCTGATTGCCTAGGAAGTTAGGAGCTATTTTATTTTCAATAAATGGAATCTGCAGAATAGTGGTTGTTGGGTGGACTTACCCATGTGTGATGTAACGAATGCTTTTATATTTCATGAACTCTTCTTTGAGATACACAAAGCTATCCTAATTATTTTGGGATTTTTCCTCTTGAGAAAAAGTAGATCAAGAAGAAGAAGTAGAAAAAAGTAAAAACAAATAAATAAGGAAAAAGACGGAGAAGAAGACGAGGAGGAAGATGAGACTCATCGACCTTCGTCCTTTCTAAATCAGCTAGATTGAACTGGTTAAAAACCGTATCACTAAACCGAAAAATAAGTATCCACATTATTCCATTTTAAGGAGAGGTCCTTTCTAAAGTACAAATAAGGAGTTCACTACTGATCTTAATTCCACATACACCCCTCATCTCCATTGACCGGTCAAATATAATAACTACATACCAAAACTATCCCCGCCCTCAAACAAAACCCTCCCCTCCCTTCATACATGATACACACACGCACTCACAAATTCTCTCTCAACCTTATCTCTCTCTAACTCTCTCTCTATCCAGACTGGCGGCGACGGCACTGACCACACCAGAACTCTCCCACCTGTCGGTTCGTCACACATACACACTCACATACGCACCTCCCTCTCTCCTAGTTGCTCATACGACCTAGCTATAATTTGGATTAAGCGTCGTCACAGATCTGGATACTGGCACCGGCGCCTTCTTCGTTCATCTCTCACTTTTTTTGTTTTGTGATTGGTAATGGTTTAAATATCTCTGTCAAATTTCAAAGCAGGTGAGATTTTACTTTCTGGAAAAAATTCTCGATTGATTTTTTGTGTTGCTGATTTCAAGATTAATTTGATGAGTGTTGAAAAAGGTATTGATTTTATGTTTGTGTGGTCCTTGATTCAACATTTTTGTTATATTTTTTTGGATAGGACTTTAGGTTAAACCGAATTATTATCTTGAAGGAATAGGCTCTCTTTTGTGAAAAAATGTGAAAAATAACTCTTATACTTCAATTATAAGAGACGAATTAGTCTTATTAATTAAAAGAGTTTAATCGAGATTTGACCAAATAATATTTCTTAAAAATGCAAAAAAAGTGAAAAACTATTGACTATTATACTTTACTTATAAGAGGCGAACATGACTTATTTGTCAGTTATAAGAGTTGACTGAGATTTGACTAAATATGAGAGTCAACATTTATGAAATATTATTATATTTAACTTATTTTAAAATGGCGAGGGGTAGGGGAAGACCCAAGCAAACTTGGATTAAGGTGATTGAAAATGATATGAGTTTACTCGGAGTGGATGAAGATGTGGCGTTGAGGAGGCCGGAGTGGAGGGCGAAAATTCATGTGAATGATGGGGGTTGATCGTACTTTTTATTTTTATTATTTATTTATTTATTTATTTTATTTTATTTTCTCCATCTTTTTCCTCTATCTCTCTCTCTCTCTCTCTTTCTCTCTCTCTCTCTTTCTCTCTCTTTCTCTTTCTCTCTCTCTTCCTTTTATCACGATGACATATGAGGATTCATGTTAGCCGACTCCAAATTATTTTGGGACTAAGGCTTTGTTGTTGTTGTTGTTGTTGGTCTCATACACTAATTAAAAGAGTTTGACTGTGATTTACCAAATAATATTAGATTTTTTTTTATTAAAAATGAAAAAAAAAGTTTAAAAAAAAAACATGACTCTTATACTTTGATAATAAGAGGTGGACTGGTCTAATGTGTTGGTTATAAGAGTTTACCGCTGTTTGAGTTTATATGAAAAAGAATAAAATAAGGAAAATGTGAGGTAGAAAATGAAGATAGAGAATGAGTGGGTAAATAGTAGTGTTGGTTGAATAAATTGAGTGGTGGAAAATGAAGAGAGAGAATGAGTGATGGGGTAGTGTGAATATAGAATTATAAAAAGTATACTATTTTGGGAAGTGTCAAGTGAGCTGGGATGGACCAAGTTGGAAATAAGTGTCAAGTGAGCTGGGACGGAGGGAGTATATGTCAGTTATAAGAGGGAAATTTAGTCTTTTTGCAAGTGAGGAGTGTGCGAATACGTGAGTTTGAAATCGAGAGTCACCACGTTGTTTTATTTGTTGTTAAAACATTGAGAAAACCATTTATGAGAATAATAGGGTTTGGGGGTCAAATTACAATAAGAGAAGAATATTCATATTATCACTCATATTGCCCGACGAATTGGTCTTTCTATCATGATCAATGTGTGTGTGTGTGTGTGTGTGTGTGTGTTAGTGTTTGAGACCGGATCCGAAGATTGCCTACATTCTTCTCACCATGAGAAGCTCAGGTCGGTGTAGTTCATTGATGAATTAGAATGTGGAGAGATGAAGCGGGATCATGAATATAGAGGGGGAAGTTTAGGGTTAGAAGTAGTTCCTAGATCATATTAGGGTTTGATGAAACCCTAGGATCATCATAGGCTATGTTATATACATATAATAGGGATTAAAACCCTAGATCTAGTATGTTACGCATGGATAAGTTTTAGATCTAGCATAATAATAAGAACATCATGAAACATATGAATGAACATGTAAAACATGAAGATCGCTACCCTAAATATAGCATATATTATGAATCTAGACTAAGAACATGAAGAATGCATGAAGAACATATGAATATGGATGCATAAACATAATAAAAACATGCATAATATTAGATCTAGCCTAAGAACATAACAAGAACATAATAAGAAAAGTAAGAAGACTCACCTTGATCGGCAAGAACTATGATTGAAGCTTCTTGAAGATTCGAAGAGGCTTCGAGGGTGGGTGCCGAAAAGGCTTAAACTAAGAGTTTCCTCGTCAGTTTTGACTGTGGAACTCATAGAATGAATTGTGTATCGATCTCTGGAGCTGGAGGCACCTATTTATAGGGAATAGGAGTCGGGAGGAGTGGCCGCGCGGAATAGGTCCCTTTCAGGTTATAATTACCTAAAAGGTCCTCGGAGATATCTAAAGGTCTAAAAAGTCCTAAATCTTCAAATCGGGTACTAACAGTAGCCCCTCGGTGATGCTTCTTGCAAGGCATGGAGGGTTGTCGATTAGAAAGGAACCGATCTGAAACATGAGTTCCAAATCGTGGGAGAGAAAGGTAAGAAGGTGACTAAGTTGGTCGGGTGGCTGAACCTATGTCAGGCTACCTACATATCCAAGTGGAATCAAGCCAGTCGTAGTTCGAGACCTGCGGGGATAGACAAATATTCATTAAGTAATAAAGTCGTGTGGACCCTACTGGGGAGAAAAAGAAACGAGATATCGTATTTCCGCTTGAGTTCGACAAACATTCGTGAAGCCATAAAGTCGTTGCAGATGAACTCTATCGGGGAAAGGAAGAAAGGCCATACGCACGGTTCGACAAGAAGTTTAATGAATCGAGAACAGAATTAGGGATGAATTCTAACTTCCTATAGAGCGCGCGTAATCGATTTAAAGATTTATTTGGAAGATTAGGGCTTACGGAGGTTCCGACCATCAATTTATAATCTTTAGGGTTTAAGGAGGTTCCGACCTTTAATTATAGATTGATTTGATAATTTTTATAGAGGTCTTCCGGACCCAACTAGTAATTTTTATAGACGTCTTCCGGACCCAATTTTGAGAATCTTTGAAAATTTTATAGAGGTTTTCCGAACTCTATTGGTAAATTTTATAGAGGTCTTACGGACCCAACTAGTAATTTTTATAGAGGTCTTCCGGACCCAATTTTGAGAAGCTTTGAAAATTTTATAGAGGTTTTCCGAACCCTATTGGTAATTTTTATAGAGGTCTTCCGGACCCAATTTTGAGAAGCTTTGAACATTTTATAGAGGTTTTCCGAACCCTATTGGTAATTTTTATAGAGGTCTTCCGGACCCACTTTTGAGAAGCTTTGAAAATTTTATAGAGGTTTTCCGAACCCTATTGGTAATTTTTATAGCGGTCTTCCAGACCCAATTAGGGCTTACGGAGGTTCCGACCTTCAATTCATAATCTTTTGAGTTTACAGACGTTTCCCACCTCTAATTATAGATTAATTTTAAGAATTAGGGCTTACGGAGGTTCCGATCTTCAATTCATAATCTTTTGGGTTTACGGACGTTTCCCACCTCCAATTATAGATTGATTTTAAGAATTAGGGCATACGGAGGTTCCGACCTTCAATTTATAATCTTTAGGGTTTAAGGAGGTTTCCGACCTTTTAATTATAGATTGATTTTAAGTATTAGGGCTTACGGAGGTTCCGACCTTTTAATTATTTGTTGGTTTGGATGTTTGGAGGCCTTCCGAGCCGAATTTGGAATTTGTTGGTGTAAGATACCTTTTGTTTAGGTTTTAAGCATTGTGAAGTTTGAGTGAAATTACCTATAGTGTAGGGTTTGAGTTTTGATTGCTTGAGTTTAGAGATGCTTTTAGATGTGAATTTCCCAACGTTTGGGGTTAAGTGAATTTTGTAGAAATTTAGTTGTATTTTGCCCATAGTTTGGGGTTAAATGAATCTTATGTAGATTGCAAAGAGTTTTAATTTGTAGATTACCCAAGGTTTGGGGTTTATTCGCATTTTACTTTGATTGTAAAGAATTTTTATGGTAAATTACCCAAGTTTGGGGTTTATTTGCATTTTACTTTGATTGTAAAGATTTTAATTGTTAATTACCCAAGGTTTGGAGTTGATTGGACTATCACTGATTTGATTGTAGATTACCCAAATTTGGGGCTTAAACATGTTGACATTAGAGGATTTGAATGTAAATTACTTCGAATGAGAAGGTTTGATTGTAAATTACCCAAGGTATGGGGTTTGGATTTGGATGATGTTATGTTGAGGTGCTTTGCTTGCAAATTACCCAAGATATGGGATTTTGGTTGTAAGTTAAATGATGGATTTGATTATGAGTTGCCCAAAGTTTGGGGTTTAAATGGTTATATATGGTAATTACCCTTGTTTGGGATTTAAGTAGATTTTATGTTGTTTGTGAATATTTTAATTGTAAATAACCCAAGTTTGGGGTTTAAGCATGTTGATATTAAAGATGGAGGATTTATTTGTACTTTATCCGAGGTTTAGGGTTTCAATTGTAAATTGCCCAAGGTATGGGGTTTTGTTGATTAATTTGTTGAACGTAAGGGATTTAGTGACCTTAAATTGGGGTTTTCATGAAACTTGTAAATTTCGACCCAAGTTGATTGATGTATTGATTTTGGTGGTTTTGTTAAAAAACGCAAATTTTGTGTTAAGTAATTATTGGTCCGAAAATATTGTAATCTTTGACCGATCTTTGACTTGGTTGACTTTGTTAAAAGTGCTTTTTGTGTTGTTTGACTTTTGTTAGAGTATAGAGATGTAATGTACATTAATGTTTCATTGAGAAATCTTACTTTGGATGAAGTTATATTTTTGTCCGTTAATTACTGAAATGTTTCGGCCTTGTTTTGAGTTGTCCTAGGTAGACTAGGGTTTTGATTATGAGATATTTATAGTATTCGTTAGGATGCTCTGGGATTCTCCTAGAGAAACAGTTTATAATTACACATGTTTATGAAATTAAACTGCTAGGTTAATCACATACCTTTGCTGTGTGTACCTGTTTGTGATTGGCAGGTTGTATTGCCCTCTTTGAAGTTGAGGGGCCTCGTGTAGCGTTGTGCATAGCTTGTGGGAGAAGAATCCAAAGACTGTTCATAGCTTGACCGGGTTTGACTGCACCGACATCAGGAGTGGTGCGCTTAGGGGCAGTATGAGGGGATGTTGGTGGCTCTTAAAACCGGAGGCGGTGATGTAGAGATAGCTTTCAGTCCGTTTATTTGGTATGGATTTTTCGTAGACCACTAATGTCGATACTACGGTGATGATTCCTTTGTTGGGATGCCCAGTGGACTTGGATGTAGTGAGTAAACTTGCTTGTGGAGCAATGGGTTTGACGGAGTTGTACCGTTCTCTAGATCAGAGTTGTCAGTCGACTGCTTACACTTTGTCTTGGAGGTATAAACCGTTTTTTGTCTGTTTCTGGTTTTAATCTCTTCTTGTTGATGAATTACCCATATATTGTTGGGCATATGAGATTCTTTCTATGGGTCGGTTTGGGATGACCAGTGCTTTATTGACGTACCTTGTTGATGGGCGCCAAGTTCCAGGAGTATAGGGAAACGAGACTTCTCGGCATTATACTCAGGCTTAGTTTGAAGACTCTTCTGGGGGACCCTGTCCGAGAGACATGACGTTCCATCTGTGGGTGGAGCTAGACTTTGAGTTGCTTGCTGCAGCGGCTATTGAGACGACGGGCCAGAGGAGGCTGTTGATCGGCTACAGCGGAGATGTCCTTTATTTGGGTGATAAGGCACGAGCCTAGGATGGAGTAGGTGGTGTCTACTTGGTTTCGGTGGATCCTCTGTGGTCTATGACTATTTCAATGTCTTTGTCTGACCGGGTTAGGTTGACAAGGGCCTTGATGCTAGACAGATTGTGGTAGAGGGAGTCTCCTATGATGACTTCGTTCGGACACACCTTGAGGGGCCACGCGTTATGGTAGAGGAGAAACTGCGGGTGATCATTCGGAGGCGTCATAGGAGAGTGGTGAAGGTCATCCAGAAGTTGTCGGAGTGTGATGTTTCTAGTCACGGTGATGATGGTTCTTCGACCGGTAGGTATCCTCCTATGCGGAAGCGGACTCGGGGTGATGCTAGTGAATCAACCTCTTAGTTTCTGCATTTTGTTAGTTGTAGCATAGACAGTAGAATAGCATATATATACATGGATGTATAAAGATTTACATTATGATATGTACAGTAGCATACATCATGTAGAGTAGCAAGTAGCATGTAGATAACATGTAGATAGCATGTAGGTAGCATGTAGATAACATGTAGATAGCATGGAGCGCATTTGTACAGGCCAAGGGCCCTAGTTGGGTCTAGGACTGCTGCTTAAAGGAGATTTAGGGCTCTAGGCCTATGGGAGGCGAGATACGGGACCCAAGGGTAACCTAAAGTGTAGGGTAGATGGTGTAGGACCGAGTCAGTTAGGACATCACGGAGATGAGACGAAAGACATTTTATAAATTGGTGGAGACCGAGTGTGCGGTTTTATAAATAATGTGTCGTGATAGAAAACACTTTTGAAAATGTAATGACTTTATAAAGATTCCTTATAATTCATTACAGTCTGATTAATCCAAGTACTTGTCCTTCGTTGGATTCGTTGATTAGGGTAGCCCTTCGGGTGAGTGAGACTTCATCGGGTTGCCGGTGATTTCTGAGTAGCCAGGAAGTTGACTTAACTTGTTTTGGAGAAGTCCCAGTTTGAATGGGGGTACTTGAGAGAGGTGAACCATCTCGAGCTTCGTGGAGAGTGATATTCTTGGGGCATCGACAATCAGCCCGGTTGCATTGGGGCAGCCCCAGTTTGGTGAGGTCATTAGAAAGAGGTCATCCATGTTGAGCTTCGATGGAGAGGGTTGACTTTCTGTGGGAATGATCTTGTTGGAGCATCAGTGCTCGGCCCAATTTCATTAGGGCAGCCCCAGTTTGGTGAGGGCATAAGGTGGGGAACTTTACCTCTTTTTAGACGCACCCTGTTTTTTCTCTAGACCGCCCTTGTGGGTTTTCAGTCTAGGCGGGTATATTCTTTTAGCGCCGCTATTATTATTATTTTTTATTTCAGTCGACTCAAAAATCAAGAAAAAAAGACAGAATTGTACGGACGACTTGCAGGAGCCTTTTGTTATGATGAGAGAAGAGAGAGAGAGAGAACAAGAGAGGGAGCTCTCGCATTTAGACCTTATGGGAAGTATATGTATAAAAGGAAGGAAACCCCTGCTTGACAGAAAGTAAGTGTTTAGCTCTTTCCTAGATTGTAGAACAGAAGACTTGTCGAGACATTTGAATTTTTTTTTATTCATAATTGTTTTTTGATTGCTCGAGAATGGACCTCATTGATTAGTTATGTATCTTATGATAATGTTTTAGACAAGTAGTCTCGAAATAATAGACGCCTTGATTAATCGAGAAAAAGAATAGAAATTGTAGTGTATGGGGAAGAGAGAAAAGAATGAAAGTTGGCTCGAGGTGGGTTGTATATATTTTGTGGACCGGACCAGGAGGTTGCCTACGTTCCTCTTGGTGTGAGAGGCTCAGGTCCGCATAGTTCAAGAATGATCTGGTTGATGATGATACCAGGTTTGAATGGTGGTCTGCCCCATTGTCTGTAGTTGCTTTGGACCGCTTCGTTTGTAGCTGCTGCTTCGGACTGCTGCTGTCGAGTTGGATCAAACTCCTTTGAAAAGGAAGAAAAATAGAAAATAAGAAGTGAAAATAAAGTGTGACTTTTATTTTTCTATGATGATAGCCCCTTCTATTTTTCTTTGCTTTGATTTATTACTTTTGTGCACACCCTTATTTTGCCTAGGCCGCCCTTGCGGGTTTTCGACCTAGCGGGCTTCTTTTTTGTGCTTTTGCTCTATTTTTTGCCTAAGCCGCCCGTTGTGGGTTTCGACCAAGCTAGCCTTTTATATATATATATATATATATATATATATATATATATATTTGCATATTGAAACGTAGGGCAAGATGAGCCCCTAGTTCGCTTTCGTCTTTGGGCGGTAGGACTCATGGAGAAGATTTGAATAACCCTTTGCACTTCGTTGACATCGTTGAGGAGGACAGACAGCCCCAGTGCATCATCACGTTGGACAGCCTTTATGATTGTGCGGGCGCTTCTTCAATAGTGAGCAGCTCTGCAGTCGTCGTCTTCTTCATGGGAAGATGGTATATGAGGAGCATTTAGGTGGGTGTACATAGTGGGTGTACACGAGGGGTGTATATGAAGGTGCACACAGTGGGTGTACACGAGGAGAGTATATATGGAGGATGCACATAGTGGGTGTACACGAGGAGTATATAGAGGGTGCACACAGTGGGTGTACACAAGGAGGGTATATATGAAGAGTGCACACAGTGGGTGTACATAAGGAGATTATATATGGAGGGTTCACATAGTGGGTGTACACAAGGAGTATATATAGGGTGCACACAGTGGGTGTACACGAGGAGGGTAGGTTTTAGAGAAGGTATATAGAAACAAGAAAATGATTCGATTGATCAAAGCGTTTGTTATTTTGAGATTACTTGTTTTTTAAGTTATGTATGATGGTTTGTGGGTCCATTTACCTTTTAATGAGTCTTCATTAACAAATATATTTGGGATTAATTCATCATATAAATATATAGCAATCAATTGTCAATTAAGATTAATTCAATTTTCATGGAATTGATGTGAGTATGCAAGATTATGTATCAAGTCTAGAGAGAAAAGAAATAAAGACACTTCTATTGCGACTAAAGACTCAAATTGACTAGTCCAGGGTGGACTTTAACAATCTAACTAATGTCCAAAGTGGACTTTGCTAATAAAAAGTAAAAGACTAATGTCCGAGTGGACTTTGACTAAAAGACTCTCTAGAACCTACGAAGACTGAAAGACTTTATTTTTTATTATTTTTTTATTTTTTAGAAGGAGGTAGCCCCGGTGTAGACTTTGCTTATGCCCATGTGTTCCTCTGGCGGATGATGGTTCCGCTATTGATGAGGCTTTGGATCTTTCTCTTTAGATGGAGACAGTTCTCAGTGTCATGACCAACGTATTGATGATATTTGCAGTATTTGGAGGGATCCAAACTTTGTCTTGCATTGACTGGTTTGTAGTCGAGTAGAGAAGATAACTTGCCGGTTGAACTAGACTTTCAAAGCATTTATCTAATGGCATACCCAAATCATAGAACTCGTCCTTCTTGTCACGGACCATCTTGGAGGGTGGTTTAGGCACCGGTATTCCTTGTTGATGAGTAGCCATAGGAGACATTCCAATGGGGAAAGTCTGTGGTGACCCATACATTCGAGGAGCGTACGGGTGTTGAAATGGAGCATGAGGGAGAGTGCAGTTGAGGTACTCGTAGATGCCACAAATGTCAGACTGAAGATGTTTTTCGGTGTCCTTTAGAGCCTTGTACACCACTTTCTGAAAGCGGTCTGTTTGCTTGAGGAGAATAGTCTCAAAGGAGGCTTCTTGTTCATCAAGAAGAGTTCGGGAGAGGGTTGCTTGCTCCTTGAAGATAGTCTCATAGTGGGCCACTTGCTTGTTGAGGATGGTCTCGTAGATGGCTTCTTGATTGTTGAGAGCGGTGTCAAGATGGACCGCTTGGTTGTTGAGGATGGCGTTGAAGTGGGCCATTTGCTCATTGAGAGCGGTGTTGGGGTGGAGAATTGTCTCAACATCTTGGGTGGTAGCTTCGGTTGTGAGTGCGTTGATCTTTTCGGCAGACATGATGCAGGATTTTGTAGTGATTGGTGGAGAAGTTAAGTCTTTGAATTAAATTAGGTTCATAATTAATGACAAAGCATCATTGTAAAATCATTTTTATGAAAAGACTCGATCTCCGTATTTTTGAAATGTTCTTTGAATGAAAAGACTAAAAGTTTGACCGGGCCGGAGCTGCCTACGTTCTTACTATGCAGGAGAGGTCCTACACAATGAGAGGCTCAGGTCACCGTAGTTCGGGTTAAGTAAAATAAGTGAGATAGTGACCGCCGAGGTCAGTAATTTTGAGAACCAAAAGTATTAGAAGATGACCGTGGAGGTCTGTGACTTTTGAAAACCGTAATTATTTTAAGATGACCGTAGAGGTCTGAAAGAAAGGGAGATGACTCGGTCCTTGGTTAGGTATAGGTGGATGGACCCTAGGTAAGGTGGTCTTAGCCTAAGCAAGTCGGGTAAGGTTTGACATAGGTAGACCAAGAGGTGGGTCATCTAAGATCGGCTAGCTTGACTAAAGGATTGACCTAGACGGGTCAAGGTAATGGATTGACCTAGACGGGTCGAGAAGGCGGGTTGACCTAGATGGGTCAAGGTGACGGGTGGACTTAGACGGGTCGGAGACGGGTTAACCTAAGTTGGTTGAGGTAGGGTTGACCCAAGCAAGTCGAGATATGGGTAAATTGACCTAGATGGGTCAATGATAGGTAGGTTGACCCAAGCGGGTCAAAGTTGACTTAGGAGGTCAAAGGTTGACCTAGGTGGGTCTAGATAATGGGGAATACTAGATGGCTTAGATGTAGGTCGGTTGACCAAAGTCGAGATATGGTATTGAGTAAGTTGACCTAGGAAGGCCAGAGGTTAACTAGGGTTGACCTAGACGAGTCGAGGGTTGACTAGAGTTGATCTAGGGTAGACTAGGTTGACCTAGATGGGTTGACTTAGATGGGTCTAAGGTATGACTAGAGTTGATCTAGGGTAGACTAGGTTGACCTTGTCGCGACCCCGAACCCCGCGGCCCGAGATCGCGAGCTGGACGTCGACTTAGAACCAAAACTCTAAAATATAGAAATTAAAAATTCCATTTTGAATCAAAAGATGATAACACAAGGTTTTACAAATCCAAGTTTAAATCAATAAAGTGCATCTAACATAAGCTCCACAGCTTATACTAAAAAGAATAAAATATACAATTCTTAATGACGTCAATAATGGTAAAACTATCCCCAAAAGGTTATACATTTAAATAATGTAAACCGATCCATAACAACCTGCCCCAAAATCTCAATCCTCTCGACGCCCTCCTCGATCCGCGAATCCTAATCCTTTTCCTCCTGGGGGGGGGTTAAGGAAAACAAAGATGGAAATAAACGGGGTGAGATAAAATCTCAGTAAGATACTAATGCAACTACATGACATGCTAATATGCAATAACCAATAGCAATTAACCTATGACAGATAGCAGCGGAATAATAAGTGACATGCTGTCAAACAGTAACATCCAATAATCAACCATATAAATAAGCATATAACAACAAATGAGAGGCTCCCTATCGCCAACCGTCCCATACCGGTTGGAAATAACGACCAGCTCATCATGCAACACATAAAGCTGAAATAAACACTCATAAGTGGATACATAGCCAAGGTTTTCCAAACCGGAACATCCAAATAAAGGATCGCTGCGCAGCTTCAATAATCAACAATCAACATCTTCATAGCAGCATGAAAGCTCGAAGAGAAAACCCCGGTACCGGAACCAATAACCATAAAAGTGTCACAAAGGACAAGGACCATGACACAAAGTCATGCCCGCTAGCCAGATACATTCACAAAGGAACGCTGACTTATCCTTTCCAAGGCCAATCTGGAGAAGGGGTATAGTAAGGGCAAAACAATGGTCAACATTATAATGGACTTGGCTTTGCCATTATAATCCTTCCCATCGCCCGATGCAACAAATATGCCAGCTGGGCTTCTAATTAAATGCTAAGTAATAATATTTTAGCATGAATAACAACTTAAGGTTCCAAAGTAGGGAACCACACCAATTAATCACCATAAAGATGCAAACGATTACTCATGAAGAGTTCAACAACAACGAACACATGAAGTTTCTCATAAAAGAGCACAACAACGATAAACGGAATTTCTCATAAAGAGCACAACAACAATGATTATTAGAGTACCGTAATTTCATAAAGAGAAACCATACCAGATACATTCCAAAGATGATACCCACGAGTTAATCATAAAGATCACAACCCAAACGGTCGCTCACAAATAGTACAACGACTATAACCCAAAATTATCCTAAACGTTTACTCATAAAGATGTACTAGGACTATGAACTCAACCATCTCATCACACCTGAAATTCCAAAGTAGGAATTAGAATGAATACACTTTAAGGTTAATCAAACCGTAAGTACCCAATTGCCAATACACGCTTTACCTTCATCCTTAACGAACCAATCCCAAACCCCCAAACGAATCAAAAAGGTTAATCTTTAGAACATGATCACGACCGAACTAAACCCTGCACTTTGGTGTTCAACCACAACCCTCTAGGTACTATGGGACATCGCCTAAAACCTAGACCAAGTCTTACTCGAAAATCAATTCGATTGGAACGACCACGAACACATCATAAGATGCCCAAACTTATACCAGATGATCTTCTCAAAGATAAGTCAAACCAACGATACCTCAATAAGACGTTCCAAATCCCAATTAACACTTAATTAATTTCAAATGCAAACTTGATCACAAGGGACCCAATTCTATCACTAGAGTGCACTACAATGTTCACTAAGGTCGACTAGGAGGACACCCAAGATTTGGATCAAAACGCATTCTTCAATTACAAAATGTTAACAATTGTAAACTTCCAGAGGACTGTGCGGCCGCCCAACAGGGACTGTGCGGTCGCCCAATAAGACCCTCAAACACGACCAAAAGCTCTCAGAAAGTTGTGCGGTCGCCCAGGCATTTTTGGGCGGTCGTACAAAACAACTTATAAGTCAAAAAAAGACTCATACAACAACATTTAACAACCAAAATCGAGAATCAAACCCAACATTCATAAATCACCATTTTTGACCAAAAATCCAAATAAATTCCAAATAAATTGCAACCTCATCCAAACTTCAAATATAACAACAAAAGCATTATATGAACATGATATGAACATTTTAACATCAAAATGGGGGAAAAGTAACTTACTTGATAAATCTCAAAGTTGACGGAATTCAATTCTTTTTGATTCTACGCGATCCTAACGACGATCTAAACAAGGTTCATGATTTAAGAAATGAGAGATTATGAGAGGAAGAAGAAGTAAATGAAGAGAGATGAAGAGAGAAAGCTTACCCTTTTTCTTCTTGGAGAGAGAGAAAGAAATGGCTGGGAAGAGAGAAATGAGGAGAGTGAGGGAGAAGATGAGTAGGGAGGGAGTAGTTAAAATGATTTAAAGAACTTACACTTAGGCCCCCTCCTCATCACTACACACAAAATGTACACTCCTTACTTATAATTAAGACCCAACAATACTACACTAACCCAAATAAAATGCTAGGCATGAATTATTATAACTCATAAATTATAAATTAAGTAATAATTTAAATACATAATTAAGCAAACAAATAAATAATAATTATTTATCACTAATAAAATAGAGCCTAGTTTTCGGGTCGTGACAGACCTAGACGGGTCTAAGGTTTGACTAGAGTTGATCTAGGTTAGACACACACAACATGATGAATGATTTTAGTTAAGATTAGGATTACTTGTTTTGATAAGTGTTCTTAACTCGATCAAAGTGCATGGTTTATAAATGAACAAAGGATTAACCTCGATCGCTTCACATGTGAAAACGACGAGTTAGATAGCCCGAGTGCCACGAAGATAGAGGCAACAGGATTACCAAAATCTGTGCACTCAGCGGAGTATACAGTAGGGTGTGCAGTGTGACACGGACTAGTGGTAGTGTGCAATTTGATTACGTATTTTTAGGAATGATATGCAATGCATGGGAGAAGTCTACTAGCATAACAATTCATAGTAACAGCACTTAAGCATGTAACGAACATAATAGAGCAGATCTAGAACATCGAAACATATTATGAACACATAAACCTGCAGGAAATCGTTAGAAACAGATTTGCAGAAAAGGGGTGTGCAGGGCAGTTAGAACACACACAAAATCATGACGTTAATGAAAGTTAGACCCTCTTAAGTTTTGAAAAAAGGTTTTTTCGAAAACAAGTCCCCAACAGAGTCGCCACTGTGAATACGTGAGTTTGAAATCGAGAGTCGCCACGTTGTTTTATTTATTGTTAAAACATTAAGAAAACCATTTATGAGAATAATAGGGTTCGGGGGTCAAATTACAATAAGAGAAGAATATTTATGTTATCCCTCCTATTGCCCGACGAATCGGTCTTTCTATCATGATTAATGTGTGTGTGTGTGTGTATGTTAGTGTTTGAGACCGGATCTGAAGATTGCCTACATTCTTCTCACCATAAGCAGCTCAGGTCGGTGTAGTTCATTGATGAATTAAAATAGGGAGAGATGAAGCGGGATCATGCATACAGAGGGGGAAGTTTAGGGTTAGAAGTAGTTCCTATATCATATTAGGGTTTGATGAAACCCTAGGATCATCATAGGCTATGTTATATGCATATAATAGGGATTAAAACCCTAGATCTAGTATATTACGCATGGATAAGTCTTAGATCTAACATAATAATAAGAACATCATGAAACATATGAACGAACATGTAAAACATAAAGATCGCTACCCTAAATATAGCATATATTATGAATCTAGACTAAGAACAAGAAGAGCGCATGAAGAACATATGAATATGGATGCATAAACATAATGAAAACATGCATAATATTAGATCTTGCCTAAGAACATATCAAGAACATAATAAGAAAAGTAAGAAGACTCACCTTGATCGGAAAGAACTATGATTGAAGCTTTTTGAAGATTCAAAGAGGCTCGAGGGTGCCGAAAAGGCTTAAACTAAGAGTTTCCTCGTCAGTTTTGACCGTGGAACTCATAGAATGAATTGTGTATCGATCTATGGAGCTGGAGGCACCTATTTATAGGGAATAGGAGTCGGGAGGAGTGGCCGCACGGAAACTCCCACACTGGCCGCGTGGCCAGTGTTGCTGGATCGCGTGATTATCTAGATCTCAGTGAAATCTCATCGCTTTGTTCTCGGGATTAGGTCATTATCCTGATAGAATTCGACTTATAACTGATTTCGTCAATCTAGAACTCTGGAAAGCTGTCGGATAGGTCCCTGTCAGGTTATAATTACCTAAAAGTTCCTCGGAGATATCTAAAGGTCTAGGAATTCCTAAATCTTCAGATCGGGTACTAACAGGGTGTCGCTGGTATTAATGATCTGTTGGGTCCTTATTTAGAATGTAAGTTGGTACAGGAGGTAAGGATGGCAACGGGGAGGATAAGGGGCGGGTTTGACCAAAACCGTACCCACCCCTCAAGGAACTCCTCTTATACCCCGCCAACTAGTAAACACGTATTCGCCCTGCCCCGCCCCGTATGGTTCATAATCACAAATTTTTTTGGGCTTTAGCCCAGTCTTTGAAGAGTCCAACAGTCCAACAATATACAATTACAACATTGTATCAAATTTAAGCCCAATCTAATAATTTCAACCATCCCATTCAAACCCAAAGTATATAATTACAACACATTTATATTAATTTACTACATATATTAGTATATGGGGCGGGGCCCCGCGGGTTGGGGTGTGCAACCAAACCCGCCCTGCAACCTGCCGGGTTTTGAAAAAAGACTACCAAACCCGCCCCTCTGCGGTACGGACTGTCCCGGATACAGAGCGGGTTCGGATAGATTGCCATCCCTAACAGGAGGGCACTAGAGTCCAAAGCCCAATTATTTTTTATTTCCAACATCAACGGTTATATGTTGAAGTGTTTAACATGGCTTTGAACATGTCACAAAGGTTCCTAGCTAATTGAGTGTTAAAATTTAAACTTGATTCACATTTTTTTCTTATGTCAAATTCATTTGGTCCATGTTCATCCAAGTCCAACTTCATAGTACTTACACATTTATTCTTACCTGGATTAGATTAACATTTGAATCAAATTTTGGAAGTCTTATCCATTTGTCTTGAACAATCTTTGGTCCGCTATAAATGTTCATGTCTTGTCATTAGAAATTAGAAAGCAAATTAATACCCGTGCTATGCACGCCATTTTTAAATTTTATTATTCAGTATTAATATTTTATAATCAAATCCTTCCACACTTAAACAGTTGGTGCTTTCCAATAAATTTTTATTTTATTTAAACTATTTTCTATTATAAAGAAAATGCAGAAAGTTTGTATATCAAAAAATATACTATGTCAATAAAGTATTGAGAGTAAAGTGAAGTGGAGTACTTTTTAGCCACTACACAATATTAAAAGGCCTTATTTGCTTAAATAACATATTAAGTTAAAGCTAGGTATCTAACCATATTAGATAATGAGATAAAATTAAGAATTAATGCATCCGAAATAAATCAAAGATAATGAATGAAAGACCAAGTTATATGTGTGAGAGTGTATAAACAGTAGAGAGACAAAGTATTTTCAAGTGGTTCAAAGGTAAAACTTTCTCTTACATCCACCTCTACTGTCCTTGACAAGTGAGATCAATTCACTATAACCTTCTTTCTAAGAATTACAAGAATCAATAAAACAAAGTCTTAAAAGAGGAGAGATACTTTTGTTGGGTAATGATGCATCATGCGCAGCGGAATAATAACATGAAATCAAACACCCATGAGCCCGGATCTGTCCATGTTGATTAAATTAAATACAAGATGAAATAAACTAACCCTTGAAGATCGCATCCATGAACACGGACTTTAAGGTGCTAAAGCAAACACCCTCTATCAGTATCCACACGTCGAATGGACTCAAGAACACCTTCTTGATGAGACTGCTAGATCTAAAGGCTTGATGAAGAAACGCTTTCTTCGTATGAATTATTTTGCTTCATTGATTATTGAATTTGATGATCATAGATCTCAAATTAATAATCCTACCTCTCTATATTTTAATGTTTCGCAAACTATTGATATAGGTTTCCAAAACCAATGTTAACCATCGAGTTAGGGGCTGTAAAACCCGACACTCTTTCTATATGAGAGATTTGACCTAATTCCATTTGGACCCGGGATTCTATTTCAAACAAGAAAAATGCAGGATCTGACCAGGCCCGATATAGTAGCTGTACGGCTCCTATGGAGCTGTACGCCACCATCCTGGCCGTACGGTCACAATCCAAAAATCACAGATTTTTCAGCCTTTTCAATCCGTTCTATTGTGTGTGATCCAATAGGATTATACTAAGTTGGCAACGAGTCCGAACAAGTCAGAACCCGTAAGTCATAAGCGGACTCTAGCAAGCCATTATGACTACTCAATTAGTATAACTTTGAAAGTACAAAGTTAACTTATAGAACATAACACAATCCCTTTGTCATGAGATATCATATTTCTTGTGTTTCGTGCAATCATGCGCAGCAGAAGACATCACATGAAAAACCCAAAAGCCTAGATCCGTTATGTTCAATAATTCATAATATGAAGATGAAAGAAACTTATCCTTGTAGATCGAAATATGAAGCCTTGGATTTAAATGCTAAAAAGAGCACCCTCTACCAGTGATCCACACTCAAACGGATTCAAGAACGATTCTTGAACTTGACTGCTAGGTTCTTCAGATTGAAAAACATTGATGAAGAACGATTATTCAATTGCTCCTTATGATTATTATGGTTTGATAATTGGGAGTAATCAAACCTAATAATCCTAGTATATTATGTGTATTCTCTTTCTCCAAGAAAGAGTTTGTGATTTCTCAAATCAATGTTATGGGAACAATTCCCGGTTGTCCACATTATATACAAGAGGTTTCCAAAACCCTTTAGGAATTAGGTTTTCATGTCCAACAAGAAGTTTACCTAAACCTATTTCTGCCTGGACAAACCATCCGTACAGATTGGTTTGGTGGCTCCCAAACCATCCGTACGGATCCTCCAGTAGGATCCAATTTTTCCTCATTTTCGTTCCTTTTAATTATCCGTTCTGCGTGTGTGACCCAATAGGATTATACTAAGTTGGCAATGAGTCCGAACCATTCAAACCTCGTAAGTCATAAGCGGACTCTAGCAAGCCATTATAACTACCCAATTAGTATAACTTTGAAATCCAAAGTTTCCAAAAATAGAACATAACACAATCTCTTTGTTACATGATGTCTATTGAACGTAAGCCATGGTCAATGGTCAACTTACATTTGTTAAATGCTTTCTCGATCCCGAATGTATTGATAATACAAATGACATTGATCCAATCAATTCATTTGAGCATGGCCATGCATTTCATCAATACTATTCATCGAGGGGCCCAAGCTTGACATCTCTCTTACAGAGGAACAAATCCCTTCTTGGCTTATTACCTTTCCCTACATGACTCCGATCATGCCAATCATATCCTTTATAGCTACACTGTTAAAGGTAACATTTGAATATGTCAAACATAATGTTTATCAAGTGGAAGACTGTAATAACCTCAGGTCTAAAGATTCAAGTGATATAACTATATGAGATTTAATTATGACATTTTGACCATGACATAAATCTCATAGGGGTCAGTCCAGTATTTGTTCTCCAATAAATACCCATAAGTCTAATTGTATTACATACACATAATCATCATATGATTATCCATTAAACTTATACTAGTAATTCATAATTACTAGGGACGGAGATTATTATAATAAACATGTAAAAGATATAATAATCAGGTTTGTTATCTCTATAACAATGAAGCTATGATGTAATGCATAGGCCTTTCTCAAGTGCCTAGGGCATAATATCCAACAATCTCCCAATTGCACTAGACTCAATCAACGTGTATCCAATACCCATTGAGCTTAGTTATGATCTCCATCATTATTGTAAGCAAGCTTATGTAAGATTATTATCCTTGTTATCATCATATAGTATTTTGAATATTTTGACATCTTTTATCTTTGACGATTTCTCAAATAGAAATGTCTGAGTATATGTTTAGATAAGACATTAGCCCCTTGTATTGTGCAATAAAAATTATTGGCACAATGAAGGTCCATTATATTAGTGACACTAGAAATAATTTCTAGTTTACTAATTAATCTCCTTATCCAAACAATTTTCCAGTTTGCATCTCATGCTACTAGATACTCAACCTTTTTAGAATAGTAATGGTATATTTAGAACTCTTCTAATACCATTAATAAACATAAACATGTATTTATACTGCAATATTTATATTTGTTGGCTTGTAAGAATGCATCTCAGTAACTATTACAAGATCATCTTTCATTCTGTTAAAGATCAAGAATGCATCCTTTAGTTCCTTTTCAAGTACATAAGGATGTTTCTTAACTTGTGACTTTCACTAGGATCTTATTGGTATTATCTCATCATACTCCAAGTATATGATACATCCGGTCTTAGTACATTATTGTGGCTTACATGATAGATCCAATTGCCAAAGCATATAGAATCCTAATCATGTACTCTTGCTCATCAGTCTTCCAGTAAGACTAAATCTTGTCAAGAGTGATGCCATCATACATTTGCAAGCAACATCTCCAAGAGTCTTGCATAGTGAACTTTTCACTATCTTGTTTGTCTTAGTACTTTGACTTCAACCAATCAACCTTTTAGATTTATTCCATAAATCTATTCAAGGATATAGGCAGCTTTATCCAAGTCTTTCATTTAGAAACTTTTTCAGAATGAATTATATGTCAACCACACATATAAGACTAGGAATTATGCTATGCTCCCACTAAATTTATTGTAATCACAAGTCTCATCTTTGATGAATTCAAACTCTTTGAATACTTCATCAAAATGATAATCTCACTCCAATTTATTTGCTTCAATCCATCTCATGGATTTCTTCAACTTGCATATTTTATTAGAATTTTATGGATCAATCAAAACTTTTAGCTTGTATCAAACACATCCTAAAGTAAGTTCCTGTTAAGGAATATAGTTTTGACATCCATCTGTCATATTTCATATTCAAAATATGAGGTCATGATAATTAGAATTCTAATAACATTAAGCATGACTACGGGTGATAAAGTTTCATCATAATCAATATTATGAATTAACTTTTCTCAATTAGTCTTGCTTAATAAGCATGCACCTTGCGATCTATGTCCGTTTTCTCCAAGAAAACTTTCTTTCACTTTATGGCTTTTAAGCCTTAGGGTAGAACAGTCAAGTTCGAAACTTGATTATCATACTTGTATTACACTTTAGATTTCATGACTCCAAGTCATTGATCTAAATCCGGAGCGGACATTGCATCTTGATAGGAGATAGGTCAATCATTCTCAATGATATCTTCCTTATTACTTTCTATTACAAGAAATCAATATTTCTTGTTATAGATAGTATCCTATCATATATGAAAATTACTTGTGTGACTTGAACGAATTTCCACAACTCCTTATGAAACTTTGTTCAACTTCCATCTTAGGTTCTATGTTATTATTTTCTGGGTCTCGAACTCTTCGAGATACACTTTACTCCCACTAGTTCTTTAGAGATAAACGATTTATCTAGAAAGTACTATCTTGAGTAACAAACGATTTGTACTCAAAAGGCCGTAAAATTAATATCCTTAAGATATCCCATGAAATTACATTGACTAGATTTGGGTATGATTTTGACCAAGACAACACTTTTCTCAAAAGTATCACATCACAAATCTTTATGAAAGACAAACCAAGTTTTCTTTCATTTCATATCTCATATGGTATAACGAACCACCATAGATGAAATTCAAATTATTGTAAGCACAACTGTTTCCAGCACATAATCCAAAAGGATAATTAAAGATCAGTTTGACTTATTATGAGGTGAAAAACAGTAGTTTGCAGACAATCTGCTGATTTCTGTAACAAGAGTCGTACGGCTCATCTCTAGAAGTACGCCTAGTTTGCAGCCGTATGGTTGTTGTTTTTAGATTTTTTTTTTGTTATTCTGCAAACTTTCTGCGAAATTCTCGTAAATTCTATGGCTCAAATATTCATTACTTTGATCAGATCAGAGTACACTAACACTTTTGCCATGAGATATCAAAATCTTTTTCCAAACATTGTTACTTTAGTGAACTATATATATCAATATGTATTAGTCTAAAAGAGTATTTTCCTTTTACTACTAATTAGTAAGAGGTGTCTTTGATCAACTTCTAAGATTCACATATATCACGTGATTCGAAATCATGTGAATTTAAAAGTCCATCCCATAGAATTTTATATATGTGTTTTTTATCATTGATATAGACATCAATGCTTTAAAAATGTAACAATTACATCCTCACATTCAGATTCCCATTATTTATGTTATACTCATTATTTTGTTCTTCCAAGATAAGGATATAAAGTCCCATTATATGATTAGCAATACAATAAAGCAAATCATATTTAATGGAACACTTTCTTATTCGAAATAAGAAATATCCGTAATCTTTTAATGAAGAAACCAAATAATATTTCTACTTAAGATAGGAACATAACACCATTTATTCAAGACAAATATGAACCTACTAGGTTTTTCATAAGTCAAGTAGGCGAACCTAAAGGTCCTTAGTAGCGTTGACAAAGAAGAACTGCTGGTTAAAAGGTGTGCGTTCATGAGCCCATGCTAAAGTTTCAATCAATTCCTACCAATATCCACACCAGGAAATTAAGAACATAAATCCCGTAGCCCAAACAAGATGTCCAAATAAGAACATCCATGCCCAGACCGATAAACTATTCATACCAAAGACACTTCGCAAGTTCCTACGATTAATGTTGCAACCTTTGCATCATTAATTCCACATAGGTTAATCTTTACCTTCTCAAGTAGTCTTTCTATTTCTCAAGTCTTACACATTTGTTCAAAATGTGGGATCCATATCCGGTATCCAATACCTAAAAACTTAGAAGTAAAATTTTAACATAAATACTTGAAGTGATAGTCACACTATCTTTACTTTTGATCTTTTAATTCAAATTGTAATTTCTCCTATGGTCAATCACATTGCCTTGGTAGCAATTACATCCTCAGGATTTTAGGTTTAGCCACAAATATTTCCTTTATGCTTGACAACTCTTGTCTTTCTTTTATCTTAAATCCTTTTCTTTATTAACCATTATAATTTGAGAAGGTTTCCATTTGATATTAAGACTTAGCATTTTTAAACATCAAATGTCGCCTATGAATTAATATCAAATCTTTTTGTTAGTTCCAAACTAACTTGATTACCAATCCAACTAAAGTAATTAATATGTCTCTCCATGTTTAAAACATGAGAACTTATTAACATACCTTTCATTCATCATATGAATGTTAGGCTCCAATCAATCTCAAACTTTTATTGCCTTTCTTGCTTGTAGGAACGCTTCCTATGTGATTGCTTATCACATAAGCATCCATATATTTCAGATACTTCTTAAGTTCAAAATATATGGTAGCAAGTTATAGGACAATTGACATCCATAGATTCATCCACATGATTCTAATTTATGTCTATGTCCGACCTTAAGGCATTAGGTTTCTTAGGAATAGGATTCATTAAGAATTCATAACTTCTACTCTTGCTTTAGAACATTTCTTAAGCTTATGACTAGGTCAAGGAAGTTAATCTCATTCTGGGTAGGATGCAGTAATTATACATGATTAAAGTTCAAAACATTCTACACAAATATACAAATAAATATACACCTATATTTCATACCATTATCATTTAGAGATATTTAATGTATTTCATAAATACTCCCACTAAATTATACACCTTTCAATACAACTCTTGTATAATTTAATTTAAATGGGCTAAGATCCATATTTCACTTGATTTGTGAGTCTGCTTTGGCATGAACCTCAAAACCAAGCTATTTAGGTAGATAACTCCTTATCAATCACATGACATGTGACTCTTAGATTCTTTAATGGATTTTGATATCTTATGTCTTACATGTTTTAATCCCATCTTATGCCTTAGCCCATAACCGTTATGATAGCCTAATTAAGTTTGACCACTTTAAACGCATAGACAACATTTGTCTCATCTTGCTTCACAAAGATAGAGTGATGTGCCTCACTTTGGCAAATAAACCACATCAAAACGATCAAAGTATTTGACAAGTGTTTTAATCGTGGATTGCATAGAACTTAAGATTTAAGAAGGTTCAACAACAAATAAAAGTTATTCAATTCACCAAATTAGTTTTATGTGATTTATTTGCGCTAGTTATAGAATTAAAGTCTGAAACTGAATCCACAGAGCATCTTGAAATTGAGAGCACAAAATATACGGCCAAAACTAAGCTAAAAGGCATCCACATTTCCGTACTAAGATAAAAAAAACCAAGTAACTTCTCTATACGGTCGAAACTAAGCCAAAAGGCATCCACATTCCCGTATAGATTGGTCACTTGTTTCAAGACCCTTTCATTGTCTCTTAATCTCACAGATTACAGAAATCCTAAACTCTTTAGAATTCTGATTTCTACAAATTTTCTGTATTTCTCGAATTAAAACTGTTTCAGGAAACATGGTTTCGAAAACCAGCCGTCTGAAAGCTGTTTCAGTTTTCAGATTCGAATTATGTAAACAATTTACAGAACAATCTGAACACTAGAAAACATAACAAGTTTCTAGATTTCTCGATTTAAAACTGTTTCTGAAAACACGGTTTTGAAAACCAGCCGTCTGAAAGCAGTTTAAGTTTCCAGATTCGAATTCTGTAAACAATTTACAGAACAATCTGGACACCAGAATACCAGAACAACTTTCTGGAAAACCATCCGTACGGCTGCTTTGGCAGATTTCAGTTTCCAGATTCCAATTCTGTAAACAATTTACAGAACAATCTGGCACCAGAAAAAAAAACTATCTGGCAAACACGAAATCAGATTACGAATTTTAACCCATCTAATTCATATAATCAATAACCAAATTATTCCACATATAAATTAGATCTAGATCATCAATTAATATAATCTAATTATAACATGATAATCTAAGCATGCGATTATACATATGAATCCAATTAATATTATAATCATGCGCAGCGGAAGAGATCACATGAAAAACCCAAAAGGCTAGATCCGTTCAAAACGATTATGACTACCCAATTAGTATAACTTTGAAATCCAATGTTTCCTGAAATAGAACATAACACAATCTCTTTGTTACACGATGTCTATTGAACGTAAGCCATGGCCAATGGTCAACTTACCTTTGTTCAATGCTTTCTCGATCCCGAATGTATTGATAATACAAATGACATTGATCCAATCAATTCATTTGAGCATGGCCATGCATTTCATCAATACTATTCATCGAGGGGCCCAAGCTTGACATCTCTCTTACAGAGGAACAAATCCCTTCTTGGCTTATTACCTTTCCCTACATGACTCTGATCATGCCAATCATATCATTTATAGCTACCCGGTTAAAGGTAATGTTTGAATATGTCAAACATAATGTTTATCAAGTGGAAGACTGTAATAACCTCAGGTCTAAAGATTCAAGTGATATAACAATATGATATTTAATTATGACATTTTGACCATGACATAAATCTCATAGGGGTCAATCCAGTATTTGTTCTCCAACAAATACCCATAAGTCTAATGGTATCGTATACATATAATCATCATATGATTATCCATTAAACTTATACTAGTAATTCATAATTACTAGGGACAGAGATTATTATAATAAACATGCAAAAGATTTAATAATAGGGTTTATTATCTCTATAATAATGAAGCTATGATGTAACTCATATGCCTTTCTCAAAGGCCTAGGGCATAATATCTAACAATATTGGACAAAAGTCATTGTCCACGTCAACTTATGTTGTCCAATGCTTTCTCGATCTTGAGTATATTGATATGAGCAAATAACATTGAACACATCAATTCATTTGGGCATGTCCATGCAATTTCAGCAATCGCACTCATCGAGTGGCCAAGCACATATCTCTCTTCAGAGAGAGATAAATCCCATCTTGACTTATTATTCTTCTCTACAAGAATCCGATTATGCCAATATAACCACCCGGTTATGGGTAGCTTTTCAGTACGTCAAACATAATGTTCATCATGTTGAAGACCATGATAATCTCAGGTCTAAGGATTCAAATGGTATAACTATTATGAGATTTAATTATGACATTTAACCATGACTTAAATCTCATAACGGGCCTATCCAGTATATTTTTCTCCAACAAGTATGTCACGCCCCGAAGTCCGACATTGCACAGACCTCGAGAAGTGACGAACGAAACCGAATATCAATCAGAACCTCAAAATGAGAACTGGAATATTTTTTTTATCTTATAAACAAAACAGAAATGATACAATACAAAATCTCGAAGCGAGTACATCAGAGCAACTATCCTCTGACCAAAACTCAACCTGAACAGTCTCAAATATTTACAAACTCTAAAACTGAAACAACTTTACAAAAGTTATCTACATAGCAAACAAAACAATACATGTAACCAAAAGAAGTAAAGTCTCATTCAAGCTTCACAACTCTAATGCAAAACCTTCACGTCCCAACGACACTCTACCTGGAAGGGAAAGGGGTAACGGAAAGGGTGAGCACAAATTGCCCAGTAAAAGACTTGCCAACACAAGGGTGTGGCACTGTATAGAAAAACCAACCAAGAACTGAAAGCAATAACCAACCCTACCACCCAGTATATAAATGAGGTGTGACAGATTATAAATGAATCAAATTCTGAATCAAAGTTCCGATGTCAATATCCATTACACTAGAGCTGGCCAAATGCCCAGAGTCAGAATCGACTATTCGCCATAGTATCGTCTGCAGATAATACTATGACTAGGAGCCGCAGATATAACAACCGGTGTTAAAGTCATCTCTTGTTGAGGAATTCAGAAGTCAGATACTCAAAGTGTAAATGGCAGAGTAGCAAAACTGAATAACAGAATCCAAATGAGTTGATCCAATAAAAGATCACGAATAACAAAGCAAACTAATCCAATATTTCAGAAGACAAAGACTGAAAGGTAACTAGGTTAACAAGACCCTTACCTCGAATCCGAGCTAGTCCAAAACAAAGTAATCAATGTAGCTTAACTTCTCAATCTAACATATCAAAGACATAAATGTACAAGAGTTAGTAACCATAGAGAACTATTCAAACATTATTAATTAACAACAAGTTATTACAATTATATCATTATTGTGAAACTGAATAAAACTATACATTCTTAGCTATCATAGATGAATAGTTCTCTGAAAAATACTCAACATAGACCAAAGAATCACTAAATTCCGACTTCGGATGAATTAGATGTCATTAATCACAATTCCGTCATTTTTAACACATTCGAATATAAAGCTGCTACAAAATATAAATTCTGGAATTGCAAGAATCAGAATCAACAAAAACTAATTATCCTATTGGAAAGAGCATGAAAAACTAATGAATTTGGAATCAAGAATCACTTGATTCCGAGTCCGAATGAAATAGTTATGATTTTTACGATTTTTACGGATATCCGAGTTCATCTATAATAGACTATTGTAAAACTCACTTTATGAGAAGAATACAAATATATTTCTTATCATATAGTATTATATTTGAAAGCGTCACGGAAAAAGATCCATTTTAGAATCAAAAATCATTTAATTCCGGTTTAAAACGAAGAAGTTATAAACAATTCAATTTCAACAAGTTTTGTTAATATTACAGGGACCAATCTGAATGTCTCACAACCACAGGGACTGATTCAAAATTTCAGAAACACAGTGATCAAACAGGAATCTATCCAATATCAGGGACCATCTTGAAAAACCCAGAACTAAACTGGAAAACTCACAACCCAGGGACCAACCGGAACTAATACAAACTCAAGAACCAAACTGACATCTTTAAAGTGCAGGGACCTGATTGCAACTATTTTGAAATAGTTTCCTTCCCCAGGAGGAACCCAGCAACATTGTTGAGGTAAAAATCTCAAATTTCATCCACTATTACTCCGAATCCAGTTATACAGACCCCCATCCATAATAATTTAAAGCCTAAATTAACAAATCAATCATCCCCCAAATAAATCAAATTAAATCCATATTATATTCACCAAATTTTTATCTTGACAAGCCATATACTAACATCACAACCATTCATCAAGAGTAACAAAATAGCACACACATGCACAAATACAGAGCATATACAGTACACACTAAACACCTACATGGCACGAACACACAAAATTCCTTTCAATTTATACAATAAAACTTAAAACCCATATCACAATTTCAATAGATATTAGCAATTAAGATTCACGGAGAAAGCATATATGTATAAACACAAGAACCCAAAGAAACACAAACACACAGAGAATTACCATTTTCGAATTCTTGATTTTCGCTTCTTTTTTTTTTTTCTTATTCGTTTCTTTCCTTCCTCTTGTTCTCGTTCTTTTCTCTCTGCGTTTTCCCTTTCTCTCTACAAACTGGCTTCTCCTTTCTTTTTTTTTTTTTTTTTTTTTATTTGATAAGGAAAACTAGCCACGTAACCCCACCCATTTGAATGACTCAGCTATTTTCTTTTCCTTTATCTTGCTTCTTTTTATTTTTATTTAAAGTTACTTAGTCATAATATATTGATCCTTAGGATTTCAAAGTCAGAAGAGTTGTATTGAAAAAGTACTCCCTCCATCTCAAAATAAATTGCACTAATTATTAAATACTGTATTGAGTTATATTTAAAAAGTTACTCTCTTCGTCTCAAAATAAGTTATTATATTTGAAACAATAACATAATTTATAAAATGCAAATCCAAATTAACCACTAGTCCGAACATATAAAATTTGTCAAATATATACATGCATTATGGGTCGATTAACTGGGGCGTCACATCCTCCCCACCTTAAAAGAATTCAGTCCCTGAATTCAAATACGCAACGTTTCAATAACCGACAATAATTCTTTTCATTATTTCTTTATTTCTTCGGATTTCCATCTAGTTTCCTTCTCAAACTTTATTCATTTTAATTCAAAACTCGAACGAGTAACTTATCGTATAGCAAATTTAAATTAACTTTCATTGGTTCAGATCAAAGAAGAGATGGATCCGCTAAACATCTTCTCAAAAGTTATATGGTGAATAGTTTTCAATCTAACAATCTATGGTATGAATAATGTCACAAGTACGGTGAACGTATATATAGTTTGAACCACTAAGAAATGAGCAAATTTTGTCAATAATCCAGGATAATTCATGTGAAACCATATCTATCCGAGGGTATAGGAAATCCCGAAACAAAATCCATCGCAATGTGTTTCTCACTTTCTCCCAAGAATATGTAGTGGTTGCAAGAACCCTCGAGGCCTCTTTCCTTTAGTTTTAACTTATTACTAAATTCTTTCATACAAACTCAACCTAAACTCACCAATCTCGCTCTTCATACTTAGTAGTGATCGGGGAGATCCATGTACATTCTGGTATCATCAAAGTTGACCGTTTTAGGTAAATTTGTGATCTTCATTCATTGCTTCCTGTTTCAAATCAATATCCGCTAGAACGGCCATCAATTTCGAATTTTTATCACTCCATCAAAATCAAGGGTAAAGTCGGATATCTCATCATATTGAAGCTTATTCTTGAAAGTAGCAAATTCAGATCCTCTATCTATATCCATGTCCCCTTACTCATATCTAATAATGAAGGTGGTTTTGTCATTTGTGAAAATATCTCGAGGAACGTTGAATTCTGAATTTCTAACTTCAACCTTTGTATATCCACTAATAAGCTTTTGTATATCCACTAATAAGATTTTTTTTTTTAATTCACTAATGAAGATCTTCGTCTTGTGATAGGAGAAGCTAAAATTCTCACTCTTTCGACTTAATGCATCCTCTATAACAATTGCTTTCCCCAGGTGATAGAAGGTAGTACAGCTAAAATCTTTGAGCAGCTCCAACAATCTTCTCTGACGCATATTGAATTCTTTTTGTGTGAATTATAACTTGAAACTCTTTCTGATCGGTGTGTACCTCTCAAGAATTCACTATAGATAATGCTGCCAAAACTTCATCGCAAATATAATTATCGTGTGTTGTCGAAGGTTTAATGCAAAAATACTTTTGCAGATTCAATACTAAAAGTGAGATGATTCTTTTTATGACTTTTAAGATATCACGAAGTGTGCACAATTTCATTCCAATGTTGCATTAACACGCAATCCAACACTTATCTGATGTATCGCTATATATCGCAAATCTTCCCGTCTCGGAAGATAATGTTTGAATAGGTGCAGAAATTAATTCCTCTTTTAACCCTTAGAATCTGTTCACATTCATATGCTTCCTTTACAAACAAAATTGAAGCACCACAAAGTGACACACCTGGATCAATTAAACTTTTCTCTTAAAGGCTCTGTAGTTGACTGTTAAATTTCCGTTCATCTCATTAATGTCATTCTGAATAGAATCTTTGATATAAGTACGCTTTTCCAATAAGTTCAATACAAAACTCGATCGATTTCTATACCTCGAGGAGACCAGGAAAATCCTCTAGAAAGATGTAGGCATACTCTTTGACAAATGGTATTCCATTCAAAGTAGGTTTATCCACTTGAGTAATAAAGACATATGACCGATAACCCTTACAATCCTTTCTTGGTGATCTTCAGTCTCTCAAGGTTGAAATGAAGTTATAACCTTCCATTGGTTTATCTCTTAGAAAAGAACCAAAACTGACTAGACAAATCAAAAGTAACTTTCTTCAAGTGACAAACAATTTTAGCATGATGCTTAATGAGCCAATTCAATTCAGATACCAAATTAAAATGTTCTAAGCGTTAGGAAATCAAAGTTTTCAAGTAATTTCCTATCATATGATTGTACAGAACAAAGCTTACTGATCATAAGGGACAATTACCACTAAGGTAGCAAATGACAATTCCGAATTCAAAGTTTGAGGCTTAACACTCAATATATGAGCATAACATACGAGGAATGAATGCATATCACCAAAATCAAATAGTAAGGAAACATCTCTAGAGAAAAATAGAGAGTGTACCTGTGAACAAGATGTTGGAGCCTCTAGCTTTACCGAAGTTATAGCCAAAACCTTCTTTCTAAATACAACTGTATTTTCACCTGAGCAACCCCGTCCTAGTGGTGGATAAGAGTGCTTGCTATGAAATTGACAATCCTTCAACACAAGGCCATCATTACAAGAGTTATAACATGTTCCGATTAATGTGTAGCACGAGTCAATACCATGCTTCTTTCCACAAGAATACAAGGGCCACATTACTCTGAGATGCCACTGCTATAATCGTCTTCGGTGAATTAGTTGATTCCCGCAATTGGTAATTATTGATCATATACCTTCCTTTATCCACAGATTGGACCTATAATCCCTTTTATTATCCACGACATGCTCAACCATCATTACTTGTCCCATAATTGCAGCGTATATATTTAAATTGAGGCAATCAATTGAACTCTGATATGTGCCTTCAATCATCCCTCAAAATTCTTGGCTCTCTGGACCTTGTTTTCTACCGGTACACGAAAATAATGGGGCAATTCAGTAACCTTGTTGCATATTATGTCATGGTCATCTATCCTTCCCTTAAGATTAATTAATCCTTTTATTTTGCCTCCATGCTCAGTCATAAGTAGAAAATACTTCTTCTGAAACACATCGAGAAACTATTGACATGTTCTTTACTCACCTGAAACCCAGAGCTTAACCTCTTTTGGTTAATATTTACCACTAACATCTTCTCATACTAACACCTGGCCAACAAATTTCACTTTCTGAGATTCAATTCACATTGATGTGATCAAATATCTACTCCATAGTGTCTATCCAATGTCCACACCACTAGGATTAATCAAACCTGCAAACTTTATAATCCACTTCAAGAAGTCCAAAGAATCTTCATCTGATCTTTTATGAGATAGCATAATCGCTGCACTATAACATTTAGTACAATTCATGACAAGAACATTTGCGCATAAGATTTTTAAAACATTATTATGGGATTAAAATTTATTTATTTATTTATTTTTTTTCAAATGTGATCATTATGTCTGTTCTAACTATAATTAACCAACCTAGTTAAGTGGGTAGGTCAGACTATATTCATACCAACCTAGTTCTTATCGAACACCATTGGTAATCAATTCAGGGGCCCTTCTGAATTAACTTCAACGGCTTTCGATATAAGTCATAGCCATTTATTAAGTGTTTCTCTTTTATTTTAAGCATAACAATCATATATCATACATTGCAAGTTCAAATCTTTGAAATTTTCCAAACAATACCGATTCCCAGGCAAATTCAATACCAGTTCACAATCACCCTATGGCTCTAGACGACCATATGATCATAAACATATACTCTCACAATCAAACCTAAGGCTCTAGGCCGAAGGATCATAACCTATGCTCTGATACCACTCTGTCACGCCCCGAAGTCCGACATTGCACAGACCTCGAGAAGTGACGAACGAAACCGAATATCAATCAGAACCTCAAAATGAGAACTGGAATTTTTTTTTATCTTATAATCAAACAGAAATGATACAATACAAAATCTCGAAGCGAGTACATCAGAGCAACTATCCTCTGACCAAAACTCAACCTGAACAGTCTCAAATATTTACAAACTCTAAAACTGAAACAACTTTACAAAAGTTATCTACATAGCAAACAAAACAATACATGTAACCAAAAGAAGTAAAGTCTCATTCAAGCTTCACAACTCTAATGCAAAACCTTCACGTCCCAACGACACTCTACCTGGAAGGGAAAGGGGTAACGGAAAGGGTGAGCACAAATTGCCCAGTAAAAGACTTGCCAACACAAGGGTGTGGCACTGTATAGAAAAACCAACCAAGAACTGAAAGCAATAACCAACCCTACCACCCAGTATATAAATGAGGTGTGACAGATTATAAATGAATCAAATTCTGAATCAAAGTTCCGATGTCAATATCCATTACACTAGAGCTGGCCAAATGCCCAGAGTCAGAATCGACTATTCGCCATAGTATCGTCTGCAGATAATACTATGACTAGGAGCCGCAGATATAACAACCGGTGTTAAAGTCATCTCTTGTTGAGGAATTCAGAAGTCAGATACTCAAAGTGTAAATGGCAGAGTAGCAAAACTGAATAACAGAATCCAAATGAGTTGATCCAATAAAAGATCACGAATAACAAAGCAAACTAATCCAATATTTCAGAAGACAAAGACTGAAAGGTAACTAGGTTAACAAGACCCTTACCTCGAATCCGAGCTAGTCCAAAACAAAGTAATCAATGTAGCTTAACTTCTCAATCTAACATATCAAAGACATAAATGTACAAGAGTTAGTAACCATAGAGAACTATTCAAACATTATTAATTAACAACAAGTTATTACAATTATATCATTATTGTGAAACTGAATAAAACTATACATTCTTAGCTATCATAGATGAATAGTTCTCTGAAAAATACTCAACATAGACCAAAGAATCACTAAATTCCGACATCGGATGAATTAGATGTCATTAATCACAATTCCGTCATTTTTAACACATTCGAATATAAAGCTGCTACAAAATATAAATTCTGGAATTGCAAGAATCAGAATCAACAAAAACTAATTATCCTATTGGAAAGAGCATGAAAAACTAATGAATTTGGAATCAAGAATCACTTGATTCCGAGTCCGAATGAAATAGTTATGATTTTTACGATTTTTACGGATATCCGAGTTCATCTATAATAGACTATTGTAAAACTCACTTTATGAGAAGAATACAAATATATTTCTTATCATATAGTATTATATTTGAAAGCGTCACGGAAAAAGATCCATTTTAGAATCAAAAATCATTTAATTCCGGTTTAAAACGAAGAAGTTATAAACAATTCAATTTCAACAAGTTTTGTTAATATTACAGGGACCAATCTGAATGTCTCACAACCACAGGGACTGATTCAAAATTTCAGAAACACAGTGATCAAACAGGAATCTATCCAATATCAGGGACCATCTTGAAAAACCCAGAACTAAACTGGAAAACTCACAACCCAGGGACCAACCGGAACTAATACAAACTCAAGAACCAAACTGACATCTTTAAAGTGCAGGGACCTGATTGCAACTATTTTGAAATAGTTTCCTTCCCCAGGAGGAACCCAGCAACATTGTTGAGGTAAAAATCTCAAATTTCATCCACTATTACTCCGAATCCAGTTATACAGACCCCCATCCATAATAATTTAAAGCCTAAATTAACAAATCAATCATCCCCCAAATAAATCAAATTAAATCCATATTATATTCACCAAATTTTTATCTTGACAAGCCATATACTAACATCACAACCATTCATCAAGAGTAACAAAATAGCACACACATGCACAAATACAGAGCATATACAGTACACACTAAACACCTACATGGCACGAACACACAAAATTCCTTTCAATTTATACAATAAAACTTAAAACCCATATCACAATTTCAATAGATATTAGCAATTAAGATTCACGGAGAAAGCATATATGTATAAACACAAGAACCCAAAGAAACACAAACACACAGAGAATTACCATTTTCGAATTCTTGATTTTCGCTTCTTTTTTTTTTTTTCTTATTCGTTTCTTTCCTTCCTCTTGTTCTCGTTCTTTTCTCTCTGCGTTTTCCCTTTCTCTCTACAAACTGGCTTCTCCTTTCTTTTTTTTTTTTTTTTTTTTTTATTTGATAAGGAAAACTAGCCACGTAACCCCACCCATTTGAATGACTCAGCTATTTTCTTTTCCTTTATCTTGCTTCTTTTTATTTTTATTTAAAGTTACTTAGTCATAATATATTGATCCTTAGGATTTCAAAGTCAGAAGAGTTGTATTGAAAAAGTACTCCCTCCATCTCAAAATAAATTGCACTAATTATTAAATACTGTATTGAGTTATATTTAAAAAGTTACTCTCTTAGTCTCAAAATAAGTTATTATATTTGAAACAATAACATAATTTATAAAATGCAAATCCAAATTAACCACTAGTCCGAACATATAAAATTTGTCAAATATATACATGCATTATGGGTCGATTAACTGGGGCGTCACAAAGTACCCACAAGTTTAATCCGCATCCTATTCACTATAATCATCACATGATTATCCATTAAACTCATGCTAGCTCTTCATAAGTGCTAGGGACAATGATTATTATAATAAACATGCAAAAGATATAATAATCGGGTTTGTTATCTCTATAACAATGAAGCTATGATGTAACGCATAGGACTTTCTCAAGGGCCTAGGGTATAATATCCAACAACTTTGATTGGTTTTGTCATGGTTTAACTGACAAGTGTGAATGAAAATGATATGAACATATGTTGAGGGGTGAAAGGGTTGGTATTGGGAATGATTGGTAGTTTGCAATTGGTTACAAGGGGTGTATGGTTCTGGTAAAAAAGAGTACTTTACAACGTGCAATTGAGCTCCTTTATATAGGATAATCGTATAGCCGTTTGTGGCCGCATGGGACAAAGTCTTAAAAGAGGAGAGATACTTTGACTAATTTTGTTAAGGTTTAACTGACAAGTTGTTGGCTTTAATTGGCTTGTCTTTGATTATGTGGGAGTGTAAAAAAAGATGCATAGCTTAGTGAGTTCCATCTTGATTATTGAGTAATCATTCAATTATTTGTAAGTTGTCACTTTGAAGATTTAAGTATCCTTTACTTGGATGCTTGGCATTAGAGTCTTAGCTATCTGGCTATAGTGGCTTAGGTGTTAAGACTTATGAATGTCTTAGCTGTCTGATCTCTCGTCTTTGGTTGAGGATTGATTAAGTAGATTTTGGCTTTGCTTGAATGCCCGATTGGTGTTACCGAGACTTGTGGATCAATTCTTAGGTCTGATGTCTGTCTTAGTTGTTAGTATTGAGAGTTTGATGGTTTAAGTTAATGTAGGTCCAAAGATATTGAGCTTTAATGTCTGAGTTTGATGGATATATTTCTTTATCAAAACACATAGTTTAACTATGATTAATTAGAATTAAGAATAGTTGTGGCTTAACGATATCCCCCTTTTCGCTAAAGAAATGAGTTTTTAAAGGATCTACAAAGGTAAGGCTACTTATGATAACACACCAATGAAGAAAAAATCTGCTTGATTCATCACAATAAACAAAATAACATCTAGAATTCAAAGAAATAACTAATCATTAAACAAAACAAACTGACAAGTTGTTGGGTTTAATTGGCTTTTCTTTGATTATGCGGCAGTGCAGAAAAGGCTCTATAGCTTCATGAGTTCCATCCTTATGATTGAGTAATCATTCAATCATTTTTAAGTTGTCCTTTTGCAAATTTAAGCTTGGCTTGGTTGTCTGCTTCAGAGTCATAGTTGTTCGACTTTATTGGCTTACTATTGAGACTTATGAATGTCATAGGTGTTTGATTTTTGGTTGAGGACTGATTGAGCAAAGTTTGGTTTTTCATGAATGCTCAAGAGGTGTTTCCAAGATTTGTGGATCAAGTCTTGGGTTTGCTATGTATCTTAGCTGTTAGTATTGTGAGTTTGATGGTTTAAGTTGTTAGAGATTATGCCAAAGGTCCTTGAGAAAGGTCTTTATGTTATGTCATGCTTTCATTTGTTATAGAGATAACAACCTTGATTATTATATGTTTCGCATGTTTATTATAATAATCTCTGTCCCAAGTACATATGAAGAACTAATATAATTTTAATCGATAATCATATGATGAATATGTGTATGTGATACAATTAACCCATTATGAGATTTATGTCATGGTCTTCTACATATACATGTTATGTTTGACATAGTCAAACGCTACCTTTAACCGGGTAGTCATAAAGGCTGTAATTGGCATAATCTGATTCTTGTAGAGAAGAATGATAAGTTAAGATAAGATTTGTCCCTCTTCATAGATATACTCCCTCCATCCCAGCACAAGTGACACTAACTTTTGGGACAAGGAGATTAAGAAAAGGTATTACTCCTTCCGTCTCAAAATATATATCGTTTTAGACACTTTCACACATATTAAGAAATGCAATTAATGTATGTAAAAATGTCTTATATACCCCTAAAGTAATCCACCCACCTAGACTATTAAATGCTTGTGCAAGAGATAGTTCCTTATCATTAATAAGGGTACAATTGGTATACAACAATAAATAAGCCTTGAAAATTGTAAAACGACAAGTATTTTGAGATAAAAAGTAACTTCCAAAACGATATCTAATTGAGACGGAGGGAGTATATGTGTGGTAGAAAATGAAGAGAGAGAATGAGTAGTGTAAATAGTAGTGTTGGGTGAATAAAATGAGATGTGGAAACTGAAGAAAGAGAATGAGTGGGGTTAAATGGTAAGGTTGGTTGAATATAAATATATTAAAACATTTTCATTTTTGGAAGTGTCACTTGTGTTAGGACAAACCGAAAAGAAAATAAGTTTCATTTATGCTGGGACGGAGGGAGTATCTGCTTAGGCCACTCGATGAGTAAGATTGATGAAATGTGTGACCACACCCAAATGAATTTATTATATCAATGTCATTTGGTCATAGCAATTTACTCTGGATTGAGAAAGCATTGGAAAATATAAGTAGACGTGGATCGTGCTTATGTCCAAAATGATATCATGTGGGATTGTGATATGTTCAATAACGATAAACGAACTTTGATAAGTTATATTATTTGGGTAATCATGATGGCTTACTAAATTCCGATCATGATTTATGAGAACGACTTTGGTCGGACTCATCGCCAACATAATATAATTTTATAGGGTTACACACAAAAGAACAAATTATTTTATTAGGCTAAAACTGAGTTTCACCGCGTAGCAAGTGTTGCATGCCCATGAACCCATGGACAGAAAGGGGTCAAAATCTGGTGCTAGTGCGCAGCCGTGCACCCCAAAGGACTTGGCCGTGCAGCATGGCCGTGCACCTTAAAGGACATTAAAGGACATGGCCGTCCACCTTCTGGACTAGGTCTGATTTCTTGATTACGGGAGAATACGGGATTTAGGTTATTTCTCCTTAATGGTTAAGGTTTAATGAGTATAAATGACCCTCTATTCCACCCTAATCAGTTCTGTACAATCCTATAATGTTTGAGAAACATAATACATGATCTATGATCTAGAATAAAAGATCAAGAACCCTAAAATTCATATAGCCTTAAATATTAGAAATTTGATTTATAATATTTGGATCTAGCGATCCGGTTCAAGAAGGTGTTCTTAAAATTCGTTCGCGTGTGGATACTCATAGAGGGTGCTTTCTTTAGCATCTTCAAGTTCATGATCCTGAGATCGCGAAGAAGACGAACAAGTCTCAAAGCTTGAAGATTCAAAGTTTTAAAGTATCACAAGGGTTAGTATTCTAAATTCATTTTGTATTTAATTTAATAATCATGAACGGATCCGGGCTATGGGATTTTGGTTATTGTTGTTGTTTCCACTGTGCACCTTGCCCCTAGACCCTACATAATTTTGTGAAGGTCCAAATGTCCTGAGGTTTTTTGTATGAGTTTGCTGATATGTTTCTTTATCAAAACACATGGTTTAATTATAGTTAATTAGAATTAAGCATAGTTGGGCTTAACAAAACAATTTTCCTATTTTTGGTAAAGAAATGTGTTTTTAAAGAACGTGCAAAGGTAAGGCTACTAATGATAACACACCAATAAAAAAAACTTCTTTGTAATTAATCAAAGTAAACTTTAAGAAATCCATAATAAAAGGGAACAACTAATCCTAAAACAAAACAAACAAGATTTTTTCTTAAATGAGAAAATGAAAAAGGGAAAAAAATATCCTTGGGGTAATTTATGGAGATTAATCTTCAAGGTCTTCTGCAATTGATCTCTTAGGTGCAAGTACTTCAGCTCTTTCTTGGTCCAATTGCCACTTGATCTTGGGTTCAAGGCTTTTATAGAAGTTCTCATTGTTCTATTAAAGGTCCATGTCATCATCATACTTGAAATGAGTGTTGTAGAAAAGACCCTCCAACACCCAAGCAAATCGCAAGAAATCACCGCACCACAAACAAGCACAAGAAATAATAAAGCAAAGCAAAAGACAAAAGAACACAAGAAATTGTTTACCCAGTTCGTCAATATATTTGACTACGTCTGGGGGCACTATTAAGCCAGGATCTTGCACTATAATATGTTAAATCTGAGTTACAATAAGTATGGGGGTGGAACATTGCTTAAATATACACCCTAGAATAAGACCTAAACCTAAACATAAGAGAAATCCTGAAAATACTGCTATTCCCGAATTCAGTGTCGCGGCACCAGGCGCCCGCCTGGTACCTACCAAGCGCCCACCTGAATTAGAAATCCGAAATCACAAACTCACTGCCTATACCACGCACCCGCCTGGTGACCACCAGGCGCCCGCTTGCTAGATCCGCCAGATTTTCTTCTCCTTGTTTCCTTAAGATCTCTATTCCAACAATCTCCCACCTTGAGATCAACCGCGTATATCAGCCCCGTATCCGTCTTCAACTCATCCTTAGTGCCATAGTGCTCACCTCGATCATGGTAGTGCCTTCCTCCTCTCCTATTCTCGAAGCCCCGTTGAAGCTATGCATAGCTTCAACTTTTCAAGGTTTACAACCTTTGTCAACATGTCAGCTGGGTTATCCGATCCTTGAATCTTCTCTAGCCTTAAGATATTCCTCTCCAAAAGATGTCTGATGTAGTGAAACCTCAGCTTGATGTGCTTTGTTCTGGAATGAAACGCTGGATTCCTTGCTAGATGAATTGCACTCTGACTGTCACTGTAGTGAGCATTACCACTTCGCGTCTTCCCAAGTTCACCCAAGAAGTTCTGCAACCATACCATCTCTTTACTTGCCTCTGTCACTGCCACATATTCTGCTTCCGCAGTAGACTTAGCCACGATCTTCTGCAATTTAGAAGCCCAGGAATTGCCGTACCACCCAATGTAATACATAACCTGTAGTACTTCTCCTCTTATCATGATCACTTGATGCCAAATCCGCATCGACATAACCCACTAACATGACATCCTTGCTTGAGAAACATAGAGCCTTACGAGCAGTACCCTTTAAGTAACGAAGGATCCATTTAACCGCTTCCCAATGTTGCTTCCCTAGATTGCCCATGTACTGGCTGACTACTCCCACCGCATGTGTAATGTCTGGCCTTGTACACACCATGGCATATATTAGAATCCCCACTGCCGAAGCATATGGAGTCCTTTCCATCTTGTCACGCTCCTCCTTGCCCTTAGGTGAGTCCTTCTCGGATAGCTTGAAGTGCATACCCAATGGTGTACCTGTTGGCTTTGCCTCTTCCATACAAAATCTTGCCAAGACCTTCTCAGCGTACTCTGCTTGTGAAAGAACCAACTTACCCGACTGCCTATCCCGGTCAATCCGCATGCCCAAGATTTTTCTGGCCTCCCCCAAATCCTTCATCTCGAACCGTTCTGACAACTGTGCTTTCAATCTATTTACCTCTCTACTACTAGAGCCTGCTATTATCATGTCATCCATATATAATAGCAAGATTATGTACCCGTTGTTAGTGTTCTTGAAGTAGCAACAATGATCCGCCTCACATCTGATAAAATCAATGTCATGCATGAATCCATCAAACTTTCTGTACCACTGCCTAGGAGCTTGTTTAAGGCCATACAAGCTCTTAGTAAACCTGTAAACCAGTTCCTCGTTACCCTTAGACAAGTATCCCTCTGGTTGTTTCATGTAAATTTCTTCCTCCAAATCCCCATGAAGAAAAGCCGTCTTTACATCCATTTGTTCTAGCAACAAGTTATCTGCCACTACTATCCCCAGAACAATTCTGATAGTGGTCATCTTCACAACATGAGTAAAGACCTCGGTGTAGTCAATACCGTACTTTTGCTGAAACCCTTTCACAACCAGTCTTGCCTTGTAACGCTTACTGGCGTTTGCTTCCTCCTTGATCCTGTAAAACCACTTGTTATGCAACACCTTCTTCCCCTTAGGCAGTTTAATCAACTCCCAAGTTTCATTGGCCTTCAATGAGTCCATCTCATCATTCATCGGAGCTTTCAACTTATCACTAAGTGCACTACGAACAGCCTCCGCATAACACTCCGGTTCACCACTATCTGTTAACAACAAATAGTAATTCGAAAGAGAATACCTATCAGGAGATCCACGCAATCTGCTGGATCTGCGCAGTGGAATATCCGGTCCTGGAGTATGTGGTTCATCTTCAGTGACCCCCTGATCTTGGTCATCATGAATCGTCCTACTCACACCCGAGTCTGGAATATCTACCTCAAAAATCTCTGGTTCCGAACTAATCCCATTAGATGCCCCCTTTCTGTCCTTGTACAAAACCTGTTCATTGAATATAACATCCCGACTACGAATAACCGTATGATGTTGGTCATCCCAAAACTTATACCCGAAGTCATCCCCACCATAACCAATAAACGTACACTTTACAGATTTATCATCTAATTTAGTTCTTTCAGCAGAGTCTATATGAACATATGAAACGCAGCCAAATATGTGAAGAAAGGACATATTTAACTACTTGCCACTCCATGCTTCCTCTGGAATTTCATACCCCAATGGTACCGATGGTCCCCTATTGATCAAGAAAGCCACTGTGTCAACCGCATATGCCCAAAACGTCTTCGGAAGTCCACACTTCAACCTCATACTTCTAGCCCACTCGTTCAATGTCCTGTTCATCCTCTCCGCAACCCCGTTATGTTAAGGTATGCCCTTTGGTGTCTTCACCATACGAATACCATTCGCTGCACAATATTCCTTGAACTCCCCGAGCTCATACTCCCTACCATTGTCAGACCTCAAGCTTTTGAGAATAAGACCCGTCTGATTCTCCACCAAGGCCTTCCACTTCTTAAACACTTCGAATGCCTTATCTTTGTGTTTCAAGAAATAAACCCAGACCTTCCTTGTCGAATCATCAATAAACGACATATAGTATGACGCACCACCTAGAGAAGTTACCGGGGCCGGCCCCCACAAATCTGTGTGAACCAATTCTAACTTTGCTTCCCTCAAAGCCCCACCTATCCTCGAAAAGTTGCTTCTCGCCTGTTTGCCAAACACACAATCTTCGCAGATCCCCACGTCAATTGTCTTTAAACCCGGTAGTCTTCCTTTTGATCAAAGTACTTTCATCCCCTTCTCACTCATGTGACCCAATCGACAGTGCCACAAATACGTATCACCCTTGGCTGACGCCACCGCGATAATATACTTGGTGTTATTCGCCAAATACAATATCCCCTCCTTATTACCCCGAGCGATCTCTGAATCCTCCTTGGTAATAACCTAGTTCTTGCAGCCGAAAGTTACCTTGTAACCTTCTTCATCCAACTGCCCAACTGATAACAGGTTCTTTTTCAAACCCAGAATATGTTTGACCCCGTGTAGAGGTAAGACATTCCCATCCGATGCTCGTATTCTGACATCCCCCTTTCCCTTGATTTCGAAAGGCTCTCCATCCGCCAGATAGACCTTTCCGAAATCACCGGAAGTATAATTTTCCATCTCCTTTGCTTACATGCCCGCATGAGTGGAATGATGCCCCTGAATCCAGCACCCATGATTCTAGCGCATTACTAACACTCAGAACCAGTACATCTTCACCCCCAATTACCACATTCGCTGATTTATCCCCTCGCATGGGATAATCCTTCTTGTAGTGTCCTAACTCCTTACAATGATAGCACTGTACCAATCCCTTGGCAACCCTTTGTCCATTCTTGTTCTCCCTAGGCCTGTACTCACCACCTCCTACGTTTTCCTTTGATTCAGATCTCCCTTTGTTGCTAGTACCTGGCTTTCCCCTACTAGTTGTAGCTAAAGCCGATCCCGAAGTAGATGGTGTCCCCAACTTCATCATACGATTTTCCTCGCCTAGAAGAAAGTCCTTAATATCATAATACTTCAATTTATTCTTACCTGCTGAAGCATTTAACACCGTCACCGTTCCGCTCCAACTTCCTGGTAAGGTTGCTAGCAATTGACAAGCATGAACCTCATCTCCAAACGTAATATCCAACGCAGCCAATGAGTCTATAACATCCATAAACTCATCGATGTGTTTGGCTATGGATTCAACCTCTTCAATCTTGAGATTACCCATCTTGCGTATCAAATCAACCTTATTTGTAGCAGATAGAGTTTCAAATCTCTCAGTAAGATAATCCAACAACTCCTTGGTGGTTTTCGCCTTTTTGGTAGTCTTCGCGATCCACTTTGACAAAGTAGATCGAACCACCCCTAGGGCCTTCCGATCCATAAGATCCCAATCTTCCTCTTTTTCGCTTTCCGGCTTGACTCCTGTTAAGGGCTTATAGAGATCTTTGTTGTACAAGAGATCCTATATTTGCATCTTCCAAAACACATAGTCAGACCCATCAAATTTCTCCACCGCTTGTTTATCCTTGGCCATTCTTAATTTCTTGATAAACCCAGATCGTTAAACCAGAGCTCTTGATACCAGTTGTTGTGGAAAATGTTAGGTTTTGATGTCATATGCACAGCAGAAAATAACATTTAAAATTTTAATGAAACCCGAAGCCATAGATCCGTTCATATGATTATATCAAATACATGCAATATGAATACTAGAAAACTAACCCATGATGACTTTGAATTTTAGCCTTTGATCTTGGTGGAGAACTTGAAGCTTGATCACGAACAAGTAAGAACACAAACTTTGAAGATGATAAGTTTCACCCTCTTGCGGTATCCACACCACGAAGGAATATCAAGGAGCTTCTTGATCTTGGTTGCTAGACCAAAATTGCGAAATACGTTTTCACTATTATATTGAACAATATAGAGTATTATTTGTGTTTATTCTTGTTCTTCAATCTAGGGATTTCTTAGAACAAGAAATAACTCTCTAAAACTCTTTGGAGGCTTACACAAACTTAGGTTGTGATTTTGGCCGAATTAGGGCTGTTTATATACAAGTTAGACCTATTCCAAATAGGTAACTTATGTCTAAACCCGCAAGAAAACGAATTAGGAAAGTTTCTGCCGAAACCGATTGGTCCGGCCGGGTATACACTAGGGTCCGACCGGACCTAGCTTGGTCCGACCGGGTATGCCTCCTGGTCCGCCCGGACCTCCCCTGTTTCCAATTTTCTTCTTCTAATTTCTTAAATCCTTCAATGGTCCATCGACCCAATATTCCAATGTAGTCCTTTTAGGATTCGTTCTATTGTGTGTGACCCTCTAGGATTATACTAAGTTACAATGGGTTCAAACATGAATCCATAAGATATGATTAGGTTCTAGCAAACCGTCATACCTACCCAAATAGTATAACTAGATACAAGTTCGCATTCCTTTAGAATATGTCCCAATCCTTTTGTCCACGATGTCATTGAACACAAGTCATGGTCAAACAGTCAACTTGCATTTGTTCAATACTTTCTCAATTCCGAATATGTTGATAATCCAAATGACATTGATCCTATCAATTCATTTGATTCCGGTCGAACATTTTCATCAACATCATTCCTTTGAGAGGTCCAAGCTTGACATCTCTCCGAAGAGGGACAAATCTATTTTGCTTATTATTCTTCCCTACGTGAATTCGATTATGCCAATCATACCCTTTAAATCTGAGTTACAATAAGTATGGGGGTGGAACATTGCTTAAATATACACCCTAGAATAAGTCCAAAACCTAAACATAAGAGAAATCCCGAAAATACTGCTATTCCCGAATTCAGTGTCGCGGCACCAGGCGCCCGCCTGGTACCTACCAAGCGCCCACCTGAATTAGAAATCCGAAATCACAAACTCACTGCCTATACCAGGCACCCACCTGGTGACCACCAGGCGCCCGCTTGCTAGCTCCGCCAGATTTTCTTCTCCTTGTTTCCTTAAGATCTCTATTCCAACAATCTCCCACCTAGAGATCAACCACGTATATCAGCCCCGTATCCGTCTTCAACTCATCCTTATTGCCATAGTGCTCACCTCGATTATGGTAGTGCCTTCCTCCTCTCCTATTCTCGAAGCCCCGTTGAAGCTATGCATAGCTTCAACTTTTCAAGGTTTACAACCTTTATCAACATGTCAGCTGGGTTCTCCGATCCTTGAATCTTCTCTAGCCTTAAGATCTTCCTCTCCAAAATATGTCTGATGTAGTGAAACCTTAACTAGATGTGCTTTGTTCTGCAATGAAACGCTGGATTCCTTGCTAGATGAATTGCACTCTGACTGTCATTATAGAGAGCATTACCACTTCGCGTCTTCCCAAGTTCACCCAAGAAGTTCTGCAACCATACCATCTCTTTACTTGCCTCTGTCACTGCCACATATTCTGCTTCCGCAGTAGATTGAGCCACGATCTTCTGCAATTTAGAAGCCCAGGATATTGCCGTACTACACAATGTAAATACATAACCCGCAGTACTTCTCCTCTTATCAAGATCACTTGATGCCAAATCCGCATCGACATAACCCACTAACACGACATCCTTGCTTGAGAAACATAGAGCCTTACGAGCAGTACCCTTTAAGTAACGAAAGATCCATTTAACCGCTTCCCAATGTTGCTTCCCTAGATTGCCCATGTACTGGCTGACTACTCCCACCGCATGTGTAATGTCTGGCCTTGTACATACCATGGCATACATTAGACTCCCCACTGCCGAAGCATATGGAGTTCTTTCCATCTTGTCACGCTCCTCCTTGCCCTTAGGTGAGTCCTTCTCGGATAGCTTGAAGTGCATACCCAATGGTGTACCTGTTGGATTTGCCTCTTCCATACAAAATCTTGCCAAGACCTTCTCGACGTACTCTGCTTGTGAAAGAACCAACTTACCCGACTGTCTATCCCGGTCAATCCGCATGCCCAAGATTTTTCTGGCCTCCCCCAAATCCTTCATCTCGAACCGTTCTAACAACTGTGCCTTCAATCTATTTACCTCTCTACTACTAGAGCCCGCTATTAGCATGTCATCCATATATAATAGCAAGATTATGTACCCATTGTTAGTGTTCTTGAAGTAGCAACAATGATCTGCCTCACATCTGATAAAATCAATGTCATGCATGAATCCATCAAACTTTCTGTACCACTGCCTAGGAGCTTGTTTAAGGCCATACAAGCTTTTAGTCAACCAGTAAACCAGTTCCTCGTTACCCTTAGACAAGTATCCCTCTGGTTGTTTCATGTAAATTTCTTCCTCCAAATCCCCATGAAGAAAAGCCGTCTTTACATCCATTTGTTCTAGCAACAAGTTATCTTCCACTACTATCCCCAGAACCATTCTGATAGTGGTCATCTTCACAACATGAGTAAAGACCTCGGTGTAGTCAATACCGTACTTTTGCTGAAACCCTTTCACAACCAGTCTTGCCTAGTAACGCTTACTGCCGTTTGCTTCCTCCTTGATCATGTAAAACCACTTGTTATGCAACGCCTTCTTTCCCTTAGGCAGTTTAATCAACTCCCAAGTTTCATTGGCCTTCAATGAGTCCATCTCATCATCCATCGCAGCTTTCAACTTATCACTAAGTGCACTACGAACAGCCTCCGCGTAACACTCCGGTTCACCACTATCTGTTAACAACAAATAGTAATTCAAAAGAGAATACCTATCAGGAGATCCACGCAATCTGCTGGATCTGCGTAGTGGAATATCCGGTCCTGGAGTATGTGGTTCATCTTTAGTGACCCCCTGATCTTGGTCATCATGAATCGTCCTGCTCACACCCGAGTCTGGAATATCTACCTCAAAAATCTCTGGTTCCGAACTAATCCCATCAGATGCCCCCTTTCTGTCCTTGTACAAAACCTGTTCATTGAATATAACATCCCGACTACGAATAACCGTATGATTTTGGTCATCCCAAAACTTATACCCGAAGTCATCCCCACCATAACCAATAAACGTACACTTTACAGATTTAGCATCTAATTTAGTTCTTTCAGCAGAGTCTATATGAACATATGAAACCCAGCCAAATATGTGAAGAAAGGACATATTTAACTACTTGCCACTCCATGCTTCCTTTGGAATTTCATTCCCCAATGGTACCGATGGTCCCCTATTGATCAAGAAAGCCGCCGTGTCAACCGCATATGCCCAGAACGTCTTCGGAAGTCCACACTTCTACCTCATACTTCTAGCCCACTCGTTCAATGTCCTGTTCATTCTCTCCGCAACCCCGTTATGTTGAGGTGTGCCCTTTGGTGTCTTCACCATACGAATACCATTCGCTGCACAATATTCCTTGAACTCCCCGAGCTCATACTCCCTACCATTGTCAGACCTCAAGCTTTTGATCATAAGACCCGTCTGATTCTCCACCAAGTCCTTCCACTTCTTAAACACTTCGAATGCCTTATCTTTGTGTTTCAAGAAATAAACCCAGACCTTCCTTGTCGAATCATCAATAAACGACATATAGTATGACGCACCACCTAGAGAAGTTACCGGGGCCGGCCCCCACAAATCTGTGTGAACCAATTCTAACTTTGCTTCCCTCAAAGCCCTACCTATCCTCAAAAAGTTGCTTCTCGCCTGTTTGCCAAACACACAATCTTCGCAGATCCCCACGTCAACTGTCTTCAAACCCGGTAGTCTTCCTTTTGATCAAAGTACTTTCATCCCCTTCTCACTCATGTGACCCAATCGACAGTGCCACAAATCCGTATCACCCTTGGCTGACGCCACCGCTATAATATACTTGGTGTTATTCGCCAAATACAATATCCCCTCCTTATTACCCGAGCGATCTCTGAATCCTCCTTGGTAATAACCTAGTTCCTGCAGCCGAAAGTTACCTTGTAACCTTCTTCATCCAACTGACCAACTGATAACAGGTTCTTTTTCAAACCCAGAATGTGTTTGACCCCGTGTAGATGTAAGACCTTCCCATCCGATTCTCCTATTCTGACATCCCCCTTCCCCTTGATTTCCAAAGGCTCTCCATCCGCCAGATAGACCTTTCCGAAATCACCGGAAGTATAATTTTCCATCTCCTTTGCTTACATGCCCGCATGAGTGGAATGATGCCCCTGAATCCAGCACCCATGATTCTAGCGCACTACTAACACTCAGAACCAGTACATCTTCACCCCCAGTTACCACATTCGCCGATTTATCCCCTCGCATGGGACAATCCTTCTTGTAGTGTCCTAACTCCTTACAATGATAGCACTGTACCAATCCCTTGGCAACCCTTGGTCCATTCTTGTTCTCCCTAGGCCTGCACTCACCACCTCCTACGTTTTCCCTTGATTCAGTTCTCCCTTTGTTGCTAGTACCCGGCTTTCCCCTACTAGTTGTAGCTAAAGCCGATCCCGAAGTAGATGGTGTCCCCAACTTCATCATACGATTTTCCTCGCCTAGAAGAAAGTCCTTAATATCATAATACTTCAATTTATTCTTACCTGCTGAAGCATTTAACACCGTCACCGTTCCGCTCCAACTTCCTAGTAAGGATGCTAGCAATTGACAAGCATGAACCTCATCTTCAAACGTAATATCCAATGCAGCCAATGAGTCTATAACATCCATAAACTCATCGATGTGTTTGGCTATGGATCCTCCCTCTTGCATCTTGAGATTACCCATCTTGCGTATCAAATCAACCTTATTTGTAGCAGATGGAGTTTCAAATCTCTCAGTAAGATAATCCAACAACTCCTTGGTGGTTTTCGCCTTTTTGGTAGTCTTCGCGATCCACTTTGACAAAGTAGATCGAACCACCCCTAGGGCCTTCCGATCCATAAGATCCCAATCTTCCTCTTTTTTGCTTTCCGGCTTGACTCCTGTTAAGGGCTTATAGAGATCTTTGTTGTACAAGAGATCCTATATTTGCATCTTCCAAAACACATAGTCAGACCCATAAAATTTCTCTACCGCTTATTTATCCTTGCCCATTCTTAATTGCTTGATAAACCCGGATCGTTAAACCAGAGCTCTTGATACCAGTTGTTGTGGAAAATGTTGGGTTTCGATGTCACATGCACAACAGAAAATAACATTTAAAATTTTAATGAAACCCGAAGCCATAGATCCGTTCATATGATTATATCAAATACATGAAATATGAATACTAGAAAACTAACCCTTGATGACTTTGAATTTTAGCCTTTGATCTTGGTGGAGAACTTGAAGCTTGATCACGAACAAGTAAGAACACAAACTTTGAAGATGATAAGTTTCACCCTCTAGCGGTATCCACACCACGAACGAATATCAAGGAGCTTCTTGATCTTGGTTGCTAGACCAAAATTGTGAAATACGTTTTCACTATTATATTGAACAATATAGAGTATTATTTGTGTTTATTCTTGTTCTTCAATCTAGGGATTTCTTAGAACAAGAAATAACTCTCTAAAACTCTTTGGAGGCTTACACAAACTTAGGTAGTGATTTTGGCCGAATTAGGCCTGTTTATATACAAGTTAGACCTATTCCAAATAGGTAACTTATGTCTAAACCCACATGAAAACGGATTAGGAAAGTTTCTGCCGAAACCGATTGGTCCGGCCGGGTATACACTAGGGTCCGACCGGACCTAGCTTGGTCCGACCGGGTATGCCTCCTGGTCCGCCCGGACCTCCCCTGTTTCCAATTTTCTTCCTCTAATTTCTTAAATCCTTCAATGGTCCTTCGACCCAATATTCCAATGTAGTCCTTTTAAAGATTCGTTCTATTGTGTGTGACCCTCTAGGATTATACTAAGTTGGCAATGGGCTCAAACATGATCCCATAAGATATGATTAGGTTCTAGCAAACCGTCATACCTACCCAAATAGTATAACTAGATACAAGTTCGCATTCCTTTAGAATATGTCATAATCCTTTTGTCCACGATATCATTGAACATAAGTCATGGTCAAAGAGTCAACTTGTTTTGTTCAATACTTTCTCGATTCCGAATATGTTGATAATCCAAATGACATTGATCCAATCAATTCATTTGAGTCCGGCCGAACATTTCATCAACATCATTCCTACGAGAGGCCCAAGCTTGATATCTCTCCGAAGAGGGACAAATCCATTTAGCTTATTATTCTTCCCTACGTGAATCCGATTATGCCAATCATACCCTTTATAACCACTCGGTTAAAAGTAGCGTTTGAATATGTCAAACATAATGTTCATCAAGTGGAAGACTATAATAACTTCATGTCTAAGGATTCAAATGACATAACTAATATGAGATATATGTATGACATAGACCATGACATAAATCTCATAGAGCGGGTCATGTCCAGTACCTTGTTCCAAACAAGTACCCATAAATCTAACATGATCATCTTATGATCATTTAGCCTTTATACTAGTGCTTAACAAGTACTAGGGACGGAGATTATTATAAGTAAACATGAACAACAATAATAATCAAAACATCTCTTTATTGATATGAAATAAATGATAACAATTACAACGTTTATTAAACGTGCCTAGGGCACCACTACCAACAATCTCCCACTTGCCCTAGGCCCAATCTCCCATGTATCTAATACCCATGGACCTAACATGACCATCATGTTTAGCTTGTGGAAGTCCCTTTGTTAGTAGGTCCGCAACATTGTCATCAGTAGGTACTCTGCATATATTTACGTCTCCCCTATCAACGATCTCTCGAATGATATGAAAACGCCTAAGTATGTGTTTGGATTTCTGATGTGCTCTTGGTTCCTTTGCTTGAGCAATAGCACCATTATTGTCGCAATAAAGGTCTATTGGATTAGCAATACTAGGAACCACTTTAAGTTCAGTTATGAACTTCTTAATCCAAACAGCTTCTTTTGCAGCATCCGATGCAGCAATATACTCACCTTCTGTTGTAGAATCAGCGGTTGTACTTTGCTTAGAACTCTTCCAGCTTACAGCTCCACCATTTAACATAAACACAAAACCCGATTGCGATCGGCTATCATCTTTGTCGGTTTGGAAGCTTGCATCCGTGTAAGCATTTACAACGAGATCATCTTCCATTCCTCCATAGACCAAAAACGAGTCTTTAGTCCTTCTTAAGTACTTAAGAATCGCTTTTACAGCTATCCAGTGATTTTTGCCAGGGTCGGATTGGTATCTACTTGTCATGCTCAAAGCATAAGACACATCCGGCCTAGTACAAATCATGGCATACATGATGGACCCAATTGCCGAAGCATATGGAACATCATTCATTTTCTCACGCTCATCTTTTGTCTTAGGACATTGAGTCTTGCTTAGAGAAATTCCATGTAACACGGGCAAAGTTCCTCTCTTAGAATTTTCCATACGGAATCTTCTAATGACCTTGTCAATGTATGTACTTTGGCTTAAACCAAGTAGCCTCCTTGATCTATCTCTATAGATCTTAATGCCAAGAATATATGTGGCTTCACCCATATCTTTCATCGCGAAGCAGTTTCCTAACCAAGTCTTCACAGACTGAAGTGTAGGAATGTCGTTTCCAATGAGCAATATGTCATCCACGTATAAAATAAGGAATAGCACTATGCTCCCACTAATCTTCTTGTATACACAAGGCTCATCTTCGTTTTTGATGAAACCAAACTCTTTGACTGATTCATCAAAACGGAGATTCCAACTCCTTGAAGCTTGCTTCAATCCATAGATGGATCTTTGCAATTTGCATACCTTAGAATCTTGTTCAAAACCTTCTGGTTGTGTCATATACACATCCTCTTGGAGTTTTCCATTCAGGAAAGCGGTTTTGACGTCCATCTGCCATATTTCATAGTCATGATATGCGGCAATGGCAAGCAAAATTCTTATAGACTTGATCATTGCTACGGGTGAAAAGGTCTCATCATAGTCAATACCATGAACTTGCCTATAACCCTTCGCTACAAGCCTAGCTTTGTAAGTATGCACCTTCCCATCCATGCCAGTCTTCTTCTTGAAGACCCATTTGCATCCTATGGTTTTTACACCTTCGGGTGCATCAATCAAATTCCAAACTTGATTGTCTTGCATGGATTGCAATTCGGATTCCATGGCTCCAAGCCACTTGTCCGAATCAGGAGAAGACATCGCCTCTTGGTAGGTTGACGGTTCATCATTCTCAATGATTTCTACCTCATTACTATCCGTTATGAGAAATCCATATCTCTCGGGCTCGGATCGTAACCTACTAGATCTGCGAGTTACTTGTGTATTTTGAACAGGTTCCACAACTCCTTGTGGTTCTTGTTCTTGTTCCACTATTGGTTCAATGATATTTTTTGGGTCTTGAATTTCTTCAAGATTTATTTTACTCCCACTGATTTCTTTGGAGAGAAACTCTTTCTCTAGAAAGACACCAGTTCGGGCAACAAACACTTTGTTGTCCTCACGGTTGTAAAAGTAATATCCTTTAGTTTCCTTAGGATATCCCACGAAAATACATTTTTCGGATTTGTGTGCTAGTTTGTCAGAGATAAGTCTCTTGACATAAACTTCGCAACCCCAAATCCTCATGAAAGATAAACTAGGTTTCTTTCCACTCCACATCTCATATGGAGTCGTTAGAACCGATTTAGTTGGAACTTGATTTAGTGTGAAAGCAGCGGTTTCTAGGGCGTAACCCCAAAAGGATATTGGAAGATCAACTTGACTCATCATTGATCGAACCATGTCTAACAAAGTCCGATTTCTCCTCTCAGACACACCATTCCATTGTGGTGTTCCGGGCGGAGTCAATTGTGAAACTATTCCACAATTCTTTAGATGATCATCAAATTCTTGGCTCAAGTATTCACCACCTCGATCTGATCGAAATGCCTTTATACTTTTGCCAAGTTGTTTTTCTACTTCATTTTGAAATATTCTAAATATCTCAAATGCTTCACTTTTATGTTTCATTAGGTAAACATACCCAAATCTACTATAATCATCAGTGAAGGTTATGAAGTATTGAAATCCTCCCCTAGCATTGCTACTTAATGGTCCGCATACATCGGAATGTATCAACCCCAATAAGTCTCTTGCCCTTTCACCTAGCTTGGTAAAAGGTGTCTTAGTCATTTTTCCAAGAAGACACGACTCACAAGTATCATATGACTCGAGGTCACATGAACCTAAAAGTCCGTCCCCATGGAGTTTTGAGATACGCTTCTCATTAATATGACCAAGACGGCAATGCCACAAATAAGTATGATTTACATCATTAGGTTTAGATTTCTTATTTACATGATAGACATTATTTTCATTCTTGACATCCAAGATATAAAGGCCATTAAATGAATTAGCAATACCATAAAGCACATCATTTAAATAAATAGAAAATTTCTTATTCTCAATAAGAAACTTAAAACCTTCATTATCCAAACAAGAAATTGAAATAATATTTCTGCTTAAATCCGGAACATAATAACAATTGTTCAAAACAAGAATTAATCTGGAAGGTAAAGTGACTTCATAAGTCCCTACGGCTAATGCAGCAACTCTTGCTCCATTCCCCACGCGTAGATCTACTTCACCTTCTTTAAGCAGTCTCCTATTCTTTAGTCCCTGCACATTTAGACAAATGTGAGAACCACATCCGGTATCCAATACCCAAGAATCAGTGGTAGAAAGGAGAATATCTATCATATAGATACCTGAAGTCGACGCATCCTTGCTGCTCTTCTTCTTCTTTTGCTCTTCCAAGAAAGCCTTGCAATTACGTTTCCAATGACCAATTTCTTGACAATGGAAACAGATTGCATCCTTTTGTGAATCAGGTTTTGCCTCAGAAGCCTTGGCAACCTTTGCCTTGCTTATTTTGGGTTGACAACTTTTGCCTTACCCTTTCCTTTGGCACCAGCCTTCTTCCCATCATGAACCAAGAGCACGGGAGAACCTTTCTCCACAATTTTCATCTCTGCAGTCTTGAGCATCCCATGCAACTCAGAGAGATTCTTATCCATTCTATGCATGTTATAATTCATCACAAACTGATTATAACTTTTAGGCAATGAATTAAGAATGAGATCCGTGGCTAGCTCCAATGGGATTGGATAGCCAAGTTTCTCAAGGTGCTCTACATAACCTTTCATTTTAAGAAAGTGAGGACTCACTTGTTGCCCTTCATTCATTTTACTAGTAGTGAATGCAACAATGGTCTTGTACCTCTCTTGCCTAGCTTGCTCTTGAAACATGGTTCTCAACTCCACGCCTATCTCATAGGCTTCCAAATGTTCCAAACTTTGTTGGAGTTTTGAACACATAGCAGGAAGCATGAGACAACTTACATCTCTAGAATCATTACGATGTTTCTTGTAATTGTCTCTTTCTACCCTAGGGGCAGTAGGCGGTGGTTCAGCGGGGAGAGGCCCATCGAGAATGTACAACTTATCTTCTTGCCTAAGAACGATTCTTATGCTACGGATCCAATCCATAAAGTTAGTACCATTCTCTTCGAGCTTATCCTTCTCAAGGATCGATCGCAACGACATTGATTGAGTGTTATTAGTCATTATCTACAAATATGCAAAATTTCCAAAATTCAATAAGTACCGATCTTCATTAAAGAGATAAATAATGTATTTTTCAAACAAAATACTCTCACTAAATTATACAACCTTCATATACATCCAATGTATAATATAATTTAAATGAGTTAAGATCCGTCTTTAATTTAATTTCAAGTCCGCTAAGGCGGATTACACAAAATCAAATTAATTAGGTAGACAACTCTTGTCAATCATATCTCATATGACTCTTAGTTCCTTTTATGAGATTCTTTAAGAAATCCAATTTCAAAAATCATGTTAAACCTCATCTTTGCCTAGGCCCAAAACTGTTTTGACGCCCAATTAAGTCTAACCATTTTAAACGCATAGTTAATGTGTCCCGCTAGGGCGTGCCCACACTATCTATCTTGCTCATACACAAACAAATTTAATGCATCTCGCTAGGGCGAATCTACATTAAAATCACTCATGTACTAACAAGTGTTTTAATCATGGCATGGCAATAAAAGACTTAAAACTTTCTTTGAAGGTTCATCACATATAGCATATAACACATTTATGAGCACATAATATAAACATGTTACACATCAAGTTTAGCCACTAAATTAATCTCATTAATTTAAGCATGATATTTATGTGTCATTAGTTTCTCTATAATTATGAGGATGAGACTATTTCAACTTCGGTTATTATTTCCGAATCAAGACAACAAGAAGTGCGGTCGAACTAAGCCATTAGGCAACCACAATCCCGCACTAATTCAAGAAACCAAGAAAGTAGTCCATGTGGCCGAAACTAAGCAATAGATGGTCTCGATGAACGTAGGCCAATTGCATTCACAATTCCACATGGATCTCCAAACTTTGAATCAAGAACTTTGTTTCTCAATTTTAGCAATTATGAACTCTTCATAATTCTAACTTCGTTTTATCTTTGAAACTTTGATTGCGATCAATTTTGGGAAACACAATCTCGATGAACGCAGATTAGCCATCCAAAACTTGAACCAATCTTAGAATCACAAGACTAAAACAAATAGGAAAATCAAACCCCAAGATCCACACACAAACCAACTACCCAAAACCCATTCCAGCAGGTCTGGATTGGTTCTGTTACTGGTTTTGTTGAACCTTTCGAAAATTCCAAATTCTGATTTTTGAGCAAAATCAGACCTTCTGATCCCCTTGTGCGGCCGCCCAAAATTACCTGTGCGGTCGCCCAAAAACCATGCGGCCGCCCAGTATCTTCCGTGCGGTCGCCCAGTTCAATCAGAAGGTGCAGAATTTTAAGTTCGAAAATTTTGTCTCAAAATTGTTTTTCCCCGATTATTAAAACTTTGATCCAATCAAAAATTAATAACCAACAATTCTGAATCCACCATAATTTATTTATTGCGATTGAATCGTGCGATTAAAGTTGTAAAACAATAAACCACAAAAATCACATAACACATAAACATCACATATTCCAATATTCATATCATGCAAGGCACATAAACAATTTATATACACATGACATGATCTAGGTATTGAAATAATCAACATGAACGGGGCTCTGATACCACTGTTGGGTTTCGATCAAACATGCGCAGCGGAATTTAGCATTTAAAATTTTGAAACCCAAAGCCATGGATCCGTTCATACGATTAAATCAAATACAACATAAGAATAAAGGAATAAACTAACCCTTGATGGCTATCAATTTTCTCTTGGTCTTTGGTGGAGGTTTGAAGACTTGATCACGATCACAAAGCTTGAACACGAACTTTGAAGATGATGATTTTCACCCTCTAGCGGTATCCACACTTCGAACGAATATCAAAGTAGCTTCTTTGATCTTGGTTGCTAGACCAAATTGTGAAACACTTTTTCACAATCAAAAGAACTATATGGAATTTATTTTGTGTATTATTTTGTTCTTCAACCAAGAATGTCTTAGAACAAAATAAACCCTCTCTCAAACTCTTTGAGACTCACAAAATCATTAGCATAGAGTGCTGGCCGAATTTGGTCTTTTATACACAAGCATAACCTATTCCAAATAGGAAACTTGTGTCAAAATCCGTCCAAAATTCGTTTCCTAATCAAATTAGGAATCTGCCACCCGACAGCACTGTGCGGCCGCCCAAAACCCTCTGTGCGGTCGCACAACTATCTGAAGCAAAACTGGTACAAAACTAAGATAATTGTGCGGCCGCCCAGTCCATACTGTGCGGTCGCCCACTTCCCAGGATGTCCAGAATTTCCAAAATTCCAATGTAGTCCTTTTAAAGATTCGTTCTATTGTGTGTGGCCCTCTAGGATTATACTAAGTTGACAATGGGCTCAAACATGATCCCATAAGATATGATTAGGTTCTAGCAAACCGTCATACCTACCCAAATAGTATAACTAGATACAAGTTCGCATTCCTTTAGAATATGTCATAATCCTTTTGTCCACGATATCATTGAACATAAGTCATGGTCAAAGAGTCAACTTGTTTTGTTCAATACTTTCTCGATTCCGAATATGTTGATAATCCAAATGACATTGATCCAATCAATTCATTTGAGTCCGGCCGAACATTTCATCAACATCATTCCTACGAGAGGCCCAAGCTTGATATCTCTCCGAAGAGGGACAAATCCATTTAGCTTATTATTCTTCCCTACGTGAATCCGATTATGCCAATCATACCCTTTATAACCACTCGGTTAAAAGTAGCGTTTGAATATGTCAAACATAATGTTCATCAAGTGGAAGACTATAATAACTTCATGTCTAAGGATTCAAATGACATAACTAATATGAGATATATGTATGACATAGACCATGACATAAATCTCATAGAGCGGGTCATGTCCAGTACCTTGTTCCAAACAAGTACCATAAATCTAACATGATCATCCTATGATCATTTAGCCTTTATACTAGTGCTTAACAAGTACTAGGGACGGAGATTATTATAAGTAAACATGAACAACAATAATAATCAAAACATCTCTTTATTGATATGAAATAAATGATAACAATTACAACGTTTATTAAACGTGCCTCGGGCACCACTACCAACAGTTTCCAATGAGCAATATGTCATCCACATATAAAATAGGGAATAGCACTATGCTCCCACTAATCTTCTTGTACACACAAGGTTCATCTTCGTTCTTGATGAAGCCAAACTCTTTGACCGATTCATCAAAACGGAGATTCCAACTTCTAGAAGCTTGCTTTAATCCATAGATGGATCTCTACAATTTGCATACCTTAGAATTTTGTTCAAAACCTTCTGGTTGTGTCATATACACATCCTCTTGTAGTTTTCCATTTAGAAATGCGGTTTTGACGTCCATTTGCCATATTTCATAGTCATGATATGCGGCAATGGCAAGAAAAATTCTAATAGACTTGATCATTGTTACGGGCGAAAAGGTTTCATCATAGTCAATACCATGAACTTGCCTATAGCCTTTAACTACAAGTCTAGCTTTGTAAGTATGCACCTTCCCATCCATGTAAGTCTTCTTCTTGAAGACCCATTTGCATCCTATGGTTTTTACACCTTCGGGCGCATCAATCAAGTTCCAAACTTGATTATCTTGCATGGATTGCAATTCGGATTGCATGGCTCCAATCCACTTATCCAAATCAGGAGAAGACATCGCCTCTTGGTAGGTGGTCGGTTCATCATCTTCAATGATTTCCACCTCATAACTATCCGTTACGAGAAACCCATATCTCTCGGGCTCGGATCGTAACCTACCAGATCTGCGAGTTACTTGTGTATCTTGAACATGTTCCACAATTCCTAGTGGTTCTTGTTCTTGTTCTACTATCGGTTCAATGTCATTTTCTGGTTCTTGAATTTCTTCAAGATTTATTTTACTCCCACTGATTTCTTTGGAGAGAAACTGTTTCTCTAGAAAGACACCAGTTCGGGCAACAAACACCTTGTTGTCCTCTCGGTTGTAAAAATAATATCTTCTAGTTTCCTTAGGATATCCCACGAAAATACATTTATCAGATTTGTGTGCTAGCTTGTTGGAGACAAGTCTTTTGACAAAATCTTCGCAACCCCAAATCCTCATGAAAGATAAACAAGTTTTCTTTCCGCTCCACATCTCATATTGAGTCTTTTGAACCGATTTGTTTGGAACATGATTTAGTGTGAAAGCAGCAGTCTCTAGGGCATAACCCCAAAAGGATAAAGGAATATCAACTTGACTCATCATTGATCGAACCATGTCTAACAAAGTCCGATTCCTCCTCTCAGACACACTATTCCATTGTGGCGTTCCGGGTGGAGCCAATTGTCAAATTATTCCACAATTCTTTAGATAATAATAAAACTCATGGCTCAAGTATTCTCCACCTCGATCCGATCGAAGTGCCTTAATACTTTTGCCAAGTTGTTTTTCTACTTCATTTTGAAATATTCTAAATATCTCAAATGCTTCACTTTTATGTTTCATTAGGTAAACATACCCAAATCTACTATAATCATCAGTGAAGGTTATGAAGTATTGAAATCCACCCCTAGCATTTCTACTTAATGGTCCGCATACATCGGAATGTACCAACCCCAATAAGTCGCTTGCCCTTTCACCAAACTTGGTAAAAGGTGTCTTAGTCATTTTTTCAAGAAGACATGACTCGCAAGTATCATATGACTCAAGTTCACATAAACCCAAAAGTCCGTTCTCATGGAGTTTTGAGATACGCTTCTCATTAATATGTCCAAGACGGCAATACCACAAATAAGTATGATTTACATGATTAGGTTTAGATTTCTTATTTACATGATAGACACGGTCATTATTTTCATTCTTGACATCCAAGACATAAAGGCCATTAAATGAATTAGCCATACCATAAAGCACATCATTTAAATAAATAGAAAATCTCTTATTCTCAATAAGAAACTTAAAACCTTCATTATCCAAACAAGAAATTGAAATAATATTTCTACTTAAATCCGGTACATAATAGCAATTGTTCAAAACAAGTATTAAACCGGAAGGTAAAGTGACTTCATAAGTTCCTACGGCTAATGCAGCAACTCTTGCTCCATTCCCCACGCGTAGGTCCACTTCACCTTCTTTAAGTAGTCTCCTATTGTTTAGTCCCTACACATTTAAACAAATGTGAGAACCACATCCGGTATCCAATACCCAAGAATCAGTGGTAGAAAGGAGAATATCTATCATATAGATACCTAAAGTCGACGCAGTCCCACTGCTCTTCTTCTTCTTTTGCTCTTTCTTGAAAGCCTTGCAATTACGTTTCCAATGACCAATTTCTTGATAATGGAAACAGATTGCATCCTTTTATGAATCGGGTTTTGCCTCAGAAGCCTTGGCAACCTTTTCCTTGCTTATCTTGGGTTTGACAACTTTCTTACCCTTTCCTTTGGCACTAGCCTTCTTCCCATCATAAACCAAGAGCACAGGAGAATTTTTCTCCACAATCTTCATCTCCGTAATTTTAAGCATACCATGCAACTCGGAGAGATTCTTATCCATTTCATGCATGTTATAATTCATCACAAACTGATTATAACATTTAGGCAATGAATTAAGAATGAAATCCGTGGCTAGCTCCAATGGGATTGGATAGCCAAGTTTCTCAAGATGCTCCACATAGCCTTTCATTTTAAGCATGTGAGGACTCACTTGTTGCACTTCACTCATTTTGCAAGATGTGAATGCAACAATGGTCTTGTACCTCTCATGCCTAGCTTGCTCTTGAAACATGGCTCTTAACTCAACGCCTATCTCATAGGCTTCCAAATGTTCCAAACTTTATTGGAGTTTTGAGCACATAGTAACAAGCATGAGACAACTTACATCTCTAGAATCATTACGATGTTTCTTGTAACTGTCTCTTTCTGCTCTAGGGGCAGTAGGTTCTGGTTCAGCAAGAAATTGGCCCATCGAGAATGTACAACTTATCTTCTTGCCTAAGAATAATTCTTAGGCTATGGATCCAATCCATAAAGTTCGTACCATTCTCTTGGAGCTTATTCTTTTCAAGGATCGATCGCAACGAAATTGATTGAGTGTTAGTAGTCATTATCTAAAATTATGCAAAAAAATTTAATAAGTACCAATTTTATTAAAAGAAATAAACAATGTATTTTTCCAAAAAAAAAAATACTCCCACTAAATTATACAACCTTCTTATACATCCAATGTATAATATAATTTACATGGGCTAAGATCCAATTTTAATTTAATTTCAAGTCCGCGGAGGTGGATTACACAAAATTAAATTAATTAGGTAGACGATCATGTCAATCATATCCCATATGACTCTTAGATCCTTTTCTGAGATTCTTTAAAAAAATCCAATTTCAAAACAGCATGTTTAATCTCATCTTTGCCTAGGCCCAAAACTGTTTTGACGCCTAATTAAGTTCAACCATTTTAAATGCATAGTTAATGTGCCTCGCGTGGGCGTGACCACATTATCTATCTTGCGCATACATAAATAAAGTCAATGTACCTCGCGGAGGCGAATCCACATTGAAATTACTCATGCACTAACAAGTGGTTTAATCATGGTATGGCAAAAGGAACTTAAAACTTTCTTTGAAGGTTTATCACATATAGCATATAACACATTCATGAGCACATATTATAAACATGTTACACATCAAGTTTAGCCACTAAATTAATAGTCATTAATTTAAGAATAATATTTATGTGTCATTAGTTTCTCTATAATTATGAGGATGAGACTATTTCAACTTTGGTTATTTTCTCCAAATCAAGACAACAAGAAGTGCGACCGAAACTAAGCCATAAGACTGTTGGGTTTCGATCAAACATGCGCAGCGGAATTTAGCATTTAAAATTTTTGAAACCCAAAGCCATGGATCCGTTCATACGATTAAATCAAATACAACATAAGAATAAAGGAATAAACTAACCCTCGATGGCTATCAAATTCTCTTGGTCTTTGGTGGAGGTTTGAAGACTTGATCACGATCACAAAGCTTGAACACGAACTTTGAAGATGCTGATTTTCACCCTCTAGCGGTATCCACACTTCGAACGAATATCAAAGGAGCTTCTTTGATCTTGGTTGCTAGACCAAATTGTGAAACACTTTTTCACAATCAAAAGAACTATATGGAATTTATTTTGTGTATTATTTTGTTCCTCAGCCAAGAATGTCTTGGAACAAAATAAACCCTCTCTCAAACTCTTTGAGACTCACAAAATCATTGGCCTAGAGTGCTGGCCGAATTTGGTCTTTTATACACAAGTATGACCTATTCCAAATAGGAAACTTGTGTCAAAATCCTTCCAAAATTTGTTTCCTAATCAAATTAGGAGTCTGCCACCCGACAGTACTGTGCGGCCGCCCAAAATCATCTGTGCGGTCGCACAACTATCTGAAGCAAAACTGGTACAAAACTGTCCTAAGTGTGCGGCCGCCCAGTCAATACTGTGCGGTCGCCCACAGTTCAGAATGTCCAGAATTTCCAAAATTCCAATATAGTCCCTTTTAAAGATTCGTTCTATTGTGTGTGACCCTCTAGGATTATACTAAGTTGGCAATGAGCTCAAACATGATCCCATAAGATATGATTAGGTTCTAGCAAACCGTTATACCTACCCAAATAGTACAACTAGATACAAGTTCGCATTCCTTTAGAATATGTCACAATCCCTTTGTCCACGATGTCATTGAACACAAGTCATGGTCAAACAGTCAACTTGTTTTGTTCAATACTTTCTCGATTCCGAATATGTTGATAATCCAAATGACATTGATCCAATCAATTCATCTGAGTCCGGCCGAACATTTCATCAACATTATTCCTACGAGTGGCCCAAGCTTGACATCTCACCGAGGAGGGACAAATCCATTTAGCTTATTATTCTTCCCAACGGGATTCCGATTATGCCAATCATACCCTTTATAACTACTCGGTTAAAAGTAGCGTTTGAATATATCAAACATAATGTTCATCAAGTGGAAGACTATAATAACTTCATGTCTAAGGATTCAAATGACATAACTAATATGAGATATATGTACGACATAGACCATGACATAAATCTCATAGAGCGGGTCATGTCCAGTACCTTGTTCCAAACAAGTACCCATAAATCTAACATGATCATCCCATGACCATTTAGCATTTATACTAGTGCTTAACAAGTACTAGGGATGGGGATTATTATAAGTAAACATGAACAATAATAATAATCAAAACATCTCTTTATTGATATGAAATAAATGATAACAATTACAACGTTTATTAAACGTGCCTAGGGCACCACTACCAACAATCTCCCACTTGCCCTAGGCCCAATCTCCCATGTATCTAATACCCATGGACCTAACATGACCATCATGTTTAGCTTGTGGAAGTCCCTTTGTTAGCGGGTCCGAAACATTGTCATCAGTAGGTACTCTGCATATATTTACGTCTCCTCTATCAACGATCTCTCGAATGATATGAAAACGCCTAAGTATGTGTTTGGATTTCTGATGTGTTCTTGGTTCCTTTGCTTGAGCAATAGCACCATTATTATCGCAATAAAGGTCTATTGGATTAGCAATACTAGGAACCACTTCAAGTTCAGTTATGAACTTCTTAATCCAAACAGCTTCTTTTGCAGCATCCGATGCAGCAATATACTCAGCTTCTATTGTAGAATCAGCGGTTGTACTTTGCTTGGAACTCTTCCAGCTTACAGCTCCACCATTTAACATAAACACAAAACCCGATTGCGATCGGCTATCATCTTTGTCGGTTTGGAAGCTTGCATCCGTGTAAGCATTTACAACGAGTTCATCTTCCATTCCTCCATAGACCAAAAACGAGTCTTTAGTTCTTCTCAAGTACTTAAGAATCGCTTTTACAGCTATCCAGTGATTTTCGCCAGGGTCGGATTGGTATCTACTTGTCATGCTCAAAGCATAAGATACATCCGGCCTAGTACAAATCATGGCATACATGATGGACCCAATTGCCGAAGCATATGGAACATCATTCATTTTCTCACGCTCATCTTTTGTCTTAGGACATTGAGTCTTGCTTAGAGAAACTCCATGTAACACGGGCAAGGTGCCTCTCTTAGAATTTTCCATACGGAATCTTCTAATGACCTTGTCAATGTATGTACTTTGGCTTAAACCAAGTAGCCTCCTTGATCTATCTCTATAGATCTTAATGCCAAGAATATATGCGGCTTCACCCATATCTTTCATTGCGAAGCACTTTCCTAACCAAGTCTTCACAGACTGAAGTATAGGAATGTCGTTTCCAATGAGCAATATGTCATCCACATATAAAATAAGGAATAGCACTATGCTCCCACTAATCTTCTTGTATACACAAGGCTCATCTTCGTTCTTGATGAAACCAAACTCTTTGACCGATTCATCAAAGCGGAGATTCCAACTCCTTGAAGCTTGCTTCAATCCATAGATGGATCTTTGCAATTTGCATACCTTAGAATCTTGTTCAAAACCTTCTGGTTGTGTCATATACACATCCTCTTGGAGTTTTCCATTTAGGAAAGCGGTTTTGACGTCCATCTGCCATATTTCATAGTCATGATATGCGGCAATGGCAAGCAAAATTCTTATAGACTTGATCATTGCTACGGGTGAAAAGGTCTCATCATAGTCAATACCATGAACTTGCCTATAACCCTTCGCTACAAGCCTAGCGTTGTAAGTATGCACCTTCCCATCCATGTCAGTCTTCTTCTTGAAGACCCATTTGCATCCTATGGTTTTTACACCTTCGGGTGCATCAATCAAATTCCAAACTTGATTGTCTTGCATGGATTGCAATTCGGATTCCATGGCTCCAAGCCACTTGTCCGAATCAGGAGAAGACATCGCCTCTTGGTAGGTTGACGGTTCATCATTCTCAATGATTTCCACCTCATTACTATCCGTTACGAGAAATCCATATCTCTCGGGCTCGGATCGTAACCTACTAGATCTGCGAGATGCTTGTGTATTTTAAACAGGTTCCACAACTCCTTGTGGTTCTTGTTCTTGTTCCACTATTGGTTCAATGTTATTTTCTGGGTCTCGAATTTCTTCAAGATTTATTTTACTCCCACTGATTTCTTTGGAGAGAAACTGTTCCTCTAGAAAGACACCAGTTCGGGCAACAAACACTTTGTTGTCCTTTTGGTTGTAAAAGTAATATCCTTTAGTTTCCTTAGGATATCCCACGAAATTACATTTATCAGATTTGTGTGCTAGTTTTTCAGAAATAAGTCTCTTGACATAAACTTCGCAACCCCAAATCCTCATGAAAGATAAACTAGGTTTCTTTCCACTCCACATCTCATATGGAGTCTTTGGAACCGATTTAGTTGGAACTTGATTTAGTGTGAAAGCAGCGGTTTCTAGGGCGTAACCCCAAAAGGATATTGGAAGATCAACTTGACTCATCATTGATCGAACCATGTCTAACAAAGTACGATTTCTCCTCTCAGACACACCATTCCATTGTGGTGTTCCGGGCGGAGTCAATTGTGAAACTATTCCACAATTCTTTAGATGATTATCAAATTCCTGACTTAAGTATTCTCCACCTCGATCTGATCGAAGTGCTTTTATACTTTTGCCAAGTTGTTTTTCTACTTCATTTTGAAATATTCTAAATATCTCAAATGCTTCACTTTTATGTTTCATTAGGTAAACATACCCAAATCTACTATAATCATCAGTGAAGGTTATGAAGTATTGAAATCCTCCCCTAGCATTGCTACTTAATGGTCCGCATACATCGGAATGTATCAACCCCAATAAGTCGCTTGCCCTTTCACCTAGCTTGGTAAAAGGTGTCTTAGTCATTTTTCCAAGAAGACACGACTCACAAGTATCATATGACTCGAGGTCACATGAACCTAAAAGTCCGTCCCCATGGAGTTTTGAGATACGCTTCTCATTAATATGACCAAGACGGCAATGCCACAAATAAGTATGATTTACATCATTAGGTTTAGATTTCTTATTTACATGATAGACATTATTTCATTCTTGACATCCAAGATATAAAGGCCATTAAATGAATTAGCAATACCATAAAGCACATCATTTAAATAAATAGAAAATTTCTTATTCTCAATAAGAAACTTAAAACCTTCATTATCCAAACAAGAAATTGAAATAATATTTCTGCTTAAATCCGGAACATAATAACAATTGTTCAAAACAAGAATTAATCCGGAAGGTAAAGTGACTTCATAAGTCCCTACGGCTAATGCAGCAACTCTTGCTCCATTCCCCACACGTAGATCTACTTCACCTTCTTTAAGCAGTCTCCTATTCTTTAATCCCTGCACATTTAGACAAATGTGAGAACCACATCCGGTATCCAATACCCAAGAATCAGTGTTAGAAAGGAGAATATCTATCATATAGATACCTGAAGTCGACGCAGCCTTGCTGCTCTTCTTCTTCTTTTGCTCTTCCAAGAAAGCCTTGCAATTACGTTTCCAATGACCAATTTCTTGACAATGGAAACAGATTGCATCCTTTTGTGAATCAGGTTTTGCCTCAGAAGCCTTGGCAACCTTTGCCTTGCTTATTTTGGGTTTGACAACTTTTGCCTTACCCTTTCCTTTGGCACCAGCCTTCTTCCCATCATGAACCAAGAGCACGGGAGAACCTTTCTCCACAATTTTCATCTCTGCAGTTTTGAGCATCCCATGCAACTCAGAGAGATTCTTATCCATTCCATGCATGTTATAATTCATTACAAACTGATTATAACTTTTAGGCAATGAATTAAGAATGAGATCCGTGGCTAGCTCCAATGGGATTGGATAGCCAAGTTTCTCAAGGTGCTCTACATAACCTTTCATTTTAAGAAAGTGAGGACTCACTTGTTGCCCTTCATTCATTTTACTAGTAGTGAATGCAACAATGGTCTTGTACCTCTCTTGCCTAGCTTGCTCTTGAAACATGGTTCTCAACTCCACGCCTATCTCATAGGCTTCCAAATGTTCCAAACTTTGTTGGAGTTTTGAACACATAGCAGCAAGCATGAGACAACTTACATCTCTAGAATCATTACGATGTTTCTTGTAATTGTCTCTTTCTACCCTAGGGGCAGTAGGCGGTGGTTCAGCAGGGAGAGGCCCATCGAGAATGTACAACTTATCTTCTTGCCTAAGAACAATTCTTATGCTACGGATCCAATCCATAAAGTTTGTACCATTCTCTTCGAGCTTATCCTTCTCAAGGATTGATCGCAACGACATTGATTGAGTGTTATTAGTCATTATCTACAAATATGCAAAAAATTTCCAAAATTTAATAAGTACCGATTTTCATTAAAGAGATAAATAGTGTATTTTTCAAACAAAATACTCCCACTAAATTATATAGCCTTCATATACATCCAATGTATAATATAATTTAAATGGGTTAAGATACAACTTTAATTTAATTTCAAGTCCGCTAAGGCGGATTACACAAAATCAAATTAATTAGGTAGACAACTCTTGTCAATCATATCTCATATGACTCTTAGTTCCTTTTATGAGATTCTTTAAGAAATCCAATTTCAAAAAGCATGTTAAACCTCATCTTTGCCTAGGCCCAAAACTGTTTTGACGCCCAATTAAGTCTAACCATTTTAAACGCATAGTTAATGTGTCCCGCTAGGGCGTGCCCACATTATCTATCTTGCTCATACATAAATAAATTTAATGCACCTCGCTAGGGCGAATCTACATTAAAATCACTCATGTACTAACAAGTGTTTTAATCATGGCATGGCAATAAAAGACTTAAAACTTTCTTTGAAGTTTCATCACATATAGCATATAACACATTTATGAGCACATAATATAAACATGTTACACATCAAGTTTAGCCACTAAATTAATCTCATTAATTTAAGCATGATATTTATGTGTCATTAGTTTCTCTATAATTATGAGGATGAGACTATTTCAACTTCGGTTATTATTTCCGAATCAAGACAACAAGAAGTGCGGTCGAACTAAGCCATTAGGCAACCACAATCCCGCACTAATTCAAGAAACCAAGAAAGTAGTCCATGTGGCCGAAACTAAGCAATAGATGGTCTCGATGTACGTAGGCCAATTGCATTCACAATTCCACATGGATCTCCAAACTTTGAATCAAGAACTTTGTTTCTCAATTTTAGCAATTATGAACTCTTCATAATTCTAACTTCGTTTCATCTTTGAAACTTTGATTGCGATCAAGTTTGGGAAACACAATCTCGATGAACGCAGATTAGCCATCCAAACCTTGAACCAATCTTAGAATCACAAGACTAAAACAAATAGGAAAATCAAACCCCAAGATCCACACACAAACCAACTACCCAAAACCCATTCCAGATCAGCTGGTCTGGATTGGTTCTGTTACTGGTTTTGTTGAACCTTTCGAAAATTCCAAATTCTGATTTTTGAGCAAAATCAGACATTCTGATCTTGGCGTGCGGCCGCCCAAATTACCTGTGCGGTCGCCAAAAAAACCGTGCGGCCGCCCAGTATCTTCCGTGCGGTCGCCCAGTTCAATCAGAATGTGCAGAATTTTAAGTTCAAAAATTTTGTCTCAAAATTGTTTTTCCCCGATTATTAAAACTTTGATCCAATCAAAAATTAATAACCAACAATTCTGAATCCACCATAATTTATTTATTGCGATTGAATCGTGCGATTAAAGTTGCAAAACAATAAACCACATAAAATCACATAACACATAAACATCACATATTCCAATATTCATATCATGCAAGGCACATAAACAATTTATATACACATGACATGATCTAGGTATTGAAATAATCAACATGAACGGGGCTCTGATACCACTGTTGGGTTTCGATCAAACATGCGCAGCGGAATTTAGCATTTAAAATTTTTGAAACCCAAAGCCATGGATCCGTTCATACGATTAAATCAAATACAACATAAGAATAAAGGAATAAACTAACCCTCGATGGCTATCAAATTCTCTTGGTCTTTGGTGGAGGTTTGAAGACTTGATCACGATCACAAAGCTTGAACACGAACTTTAAAGATGATGATTTTCACCCTCTAGCGGTATCCACACTTCGAACGAATATCAAAGGAGCTTCTTTGATCTTGGTTGCTAGACCAAATTGTGAAACACTTTTTCACAATCAAAAGAACTATATGGAATTTATTTTGTGTATTATTTTGTTCCTCAACCAAGAATGTCTTGGAACAAAATAAACTCTCTCTCAAACTCTTTGAGACTCACAAAATCATTGGCCTAGAGTGCTGGCCGAATTTGGTCTTTTATACACAAGTATGACCTATTCCAAATAGGAAACTTGTGTCAAAATCCTTCCAAAATTCGTTTCCTAATCAAATTAGGAGTCTGCCACCCGACAGTACTGTGCGGCCGCCCAAAATCATCTGTGCGGTCGCACAACTATCTGAAGCAAAACTGGTACAAAACTGTCCTAAGTGTGCGGCCGCCCAGTCAATACTGTGCGGTCGCCCACAGTTCAGAATGTCCAGAATTTCCAAATTCCAATATAGTCCCTTTTAAAGATTCGTTCTATTGTGTGTGACCCTCTAGGATTATACTAAGTTGGCAATGAGCTCAAACATGATCCCATAAGATATGATTAGGTTCTAGCAAACCGTCATACCTACCCAAATAGTATAACTAGATACAAGTTCGCATTCCTTTAGAATATGTCACAATCCCTTTGTCCACGATGTCATTGAACACAAGTCATGGTCAAACAGTCAACTTGTTTTGTTCAATACTTTCTCGATTCCGAATATGTTGATAATCCAAATGACATTGATCCAATTAATTCATCTGAGTCCGGCCGAACATTTCATCAACATTATTCCTACGAGTGGCCCAAGCTTGACATCTCTCCGAGGAGGGACAAATCCATTTAGCTTATTATTCTTCCCAACGGGATTCCGATTATGCCAATCATACCCTTTATAACTACTCGGTTAAAAGTAGCGTTTGAATATGTCAAACATAATGTTCATCAAGTGGAAGACTATAATAACTTCATGTCTAAGGATTCAAATGACATAACTAATATGAGATATATGTACGACATAGACCATGACATAAATCTCATAGAGCGGGTCATGTCCAGTACCTTGTTCCAAACAAGTACCCATAAATCTAACATGATCATCCCATGACCATTTAGCCTTTATACTAGTGCTTAACAAGTACTAGGGACGGGGATTATTATAAGTAAACATGAACAATAATAATAATCAAAACATCTCTTTATTGATATGAAATAAATGATAACAATTACAACGTTTATTAAACGTGCCTAGGGCACCACTACCAACAAAGACATCCACAATTCCGCACTAATTCAAGAAACCAAGAAATTAGTCCATGTGGCCGAAACTAAGCAATAGATGGTCTCGATGAACGTAGGCCAATTGCATCCACAATTCCACATGGATCTCCAATCTTTGAATCAAGAACTTTGTTTCTCAATTTTAGCAATTATGAACTCTTCATAATTCTAACCTCGTTTTATCTTTGAAACTTTGATTGCGATCTAGTTTAGGAAACACAATCTCGATAAACATAGATTAGCCATCCAAACTCTTGATCCAATCTCAGAATCACAAGATCAAAACAAATAGGAAAATCAAACCCCGAGATCCGCACCCAAAACCAACTGCCCAATCCCCGCTCCAGACCAGAAGGTCCAGCCGGGTATTGTCACTGGCCCGGTCGGACCACCTCTGAAAAACCCAGTTTTTTTTAAAAAAAAATTAGACCCAAAACCAGATGCCCGATCCCCGCTCCAGACCCGAGGGTCCGGCCGGGTGCTTGCTCTGGTCCGGTCGGACCTATGCATAAAAATCCATAATTTTTAAAGTTCGAAAATTTGTCTCAAAATTGTTTTTCCCTAATTATCAAAACTTTGATCAAATCAGAATTTGATAACTCAAACAACTTTATATCCAACATAATTTTATTGCGATTGAATAGTGCGATTAAATTTTATAAAACAATAAACCACATAAAATCAAATAACACATAAACATCATAATCCAATATTCATATCATGCTAGGCACATAAGCAATTTATATACACATAACATGATCTAGTATTGAAATAATCAACATGAACGGGGCTCTGATACCCCTGTTGGGTTTCGATGTCACATGCGCATCGGAAAATAGCATTTAAAATTTTAATGAAACCCAAAGCCATAGATCCGTTCATATGATTATATCAAATACATGCAATATGAATACTAGAAAACTAACCCTTAATGACTTTGAATTTTAGCCTTTGATCTTGGTGGAGAACTTGAAGCTTGATCACGAACAAGTAATAACACGAACTTTGAAAATGATAAGTTTCACCCTCTAGCGGTATCCATACCACGAACGAATATCAAGGAGCTTCTTGATCTTGGTTGCTAGACCAAAATTGCGAAACACGTTTTCACAATTATATTGAACTATATGGAATATTATTTGTGTTTATTCTTGTTCTTCAATCTAGGGATTTCTTAGAACAAGAAATAACTCTCTAAAACTCTTTGGAGGCTTACACAAACTTAGGTATTGATTTTGGCCGAATTAGGGTTGTTTATATACAAGTTAGACCTATTCCAAATAGGTAACTTATGTCTAAACCCGTAAGAAAACGGATTAGGAAAGTTTCTGCTGAAACCGACTGGTCCGGCCGGGTATACACCAGGGTCTGACCGAACCTAGCTTGGTCCGACCGGGTATGCCTCCTGGTCCGCCCGGACGTCCCCTGTTTCCACTTTTCTTCTTCTAATTCCTTAAATCCTTCAATGGTCCTTCGACCCATTATTCCAATGTAGTCCTTTTAGGATTCGTTCAATTGTATATGACCCTCTAAGATTATACTAAGTTGGCAATGGGTTCAAACATGAATCCATAAGATATGATTAGGTTCTAGCAAACCGTCATACCTACCCAAATAGTATAACTAGATACAAGTTCGCATTCCTTTAGAATATGTCACAATCCTTTTGTCCACGATGTCATTGAACATAAGTCATTGTCAAACAGTCAACTTGCATTTGTTCAATACTTTCTCGATTCCGAATATGTTGATAATCCAAACGACATTGATCCAATCAATTCATTTGATTCCAGTCGAACATTTTCATCAACATCATTCCTTTGAGAGGCCCAAGCTTGACATCTCTCCGAAGAGGGACAAATCCATTTAGCTTATTATTCTTCCCTACGTGAATTCGATTATGCCAATCATACCCTTTATAACTTCCCAGTTAAGGGTAGCATTTGAATATGTCAAACATAATGTTCATCAAGTGGAAGACTATAATAACTTCATGTCTAAGGATTTAAATGACATAACTAATATGAGATATATGTACGACATAGACCATGACATAAATCTCATACAACGGGTCATCTCATGTACTAAACAAGTACCCATAAATCTAACATGATCATCCCATGATCATTTAGCCTTTACACTAATACCAAACAAGTACTAGGGACGGAGATTATTATAAGTAAACGTGAACAACAATAATAATCAAAATATTTCTTTATTAATATGAAATAAATGATAACAATTACAACGTTTATTAAACGTGCCTAGGGCACCAACACCAACAGAAAAGACCCTCTAACACCCAAGCAAATCACAAGAAATCACGGCACCACAAACAAGCACAAGAAATAATAAAGCAAAGCAAAAGACAAAAGAACACAAGAAATTGTTTACCCAGTTCATCAATATATTTGACTACGTTTAGGGGCACTACCGAGCCAGGATCTTTCACTATAATATGTTAAATCTGAGTTACAATAAGTATGCGGGCGGAACATTGCTTAAATATACACCCTAGAATAAGACCTAAACCTAAACATAAGAGAAATCCCAAAAATACTGCTATTCCCGAATTCAGAGTCACGGCACCAGGAGCCCGCCTGGTACCTACCAAGCGCCCGCCTGAATTAGAAATCCGGAATCCCAAACTCACTGCCTATACCAGGCGCCCGCCTGGTGACCACTAGGCGCCCGCCTGGTGACCACCAGGCGCCTGCTTGCTAGCCCCGCCAGATTTTCTTCTCCTTGTTTCCTTAAGATCTCTATTCCAACAATGCGAGCATTCTTTTGACTAAAAATCAGCCTTAGTCATGGGCTCCCTGCCTTTTAAGAATCTCTTGCAGCCATAAGGTTTTGTTCTCTTTTGTTTTTGCTTGTGTTGCTGAAGCTGAGCTAGGATATGATTGGGTTGAAGGTGAGTAGGTGCAGGGATATGATTGAATGGTATCATGGTAGATATAGGATTGAGAGTGATGTTGGTTTGGGGTTGGCTGTGTGTGTGTGTCAGGAGAGGGATCATATGTCATGGATGTTTTGAAAGTTGAGGGGTTAGGAACATCAGGGTATATGAGCTTTGGTGAAAGGAACTCTGTATTTCCCACTTGTAGCTAACATTAAACCCTCTAATCATAAAGTGTCTTATATACTTCCTGATATCTTGGTTTTGGGTATCAAAGTCGTTAAGTCTGAGGCAGTAAGGAGGGATGAATTTGAAGGGATCAAAATTTGATTATAGGTTTTGCATTTTGACATTGTAGCTAACATTAAACCCTCTAATCATTAAATGTCTTATATACACTGAACTCTGTGTTTAAGGAATGATAGTGGACAGTTGAGAAGTTCCTTTAGTGATGGTTCCCAGAAAGCACATTTTCTAGTCAAAAATCTCCAATAGACTTCTTAAGCATTCATTCAGATTATTGGAAATTAACTTGGAGAAGACAAGTTCTCATTCTCCCAAGGTGTCAAGAGATAACCTGAGGGGCATAACACAGAAAGGATGTACTTATAACTTATAACTGCTCTAAACTTTTCCATTCTTCGTAGCCATAAAATGACAGCTAGTCTGTCATTAGTAGGGCTGGTGAAGATTTGTGTGGTTTGGGATACTCTGCAAGTCCATCAATCTGTTGAATTCAACACCGACTCATCTATTGGGAACAATCCAGAGATTTCTACGATGGTCCGGTGTGTTCTAGATGGTTCTGGATTGCAGCCATTGTTGTTGAAGTCCAGCCACCGCCATATGGAAAAAAGGGGGGGAAGCTTCTAGACTTGGCCTAGCAATTTACTTGGCAGAATAATCCAGAGAAAGGGTAAAGTATCCTTAACCGACATAGGCTAACTATAAATAGGCAATAAAGCTTAGTGTGCTTGTGTCACTTTGGAGTGCAAGGCAAATACGTAGGACTGAGAGAGAGTCCAGTGACTTGGACCTATTTGAAGGAGTAACTAATTCAGTTCATTAGAGTCTAGGATTAGTGTGCATTGATTGTTTGTACCTTATCCTTTGTAAGTGGTTTAGAGTAATAATAATATAGTGAATATTATTATTACTTGTAGTTCGCCAATCGGGTATCGAAAAACCAACAATTTGGTATCAGAGCGGTACGACCCAGGACTGTGGGAACCGCTGCTGAGGAGTTATTCGGGATTGTCGAAGGTGCATAGTAGGAGAGTGTGAAGCTTGTGGTGGGAGACCAGGCTTACTTGGTGACGTTCAAGGAGGCACTACCAAGTCACGATGGCAGATCTGACAAGCGCCTTTGGTGGAGTCCATAGACTCAATAATTATGGCAATTACAAGTATTGGCGAACGTGTTTGCAGTCATACTTACAAGGGCAAGAGTTGTGGAATATTGTGAGTGGTAGTGAGACCACGCCACTGGAGAAATAAGACGCTCAAGCATTTCGCAAATGGGAAGACAAAGCGGGAAGGCTATGTACGCGCTAAAGATTAGTGTCGAGGAAGAACTTTTGGAGCATGCCAAGGATGCACAAACTCTAAAAGAGATATGGGATATGTACGCCGCACTATTTTCGAGGACAAACGAGGCTCGGCTACAGATGCTCGAAAATGAACTAATGGTGAATACCCAGAAGGATCTAACTGTAAGTCAATACTTTAATAAAGTCAAATATTTATTTCATGAAATCTCAAAGTTAGATATAAATAATCATCCATGGATTGAGGCCCGAGTTTAAGGGGCTAGTTACTGCGATTCGTGGTTGGGCCACACAACCATCTCTGTTGGAATTAGAGAGTTTGTTGGATAAGAATTCATCTAGGTCTTCAACTCCGAAGTCAATGGATTCGGAGGAGGCACTATTCAGCAACCGAAGCCGCGAAAGGCAACAAGGACGTGGTGCTGCGAGGGGGAAAAAGAAAGATGAGATCCAAGATGATCTTGAAGAGCCGAGATAAAAAGGAAGTTTTCGTGCAGGGGGAGCTAGGATGAGAAATGAAGATAACTCCCTTTTTGAAGATTGGAGGCGAAACAACGAATGCTACAACTGTGGTCGCAAGGGGCATTTCCTTAAAGATTGCCCGTTTCGAAAGAAGGTTTTTGAAGGCAGTGCAATCACCAATCAGAATTCACACGATAGTGAAGAAGAATGGGACATGGAAGCATCCTTTGCTGATATAGAGCTTCATAAAGATGATCTTGAAGAAGAAGAATGCTTTGAAGACCATGCCTATCTTGTTATCGATGAAAGCTGGATGGATGAAGCGGAAAGTGACGAAGAGATCGACTTCGATGAAGGTCGATGGTTTGACAATCTAGCGGCCAAGATAAATGTTGGATGTAAGGATAATCTAGACGACTATGACACAGCTAGGGCGTTAACAAGCTTGGTTGAGGACGACGTAGAGGAAGCGGCCGTTGAGGTGATTAATGAAAATATGGATGCTCCAAATCTTGCGGATGAAAGGAAGTCAGAGATTAAGGGGGAGCAACGTCAAGAAGACTCAACAGTTGTGCGAGGTAAGTCCACGACACTAAACCTCTCATCAAGTTACGATGTGTTTAACTTAAGCTCGTCTGAGATGCCAAAAAGCACAAAGACATCATAAGAGTTCAAGGAAGAACTTCATCCATGCCAACATAATGAAGATGAAGGTGCTCGTTACTATGGAGTTAACAAGGACTTATTTAAGAAGTCATATTGCAATACATAAGAACAACTCGAGATTGAAGCCCTTTGGAGGAAACCATTGGTAAGCTTCAAGAAGAAAGAGTCGGTGTTGAGGTGGAGTGTTGAATTCAACACCGACTCATCTATTGGGAACAATCCAGAGATTTCTACGATGGTCCGCTGTGTTCTAGAAGGTTCTGGATTGCAGCCATTGTTGTTGAAGTCTAGCCACTGCCATATGAAAAAAAAGGGGGGGGGGGAAGATTCTAGACTTGGCCTAGCAATTTACTTGGCAGAATAATCTAGAGAAAGGGTAAAGTATTCTTAACCGACATAGGCTAACTATAAATAGGCAATAAATCTTAGTGAGCTTGTGTCACTTTGGAGTGCAAGGCAAATACGTAGGACTGAGAGAGAGTCCAGTGACTTGGACCTATTTGAAGGAGTAACTAATTCAATTCATTAGAGGCTAGGATTAGTGTACATTGATTGTTTGTACCTTTTCCTTTGTAAGTGGTTTAGAGTAATAATAATATATTGAATATATATTATTATTACTTGTAGTTCGCCAATCGGGTATCGAAAAACCAACACAATCTTCCTTTGTCTTGGTTGTGGTGAACTCCTCATTACCTTTTTTCATATATCTCCCTAGCACATTTATTTCTTGTTGAGTTAATCCAGGGTGGGGAGGAGATTCTTTGGAAATAATACAAGTAAAATAATTAAGGAATTGTAGTCTCTCTAGGGATGAGTTGATGGAAAAATATCCTTCCATGAACATCTCCTTATTTTGTACTTCTTTGTCAAGCTCAATGCATATAGTGAGCAAAACTTCTCAATTCATGAATATTGCCTCATAAAGATTTTTGGACAAAAGAGAGAGTAGGGTTCCCATTATATTATCTTGCCTCTATAAAGCATGAGAGGCATAATACCTACTTGTGTTGGTGGGCTAGTTGAAGTGATTTCAGGAATTATTTCACTTTTAGGAGAAGGGACAATGGTGATTTATGGAGGAGTGGAGATGGGAAAGGTTTTCCTGCAGCTGAGCCTTAGCCATTTGTGACTTTGTCCAGAACCAATTTCTTCAAGACCATGGGAAAGCCAAAGTCCTTTTTCAAGTTGATCAAAGTTAGCAAATTTCTCATCATTACTTAAGGAGTTACAGACATCAATTCCAAATGGATCTTTGGCTTTGGTAGACACTGACTCTTCCAAAATCGACTTTCCTTTGTCTATGGGTTAAGTAACAATGGTAGGGTCAGTTGTTATCAAAGGGAGTTCCTCTTCTCTTTGTGCATGAATGTTATCATAGTTATCCCTTTATTTTCAATAGGAAAGTGTTATATCTCATTGCCCCTACGTTCTCATCAACAGATCCTAACATTACTAAAGAAGGATCGTGAGTTTCTATTATGGCACCAAGTGTAGGCATAAATGGAGATCCAGAAGGGTTTAGAGTAGAAGGGTATCCATTCATGGGTGATAAAGGCGGATGATGATGCATAAAAAGCATGGTGCCGGGGTACCTAATCAGTCGGGAACGCGGCAATGGATAATCCTGGACGAACGGACGGAGGATCTGCAAAACAAACACCGTTAGGGTGGGAGGGAGTTACCCCGCGAAAACCCTCCGGTGTGAGAATAAGCATCGTGTATAAAGATGATATAAACCGGAAGGAAAAGCGTATTATAGTATTGAGAGTGTGTTTTGTGTGTACCTTTGTGTAAGGGTTAGGACCCTTATTTATAAATTTGTGGTGGAATGACCACCAAGAATAGGAGATCGATAGTTTACTTGTATTGGGAGACTGAGTCCTTGTATAATTTAGGATCCTTAGCTCGATAGGAGTCCCTTTGTACACAAATCGTAGTAGGATTTTATCCCTTACTATTAGGAGATAATTTATTCCGTTCAGTGGCCCCCAACTTCCTGATTGCATCGTAGTAAGAGAAGGAAGTTTAGGTTTCCTTGTAAAAGAGGTCTCCTTATTAGGTAAGGGTTCTCTGTATCTTAGACTTCGGATTGTAAGAGGAGAGCTGGGCTTAGTCACTTTAAAGTGAGCTAAGTCGGCTTGTACTTACTAACTCAGCTCGTTATAGAGGCCGAGTTGGGTGTGCTGAGATGGTTGAGTAACCATGTTGATTGCTGCAGGCTGAGCCGAGTTTTTTGAGTCAGCTTGGCATAGACGAATTTGCTATGAATGTGCTTTATACTTTGCCGGTATAAGTGTGGGTAAGCCAGGGATTGTTTTCCCGTCATAGGCCGTGAAAAGTTGATGAAATCGGTTCTTTTTGTCAAGGGAGTTAGATGTCTTAATCTTAACTCGAGTCGGAACCCTGCATGTTGAGTATGACGTGGCCCTGTTAGTTGTTGGAACTAGGCTTTGAATGACGATCTAGGCATTTGTCAGGTAATGCTTAAACCGGGGTCTAGTGTCATGTACTACGCTCGAATGTCAGAGATGTATGTCTTAATCCACTCGGTTTGTTTTTATGAGATACTCGGCCTGACTTCGATGGTGTCATGTACCATGTTTGGGCCGAGTGTCTGCTCTTCGTGCCGAGTTGTTGAAACTTCGATCCAAAGTATTGTAGCTAGCTATGAGCTAGGTCTAAGTGAAAGACGAGTAGTCCGATGCTCGGTCTGATGGTGCTAGCGAGGAGCTAGGCTTTGTAAAAGGTGAGAAGTCTGATGCTCGGTCTGAGAGTGCTAGCAAGGAGCTAGGCTTTGTAAAGGTGCTAGCAAGGAGCTAGGCTTTGTAAAAGACGAGCAGTCTGATGCTCGGTTTGAGGGTGCTAGCAAGGGGCTAGGCTTTGTAAAGGTACTAGCAAGGAGCTAGGCTTTGTAAAAGATGAGCAGTCTGATGCTCGGTTTGAGGATCCCAGCAAGGAGCTACGCTTTGTAAAGGTGCTAGCAAGGATCTAGGCTTTGAAAAAAGACGAGCAGTGTGATGCTCGGTTTGTAAGAACTAACTCATAGCTAGTCTCAAATTGTTGTGGGAACTAGATGTATTAATCTTAACGCAAATTTGAGAGAACTAGCCGACAGAATTAGGTATTGATTGTAGCCGTGTTAGGCTATGTTTGTAGGCCGTGGTCGTTCACCGTTATGGCCGTGACGAGCGTTAAGAGCTCGGTTTGTAAGAACTAACTCATGGCTAGTCTCAAATTGTCGTGGGAACTAGATGTATTAATCTTAACTCAAATTTGAGAGCACTAGCCGATAGAATTAGGTTTTGATTGTAGCCATGTTAGGCTACGTTATTAGGCCGTGGTCGTTCACCATTATGGCCGTGACGAGCGTTAGGAGCTCGGTTTGTAAGAACTAATTCATGGCTAGCCTCAAATTGTTGTGGGAACTAGATGTATTAATCTTAACCCAAATTTGAGAGCACTAGCCGATAGAATTAGGTTTTGATTGTAGCCGTGTTAGGCTACGTTTGTAGGCCATGGTCGTTCACCGTTATGGTCGTGACAAGCGTTAGGAGCTCGGTTTGTAAGAACTAACTCATGGCTAGTCTCAAATTGTCGTGGGAACTAGATGTATTAATCTTAACCCAAATTTGAGAGCACTAACCGACAGAATTAGGTTTTGATTGTAGCCGTGTTAGGCTACGTTTGTAGGCCATGGTCGTTCACCGTTATGGCCGTGATGAGCGTTAGGAGCTTGGTTTGTAAGAACTAACTCATGGCTAGTCTCAAATTGTCGTGGGAACTAGATGTATTAATCTTAACCCAAATTTGAGAGCACTAGCCGACAGAATTAGGTTTTGATTATAGCCGTGTTAGGCTACGTTTGTAGGCCGTGGTCGTTTACTGTTATGGCCGTGACGAGTGTTAGGAGCTCGGTTTGTAAGAACTAACTCATGGCTAGTCTCAAATTGTCGTGGGAACTAGATGTATTAATCTTAACCCAAATTTGAGAGCACTAGCCGATAGAATTAGGTTTTGATTGTAGCCGTGTTAGGCTACCTTTGTAGGCCGTGGTCGTTCGCCGTTATGGACGTGACGAGCGTTAGGAGCTCGGTTTGCAAGAACTAACTCATGGCTAGTCTCAAATTGTCGTGGGAACTAGATGTATTAATCTTAACCCAAATTTGAGAGCACTAGCCGACAGAATTACGTTTTGATTATAGCCGTGTTAGGCTACGTTTGTAGGCCGTGGTCGTTTACCGTTATGGCCGTGATGGCGTTAGGAGCTCGGTTTGAGAGTGATAGCAAGGAGCTAGGCTTTGTAAAAGACGTGTGTGCAGTTATTCTGTCATTTTTTGTCAAAGTCTTCCTTGGCTCTGGGTTGTCAATCGAACTCTCTGTTTGCTTTATGCTTGTATTAGCTTTTTTGGGTATAGGTATCATAGGGGAAACGATCGACCCATTTTGGGTATAGGGGAGATGCTCGACCTATATTTAAGAACCATAGAGGAGACGCTCGACCCAGTTTGATCTCTTTATTCTTTAATCTTGGGGACGTTGAAACGGGGATGACTGGTAGTTCAGGTCATTGCGGTCGCGGTGTTGGATGCTTTTGGAGTCTAGACCAATCTAGATTGGTGATTGGAGTTCGACCACGGTGCCAAAGACAGGTTCGGTCGGTGGAAGTCGACAAAGCAGATGTTTAGCGACATATAGGAGCAACTGAAGTCTGCCATCGACATTTACCCCAAGATTCGAGGGTACGTGGAGGCGATATCAGGGTCCATAGTCGGCTCGTCTGAACTTATAGCTCTGCCCGATCGTGGGGAACTACTCCGGCTGAGATCGGCTTGTGGACGAGAGCTGGGTTTGCTTTGCGAGCTTGATTTTCTTCACATCAATGGACAAACTTGTTCCTTTGTTGGGTTGAGCTGCTGGCTTCTAGTACTTATAATTATCCTCTCTTGCTGTCTTGTTTTTAAAGCTTCATGGTGTTAGACTGTCTTGGCGGGATGGTGAGCTTTTTAACCAATTTTTCTTCAACAACCAGGCTGGATATATAGGTCTTCAATTACTTTTAAAGTCCCTGAATGGCCCCCATATCTGTGGTGCTTGACGCAATAGCTCTGCTTCTTTGTTTGCCTCAACATTATTCCCACTTTAAACTTTGTCATCATTTTTTGTCAACATGAGAGGATGGATGGTTCTGTTTGTGATTGCTTGCGGGTTGGCCCGTCTTGATTGATCTTGTTAAGGCGAGGTTGCCTACTGCCTTTTCCTCATCAATCTCATGCCGCCGAGGTTATTTTGGTTCAGCTCAGTTTTCAAGCGTTGTGTAGCTCTTTGCCTCCGACCTATTTGATGAAAGTCTTCAAAGATCATTTGATATTTTTTGCTGTTGTTACGCTCAACAATCATTGTGTACTGCTCGTTGAGTAGTAGTGTTGACAGGAGTTGGTAGCCAGTCTTCATGAATCATGACAGCCCCCCACTCCTTATTCTTGATGCTTGTATCGAGGATGAGGGGTAGTCTTTGGTTAGTACGTGAAGTGGTCGTACTTTGATGGATTGATCATTGTGCTCGCAGGCTATTGTTGCCAGGTGATATCCTGTATTTGCGGCGGCGTTGCTCGACTTTCTCATGATATCCTGGCGATTCTTAACTATTCGAGGAAAGTCCTGAATGAAGGGTTGGAAATAAGCAACTGGTGTCAACAGCCCGGACGGCTTGAAGTCGGTCTGCCTTGATCGAGCAAGATGTGAGCAATTCGGATACCAATTTTTGCTCATAGTTTGGCCTGTCTTGAGAAAAGTACGAGCAAGTGTTGTCTGACTAGTCATCATATACACTGCCACTTTTCCTCCTCGCCATTTCTTCCATACACGAGTGGTTTAGCTAGTGCGAGTTTTCTGGATTGCTTGTTTATCGACCAGGCTGTCTGATGATTCTCGTGAGCAAGTCCGACTTCCAGGTGGCCTATTTGAAGATGGCGTGTCGACATGAGTTACCCGGTTTGATCGAGCAAGGGTGTATCCTGATAGACTGGACTCTTCTCAGTGCTTGTGTAAACCGATTGAATTGGGTTTTCTCATCTTCCAGTTCATGCTAATCATTGATTGGGCTGTAATTTTAGTGGGCTCAAGAATAACTGGCTCGACTTTCTCAGGTTGTCCATATTGTATCACATCTTGTTCTTCCTTCGGTCAAACGAGCACAGCACAGAAAATCAACCTGATGTATTTAATTTTGTGAGCGGTTCACATTTACAGTCAGGCTTGTTTGCTTGACATTGCTCCTGGCCTGTCTACTGTGCTACTGCTGCATGATTGCTCTTGCTCTCTTGTGCGTCTATTTGCTGCTTGTAGGCATTCAGAATGGTCCAGAGTTAAAACACCTAGATCTCTTTGATCGTTCAAAGCTTGTGCCAGCCTTTGCAGGTTGTATAGGCGGCAGACGACCTGTTCTTTTCATTGTCGAGTTGCTATGTTTGCTTTCCAGGTTGTTAGGTCGGCTCGACCTTGTTGCTAGCTTGAGCATGGGGTCGGCCCCCTGGCCAAGTTGTGAGCTTTGATGTATGAGCAGTGTGTTTTTCCTTGGGAAATCAAGTGGCTGGTCCATGCTTAAACTTGAGCTTGTTATGAACCCTTGGTTAGTCAGCTTGTCGTGTCCTCTGGTCGAGACCATAGTTTGTATGCTAGTTGTATTGGTAGCAGGTTGATCTCTCCACATGCTTGCAATTTGCTGTGTGAAGGTTGTTGCTTACAGACTGATGGTTTGTTGCCATGTCATGTGCTCGATTGTTGACGACGGGCTTTGATATTCATACTGGCTGACTTTTGGTGGTGACATGAGCTCTTTAGACTACTTGAGGTCGGTCTATTTTGATCGACAGAGATGTGAGCAGTTTGGCTAATTTTTTTTTTAGATCGGCTTGTCTTGAGCAGGGTGCAGGCAGTTCGGATTTTATTTGGAGTGCAGGTAGGTTAGCCTGCTTGAGCGAGCACGGGCTAGTTTTGTTTGAATTTCTCCTGCTACTGAAAAAATACATGTTGCCTCACATCTGCGCGAGGGAAGTCCTCAATGAAGAGGACTTAGTGAATATGTTGCTGCCATGATTGTCGAAAAAAGTCTAGGCAGTGGCGGTGAGGCCCTTCAGGCGAGGTCGGATTTTGTGAGCTTGTTGGATAGCCTTAGCGCTCGCCCAGATGCTCATCCCGACTTAGTTTCTCGACAAAGAATGAAAAGGATTAATAATGTAAGCAATTACTGTTGGGTTATCTCCATAGAAAGCAGTGTAAAATTGCCAGTTTAGGCATGAACTAATGCACAATTCTTGTTCCCTTGTAAAAGATGGTGAGTAATGGCGAGCATGATTGGTGATATCAACATGTGACTGTATTTTCCAAGTTTAATAAGGAGATTCCCATTTGTATTGGTTCACAGGTGAAATCATGCTATGAAGTGATTGAAAGCAAGACTTGGCGAGAGTACACCTGAAACCGAGACGGGGCTGCTTTGTTGATTTTTGGGGACCTGTCTGCTCGGCTTGGCCGTCACGAGCTTGTTCAGATCGGCATGTCCCCGCTGGCCAAACTTGTCAGGCTGTAGTGACTAGCAACTGTCGGCTCGTTAGTTGCGCTCGATTTGTTTACGAGGCTTGCTTAGTTTGCTCGTTATTGTTGTTCGTTGCTCTGCTCATCAGCTCGGACCAGGGTGTCTGAACTTGATTGTGAGTTGTTTGTAGCGCTAGTAATTCAATCCATATGCTTCAATGTGAAAGATCAATTGTAGGTAATTTGTTCAACCTGGAGATGGATATGTGAGCCCGGTTTAGGGGCACAAACTCCTTAGCTCGTCTCTCCACATGCCACGTGAGTATCAGTTAGCGTACTGGATTTTGTGCTCGGCTTGTTATTGTGTTCTCTTTCCAACAACGTGATGAGTCTGGTGACTCCCAGAATCGGCCCCTGCGTATTTGACCGTGTTGAGATTTGGCCGACCTTGGGGTGGATGATTATCGCTGCTGCTCAAGAGTTGTCCGAGTTGATTTTATGCTAGCCAGTAATAGCGCGGTTATAGTATGCTCGTTTTTGTCAATATTCTTCTGCCTCGTGTCAAAGAGATGTGCAACCAGACTATCCATTGCACTCGTCCATAATAAAGGTGTTAATCTATGCTGCTGGTATACACATATTCAGCAATCTCATAATATGAGAGTTAGGATTAATTACAGGAATCATGCTAAAGGCATATTATAAAGCTTATCTATACCCAACATGTATTATTATTATTATTGACTTTGGGGGAATATAGCTTGCTGGTAGGTGGTTTGGATGAACATAGCAACTGATTTGAGGTCATCATGCAATATTCAGTTTATTTGATTCTATACAGCATATCAGATTGAGATGATACCGAGCAATCAAACAAATAATGGAGAGAGTGCAGCTAGTGAGCTTGAAGCAATTGATGCTCTTATTAATTCAAGAGGCGATCTTTCCGTCTGCTGATTTCCGGCCTGATTCTTTTATCTCGAGCAAAATTAATAGCTGCTAGCTAGTCTTGCCTTGGTAAAAAAAAAAAAGACTTATGTTGAGGCCTGAGCTTTCAATTGAAGTCGAGTTGTCAACTAATCGTCCTCCGCCACTTTTGGTGTTTCGATCAGAATCAATGAGAAGCATCATGCCATCTGAGATCTAATGTGTGAAACGTGCTTCGAGACTTGAGCCGCGGTTGAGGGCGGTTTGGCCGAGATGGATATTGGACTGATGAGAGTAGATATCTGTCTTGGTTTGGTGAAGCCTTTCAAGGTCCTCTGAAGATTGGTAACAGCTCGCTGACTATGCTACCTCGTAATTTGTTCGGGCCAGGTCCCTATTATTTTAGGAGGATTTATTTGACATCCGTTATCTGGGAGCAGATTTTAGGCGCTCATCATTGGGTCTCCATTATTCAGATCTATCTATTAATCTTGGAGGGAGGGGATAGCCAATCAATTCGCCTGTTTAAGGCCACCAGTGTCGAGTGAACACCATTCACGTGATTGGCGGCTTTTTGTAAAATCTGTTCTTCTTTTGAGCTCCCCAATTGAATATCCCTGGGAACGATTGAAGGTGGCTGATCATGAGAGATCCGAGTAGAACTGAAATTTTCCATTGTCGTGTTCATCGTTCGTCATTCGCCATGTTTTCGTTCCCGGCAATGGAACCAAACTGATGATGCATAAAAAGCACGGTACCGGGGTACCTAATCAGTTGGGAACGCGGCGATGGATAATCCTGGATGAACGGACGGACGATCTGCAAAACAAACACCGTTAGGGCGCGATGGAGTTACCCCCGCGAAAACCCTCCGGTGTGAGAATAAGCATCGTGTATAAAGATGATATAAACAGGAAGGAAAAACGTATTATAGTAGTGAGAGTGTGTTTTGTGTGTACCTTTGTGTGAGGGTTAGGACCCTTATTTATAAATTTGTGGTGGAATGACCACCAAGAATAGGAGATCCATAGTTGACTTGTATTGGGAGACTGAGTCCTTGTATAATTTAGGATCCTTAGCTCGATAGGAGTCCCTTTGTACACAAATCGTAGTAGGATTTTATCCCTTAATATTAGGAGATAATTTATTCCGTTCAGCGGAGATGATGGGTTAAAGGGTATCTTTTGGAGGAAGGGCATTGGGGGCTTATTTTAGGGGAAAAACAGTTTCAAACATCAGCCTGCTTCAGAATTAAGGGTTTCATCAAAGGAGCGTTCCTTAGGTTGGGAATCATATTCCATGGGAGATGTGGTTCAGAGTAAAGAAACTTCTCACATGTGGCCTCACTGTCCATGACAAGTTAAGAAACATATCACTATAATAATGTTCTTAGTAATACAAGAATTGCGTACACCATTCACTTAATTTTTCTCTTGTTAATTGGTCACTCAAACTAAGTATGCTTGTCGTAAAGCAATACAATTATAACTAAACAATTTATTGCAACCTAATTTTTAAAAATGTTTCTTCATACCTTTCTCGTATATATTTTTTTTTTACTTTAGTTTTTATTATTTGGTTTTTCTCACCTCTTTTCGTTGATGATTCTATATGAAGATTCATTGAAGCTGACCACAAATCAATTCGGGACTAAGGCTTTGTTGTTGTTCATGTTGTTCTTTTTGAATCAACAAGTTTTAAGAGAGGTCTAAAAGAATATTAGTAAACTAATCTTTAGGTAAGAAAGAGAATTATATTTATTTATCTTTTTTTCTATTTAATTTCAATAGATAGTTGTAGATCTAAAATAAACATTGTAACTTTTGAATTTGTCCCTTTCCCTCCTTCAAAATCTATATATATATATATTAAAGTTGGTGAGGAGAGCCATGGTGTTGCCACATAGACAAGTCTTAGAGAAAGGTTGCATTTGGTGTTGCCACATCATTACCACTCTTATAAATAAGAGACTTTTCAAATTCTTTTTCTTAGCTAATAGTATTAGCTAATAGTATTAGTTACTATATAGGGTAACTATAATAGTTAAATACTATAGTTAACTAATACTTATAATAGTAATAGTTACTATAATAGGTAACTAATATAGTTAACTACTATAGTAACTAATACTTATAATAGTAATAGTTACTATAATAAGTAACTATTATAGTTAACTACTATAGTAACTAATACTTATAATAGTAATAGTTACTATAATAGGTAACTAATATAGTTAACTACTATAGTAACTAATACTTATAATAGTAATAGTTACTATAATAAGTAACTATAATAATAGTTAACTATATACTTATAATAGTAATAGTTACTATAATAAATAACTATTATAGTTAACTACTATAGTAACTAATACTTATAATAGTAATAGGTACTATAATAGTTAACTAATATAGTTAACTACTATAGTAACTAATACTTATAATAGTAATAGTTAACTATTACTACCTACGTCCCAGAGTAAGAGTCCTACTTTCTATTTTGATACGTCACAGAGTAAAAGTCTTTTTCCTAAAATGACAAAGAATTTTTACTATTCATCTCAGTCATTCTCTCTCCTACTTTACTTTTATACTCACAAAATCAATCAACTTATTATTCACTTCCACTCATTCTCTCTTCCAATTTACTTTTACACTCACAACATTTACTTTACTTCCATCATTTCTTAATTTCTGTGTAAATGGGAGATATGACTCTTACTCCGGGACGGAGGGAGTAATATTTAACTATAATAACTAACTAATACTATTAATAGTATTAGTTAATTATAATAGTTAAATATAATTGTTAACTATAATAGTTACTATATAAGTTAATTATTATTATTAATAGTATTAGTTAATCATAATTGTTATATATTAACTATTACTATTAATTATATTATTTAATCATAATAGTTACTATATATGTTAACTATTACTATTAATACCATTAGGTTTTTTGAAATATTCATACAACAGACTTAAATGTACTTCTAAATTCATTAAAAAAATATATTTATTACAACTATGTACAACCAAAGCTAGGAAAATGTTTTGATTAATTTAAAATATACATATATTTTCAAATAAAATTATTATGTTAATTTATCTATTAAAAACATCAAAAAGGAAAACACAAAAAACATTAACGGAATAGATTCCCGTGCAGATCACGGGTTACCTACTAGTAAAAAAAGAAAAGAAAGAAATGTCCCTTTTTGCAACAATTATTTGTATCTTTCAGCCCTGAGATTAAGAATGGGCCAGAAAAACAGGCCCAAGGCTTGATATAGGGGCATACTTTATATCTATAAATAATATGCACCTAAACCTAAACCTAAACCTAAACCTAAACAAGGTCAGAAAAAATCAATTGGCTGCGCAGAGAGACATCACACAACCAGCAAGAGTTTGTAACTTTTTTCCGACTTGAATGACGGCTGTATATTATTCCAGAGCAGAAGAAGGATCCAATTTGTAAGGGTTTATTAATATTAAATTAATTTATCATGATTCATTAATGTCTTGTTGATTTACAGTTTCAATGAATTTCGATTATTAATTTTAGTTGCTAAAAGAACTGTGCTTTGGTTAACCATCCATTTTCATCAGTACTTTTATGGTATGGGAGCGCTGGAAATTAGCCATATCTAAGCTAACTGTAGAGGAAGGGTCGTTGTTCGTCGTATATCAATTAAGAGGTTAGCATCACTAGCAATTTTGCACACTTTCCAATTATTAGTAGCTTACAATTAAACTGTATACTAGATACTATCGTATTTGTCCCACCAACGAATTTATATATCTTGCTTTGGTAGTTGGTGTTGTTGCTTGATATGTACTCCCTCCGTCTCAAATTGAATGTCCATCACAATTTCAAATTCTCTTTTTCAAGAGCGAATTTGAAATTGTTTTGAGCATTCATTTTGAGACGGGGGAGTACTAGTTTTGTGTTCTTTTCAATTACCATACCATTTCTGCTTCCCTTGAACATCAATCCTTTTTGCCTCTGAATATGTTTTTCTTGTTATTGTATTTGTTACTGTATACAGTTCTTGATATTATATGGAAAAAAAAAATTATTTGATTCACTCATAATCAGCTTTGTTATCAAATAAATGAAAAGATATAAAAGGATAGCAACAATGTAAAAAAAAAATTATTCCTGAAAAGCCCCAAAGTTATGTATAGGAGTTCATAATGCTTAAGCTGGTCTGTTTATTTCAAAAGTTCTCAGCATGAGTATTGTTACCAATAACAATTTTAAGATCTTTACGCTGGAATTTTACTGCTGAAGTATTTAAGCTCGTAATAGTTTCTAGAATTTCACAAGAACAACAAGATTTCAATAAACTATTGTTAAAAGTTCATACAACTTTACAAGGAAAATCAAAGTCGAGAATCCTGCCCATTACCGTCATCCCATGCAATTGCCAAGATAGGGAATCATATATATACAGAAATCAATATTTTATTTAACATTTTTGCTACCTTCAAAAGTCGTCGTTTGGGTGAGTTATGCTATTTTCAAGGTATTGAGCCCACTTGTAGCTATGAAACTTTTCAGCTTCGTTAAGGCCGTTATCTGGCAAGCTTCGAATACATTATGGACATCTAGCTTGAGGGTGGGGGTATTAATTGAGATTCCTGGCAATTACAATCATCCCATGCTATTGCCAAGATTAGCGAATCATTGTATAACTAGTATTGAATATTTTATGTAAGCTAAGATATTTTATTTAGGGTTGAAAATTGAATATAATTCTATTTCTCTATATTTTGATATGTGGTCGGTCTGAATATATTACATCAACGAATCAAGAAGGACTACCTCAATCTTCAGTCACATCTTTTTCTTTCTCCCTTTGTGTGGGTTCTTCCTTACAAACCCTTCAAGTGGGGTGGAGGAAGTAGTAGTTTCTAACACGTGCATCATTAGATAAAGAAGCCTACTTCATTAGTTTGATAAAAACAAGTTGTTGCACTAATCAAAAGAAATATATTACCAGAATCAAACATCAGTTAAAAAAGCACTACTCATATCTTGCTGGCGAATCATGTTCGTTGGTTTATCTGCAACAACTTGCTTTTGCATTCAAGTTTTGTGAATACATGGAAATAATTGTCAGGTTTCACTTAACTCTGTCTCTCTGAAATGATCTAACTCCGTACTTCGCATATCATAAAATATTTGTATCCCTAGTCGTGTTGTGTTGTGTTATACTATTAGATCTCTTTCATTTTTCACTGGATTTCCTTAAAATGTTTGTAATTTTATTCTTCAGTGCTTTAATTGTGGTTGCATTTCAAGTTAATCCGTATATGTATATATGGTCTTTGGATCTGTTAATAATATGCCCTCAATTTCTTTTATCGGCTAATAAAAAAAAAATTGGCCTAGAAAACGATTGATTTTGTTGTAGCATTTGATAGGCGCGTGTTAGTACTTATTTTGGTGAAAGAAGCATCAATAATTTCTTGATGAGAACGTTAAACAAAAGATATGACGGAAATTTTCAATGATGAGAACCTTAAACAAAAGATATGGCGGAAATTTTCATCACATTAGCTTGAGACATATATATGTTAGACAATTATTAGCAATAGGAATAACCACAAATTTATTGGTGAGGACATGTAACAACTCCGTCTGCTACATATGAACCTCACACTAGCCACTAAGCCCAAATTACTTGGTCAATTGGATTCACACCAGCCCACAAAAAAATTCATGGAAGTCAGAGCCCATATACTTCCTATATGGGATGGGGACATCATAATCTCTCTCTCTCAAATCCTTACGGTCCTAGGGAAGCCCAATCAATGCCTATAGCATATACCATTTGTGTAAACACCCGGGCTCGGGGACCCGGTTCGTTGCCTAAGCACCGCACACTGGCCCTCTAAACACAAATAACGTGGGTCTACTTGGCTTCTCACAAGCCCATCCAAAAATTCATGGATGTTATATGTGCTCAGTAGTAATAATGTGGAGGCTTATATGTCACAATCAAAGCATATATCTTTTCGATGTGAAATGGGGATAACACACGACAAGTGAAATCGGGGCAGATCCATTTACTAAAGGCGTCTCCAAAGATTTTGATAGAAGAACCTCAACTTGAATGGGGTTGAAGCCATTAATTTAGGTGTCCCCAATATTAGAACCGAACATTTTAACTACCATTACGAGGTATAAATGTTCAAAGGATAATAAATAATAACAGGTTATTGATTCATAACCGGTAAAAATATTGTAACGGTGAGTTGTATATTCTTGATTGAGAGGTTGTTTTCATAGAAGAACCTAGATACTTATACCTATGTGTAATATCAAGAATTGGTTCCGCTTCTATGTCAAAATAGGGCTTGAAATTGGGGTGTGTAAACAAAAAACCAGTTATAATAATGTGTAGTATTTATGAATTTGACAAAGAAATCTTGATTCAAGTACATAGCCAACACTGATTTCGTTTGATCTTTCAATAATATACACTATGTAATCGTTCAATTCAAAACAACACCTTTACTAAAGCATAAATTTACTCGTATGAGGGCATAATATTTACAAAACTAAGTGGGGGATTATTAATGTTAAGATACTTAGCTTTCTATAACTAAGTGAGAATGAATCCCACATAGAGTTGGCAAAATTGGTGTTTCAGTTATCTAATGGATGTTATCGGTTATTCATTAAAAAATCATGCTTTAAACTATTGTACATAATTCATTGTACAATACCTCAAAGTATGATAAAATCTTGATGGGTATATTATTTAGCACAGATTGCCACCCCTACCCACATGGGTTGAAAACAAAACCTGGATAAGTTTATTAGTAAGATTGCGTTTGATTCATTCAAATATTTGGATGACCACACACACACACAAATATATATCTATATATATATATATATATACACACACACACACACACACACACACTATTAGAGCAATTAAACAAGACTTGATGAGAAAATAAAGTAATCACAAGAACACAGATTTATGTGGTTCACCAACTTGGCTACGTCCACGGGGAGGGGAGAGAATATTGTTATCAATGGAGAAACAATTGCATAAGATCACACTAATCTACTTTGCATGAATTTTGATTACAAAATTTCTGACTGTGCAAATACTAGATCTAGAATTATTGATCTCTCCATTTTGTGTAAAACTGAGCAAACTGGGTAACTGAATTAATTTAGGAAAGAGGGAGTATATATACACATATGTATATACACAGCCTAAGTGCCTAATTAATTCTAACTAGGATTCCTTGGTTGACCAATTCTTATAAGGAATCTCATTCCTTATTAAATTGCTAATCCATGCCAAGAACCAACCAAAAATAACCCACTTGCCGTGTGGGCGCCTACTTACCTGTCCTTGGCGTTAATGTACATGGCGAAAGATCTTATCTTGCGCCTCAACTTCTGTTTTTATGGCTTTGGCCTGTTAGCCAAAAACATTTTTACTCCTGTTTCGGAATTACGAACTTGTTAATTTAACCCATTTAAATTTAGGCGTCCCAAAATTCAAAGGCATTAATCCTAACATACACATTGTTGATATGGCCCATTAATGGGTTCTAATTAATTTAGTGGGTAGAAGTTTGAAATGTACAATGATTAAACCAAAATATCATTTCACTAATGAATATATGATAAAGATTATCTCTGATTTGTATGGAAAATATGGTTTTCAATCAACTTCACAGAGGCAGATATAAGCTCGAATCTCGCAATCATTTCCATATATTCACACCATTGAATGCGAGAACAAATTAAGTTGTTGCGAATGAACAAATGAAAATATGTTGCTAAAAATAGATATCATTAAAACAAATATGCAGTTTTGATCATTCACGTAATTTCTTTGCGAGTTCGTGTAGTGGGCCTGATAATTGGTGTCTAAGAATATGACTACCCAAATATATAAATATCAAGATTCTGATGTAACTTTTATAAGAGAATATACCTTAATCTTTTTGTCTAATGAAATCTATCTTAACATAAGTCATGGTCAACGTCGAACTTATATTGTCCAATTTTGTTTTCTTGATCTCCAAGTACATTGATTAAACAAATGATACTGATTACTATCAATTCATTTGAGCACATCGATGCATTTATCAATCTTATTTATCGAGCGGTCTAGTAGATATTCCTTATGGAGAGGAACAATATTCATCTTGGTTATTCATTCTCGTCCACATAGTTCACAATAAGATCAATCATAACCTTTATCATTATCTGATTAAAGATAAAGTTTAGTTATGTCAAATATAATGTTACTTATGTAGGAAACCATGAGAACCTTAGGTCTAAGGATTCATATATAACTATTATGATATTATTTATGACATTTGACCATTCAATAATCTCATTAGGGGTCACCAGTTTCTTGTTTTCTAACAAAGTTTGTTGTTAACTAACAAAGTTTCTTGTTGTTATCTAACAATTAACTACATATTTAATCTGTATCACCATACATATAAGCATCCTATTATTATCGATTAAACTCATACTAATCTTTCTAACATTTATATAATAATAAACTTGTAAAACCTCTTTAAAATGAAACTATGACATAACATAAACGTCTTATATAGAGAAGTTGGCTAAGTAAATATACAGAAGTCTTGAGCAGGAATAATAAAAAAAGTAGAACAAAATTTTGCAAATGAATTTGAATCTAATAATGTTCTTGTTAGTCAAAATTGTACATTGCTACAAGTATGATTGTGTAGGATGTTTTGAATCTATAATTGTTCTTGTGATTTCTCAAAATGGAATATAGAATGGTAGTAAAAAAGGTATATATATATATATATAAGGTAAATTATAAAATAGGGCCTAAAGTCCTCGGAGTGGTGCCAGTTTGGGGCCCGACGTGCAAAATTTAGCAAAATAGGGCCTGACTTGACACTTTGTTAGCAAAATATGGCTTTTAAATGTTTTTCGTTAGAAAAGTCAGTTATGAGGTGCGGGGCTTTGCATCTGACATTCGTTGGGCTAGTCACATGTGATTTGCATGTGATTGACGAAATGGATCAATTTGAAAGGAGAATTAGTTCTTAAGGGGTTAAATGTTAATACTTAAACTTATAGTCGCAAAATATGAATTTTCAAGTTTTAAATTAAAAATTTGAAATAAAATAACTAATATATTAAAAGTTTTATTTTAATTAGTTTTAAATATATAAATAAATAAATTATTTTTGACAAAATAATTTTGACAATTATTTTTGACAAAATAATTTTGACAATTATTTTTTCAGATCTAAATAAAAATATAAATTTTAAAATTTTAAAATAAAACAACCAAATTAATTATTTTCTATGAAAAAAAAAATATTTTTACCAGATATTTATCTCCGCTTCTAACCTCCATCTTCGCCATCTCTCTCGTCTCGAAACACCATCAACCACCATCTTCATCAATGTAGATGGACAAAACTTATCAATTTTATTTGAAAATAATATTCTTGAGAGGAAATGATTATTTATTTAAAATTTAAAAATTATCAAATTTCTTTAGAATTTAGAATATTTTTCTTTAGATCCGAACAAAAATATCATCAAAAATATTATTTATTTATGTTTTAAAAAATTAAATATATTAGTTATTTTAATTTAACTTTTTAATTTAAAATTTGAATACTTAGATTTTGAAACTTTAAGTTTAAGTATTTACATTTAACCCCTTAAGAACTAATTCTCATTTTAAATTCATCCATTTCGTCAATTACTTGCAAATCACATGTCACTTAACTGACTTTTCTAACGAAACCCGTTAAAAAGCCCTATTTTGCTAACAAAGTGTCAAGTTAGGCCCTATTTCGCTAAATTTTGCACGTCAGGCCCCAAACTGGCACCACTCTGAGGACTTTAGGCCCTATTTTGCATATCATAGAAATGCAATATATTGTGTGAGCGTAAAATGTTGGCGCATTCTGTTTTCGGGTTCAAGTTTTCATTCTGTTTTAATTTTTTTACTTTATGGTGGTAGACAACCTATGATGCTCGGACTCTGGTACGAGTGTTTGACATGGATACGGATCCGAGTGTCGGATCCTCTAACATTGTAAGATTTTACACCAAATATAGTGTAAAATAGACACATCAACACCCATGTTGTGCGGTGTCGACAGGGGTACGACGAGGTAAATTGGAGAGTCTGAGCATCACAGAAGGCGACAAGTGTTGTGTTGATGTTTGTCTTTCCCGTGGCCAATAATTAACAACAATTTTTTTGATAATTTAAAACTTTATTTTATACTTTTAATTTTTGTAGTATGATAAATAACTATTTCGACAATGTGCTTGTCTTTGAATTCTAAATTTTTGCTGTTCAAACGTCTTGTCTTGCTATTATATTTGGAATTGTGTCATTTATTCAATCAGTTATTCTTGTTCATAATGTGTTCTAACTTCTAAGCATTGTTTTAAAGTTTTAACATATGTTGTGTATATGTATAGATTATATATGGAGTATTTTGGTAGCATTTTTTTTAATAATTATTCTGCCTTTCTTCCTTTAATCGCCTTTCAAACGCCTCACCTTTTGACTTTTTCAGCATGTCCCTCGTGCCACTAGTCTTTCGCCTTTAATAACTGCTCAAATATCATGTTCCTTTCGTCTACATTTTGGGTTTCATGTTTATGATTTTTGATGTTTTAGATTTTATGAGTCAGAACATTTGACTGGTGGATACTAGGATTGTTCTGTCGTCACAATATATTTCAGGACTCTACAACTGCCTTAATCTTGGCCTCATTAGCTTCCAGAAGTGTATATTTGGCTTCATATTCGTTTCATCATTCTCAATCTGATTTCAATTTTTGGCTTTCGATGCTGAAGAAGTTTTCCAAGTAGGTCACTAATTTTTCTTGCATGCTTTTTACCCGCTTCTAGTTGTTTGTGACCTCAAATCTTTGCAAAGATGGTTCTCACTTGATCTCAACGAAAAAGAAGAAGAACCTCAGTAAACGAGGATTATTACCTCAATAAAAAGGACTTCATTAGTAGGTTACCTGATGGTATTCTCCTCTCCATTCTTGAAAACCTTCCAGATAGAGATTCCACAAGAACCTCTACGTTGGCACGGAGGTGGAAATATTTATGGAAGTCAATGTCGGTCATAGTTGTTAATGATTGTACGGAAGAAGACGGAGGAACGGATTCAACCAAGTTCTTGACTAGCTTCATCCGCAAGAATCCAATCGACAAGTTGAAACGCTTTTCAGTACACCTCAGGTATAAGGGAGATAGATTAGACTCCTGCACCAAATGGATATCTTTTGCTGTTTCAAAGAATGTACTTTTCAGTACACCTCAGGTATAAGGGAGATAGATTAGACTCCTGCACCAAATGGATATCTTTTGCTGTTTCAAAGAATGTAGTACAACTGAGCTTGGAGTTGTACATTCGTGAGTTGTACTGGAAGGAAAAACCATATCCTATTGTACATCTCCCTAAGATTTTTTTCAACTCTTCTTCATTGGTTCGCGTGAAACTCACATTTGCGAACCTTGACCCGCTTCCCAATTTCCATCTTCCATCACTAAGAGATCTTCAGCTTGACAGATCTCAACTTTTCCCAATTTCCATCTTCCATCACTAAGAGATCTTCAGCTTGACAGATCTCAACTTCCAGATGATGAAGTTGAAAAAATTACAGCCAACAGCCCGGTTCTTGAATATTTGCTTCTCAGCAACTGTAACAGGGACAAAGACCTGAAGATAAATGTTGCCGCACATTCTAATTTGTCGACAATTGTTGTTGATGACAAAGATCGGCTCTCCGTTTCCGTTGGACAATCCCCTGAAACAACAATATTTGCTCAAAAAGTGACAACATTATCGATTATGTGTAGTACAAACATGAGGAAATACTCCTTGGATAATGTACCTGATGTTGTTGAAGCAACGGTAGATTTAATGGAAAGCTATCCAGTGTATATTGATCTGGGTTTTGAGCATCATGTAAGAGAGAAAATTGTGAGTTTACTTGAGAAATTATCGCATGCAAAGACGCTTCGTCTCTGCCCTAGGTGCATTCTGGTAAGCAGAAAATTGTGAGTTTACTTGAGACATATGGAGTACATGATTCTTTCATATGTGTTGGTCAACTGACATAATCTGTTTTCCATTTGCAGTATACATTTGGGAATCTGGAAATGGATGTTCAAGGAATCATGGATAAAAGGGAGTTGTGTCCTTTGGAAAGGCTGACTAGAGTTGAGTTTAAGAATCTAAACGGGTACTATCAGAGGTGGGAGGAAGGGAAATTCAAGGTGAGGAGGTTTTTTAGTCGATGCGAGAACGGGATTGAGCTGCTAAACGGTTTAAAGTCGTCTCCCTTTCTCAATGTGCAGCAGTTCCGTTTCACTACTAGCCAGCAGCAGTTTGAGACAACTGCAGTTTCTGATTTTATTTAAAAGACTACTTTTATTGCAATATCTCCGTTTTCGTTTGGGAGGTCATTTTGTTGTTTGCTACAGTTTCGTTTTAAGATGGTCCTGGATTTGTTTCAAACAACGCATAAGGAGTTCCTGCTTCTCGGATTTGGTCTGAATTCAAACTTATATTGAAATAAACAGATATAGGGGCTCATATGATTTATTTACCAGGATGCGAAATTAGATGCATCAGAAATATTCATAGGTTGGCTAGCACTGTAGCTGAAAACCATTACTCTCCCAGTCTCCCTGTTCTCAAATGAATATCTTTTTTTTTTTTTCCAGTCACTTTTGAAATGAAGGTAATCGTCTTCAAGAATTTTTTTTCCTAAAAACGAAGGTATTTTTTATGAAAAAATTGTCCCTCTTATTTATTTACAGTTTTTTTTTCCCACTGGTCTCTTTACTCTTGCAAAATTAAATATTTGGAAAGAGAACATAACTTGTTGTTGTCGATTGCAAATTATACGCTTTTCCCAAATAGAAGAAAATATTATTTGCTATGGGTAATAGCAAACTATATTTACCCCCAAAAGACATTTTTGTTATACTAATTTTTCAAACACGTTGGTAGAGACATTATTTCTTCAATGGTAATAATACCAAACACTCGTAGAATTTAATCAAATACGAAGATTTGGAAGGAAAAAAACCCAATGTTTATTAAACGGCAAAAACTGTCTTTGAAACCCTAGAACAATGAATATAAAGTGTTCAGCAACCCTAACTCAAAATAACCCTAAAACTGCAAAATTACGAAAAAGTCAAAAACAAACTGATAAAACTTCAAAAGGCCGTTTGAGGCCCTTAGAAGCGGAATTTGGGATTTTTAAAGCTTGGTCAGGAGGAAAAGCCCGATGACTTTAGTTCCTCTCGAAAAGACGATCGTTTTGATATGATGTGCGTCCCGTAACTCCTCTGAAGTCAAAAGTTACGCCCTTTACAATCAAACTCTTCCAAAAGCTCGATCGCGAGCTCGTCGACTACATCATGCTTAATTCCCAGGAAACTCCTCCAGTTTCATGTGTAGTCTTATATAAACGACGAACTGATTTTTTTCTTTTTATGAATGTAGAAACATAGATCTTTTTTAACCAATGCTTTTATGCATTCTGGAACCTTCTGAATCAAATATTTTATTTTTCTATGCTCACTGAAATTTGTTCTACAGAAACTGAAAAGTAGCTTCATTGAATATGTTCTCTTGACTTTTGGTTTGGCCTTCAGTGAACTTATCTCCATGAGAAGCTCATGTGTCAGAAAGAGAATGTGTGTAAATCTAGGTGAGAGAATGTTTTTTTATTTATATTAATTCATAATACCACGAAAGTTACAACTGAGTCTATAAATAGGCTAACACAAATTTTCATAATGTGATTCGAACTCCTTCCCTCCGCATGGTAAGCTAACACATGATACCACTGTAGCTAGAGCTCTTTAGTATCTGGGTGAGAGTGTGCGTGGACCAAAAATGACTGCAATGACGCTCCCTTTGATACCAATATTTGGATCCTTTACTTGTTGAAGAGGTCTCTTATTTATAGCTAAAAATAGACTCAAAGTACTTGTTGCATGACAAGGAGGATGTCGTACAACATTCATGTGAATGTACGTGTTTGTCGTACGACAAGCGTGCTTACTGTACGAGACTTAACTTTTTTAGAATCATCTGCATGCAAGAACACATTAAGGAGATGTGAAAGGCCCTGTTAACTTAATGAACAGATAGGTTAAAACTTGGACAGCTAAGCTGTTGAGGAATAATGACTAAAAGAGATATGCAGCTGAATATAAATAAATGAATAAAGAAAGAAACAATGTGTAGTGTGTGTGTAAGTGTATGGACAAGAGTGTACACAGTATTTTTTAAGTGGTTCAGAGGCAAAAACCTTCTCAAAAACCACCCCCACTGTTGACAACAGTGAGATCAATTCACTATAATAATCTCTTCAATAAGAGTTACAAAAATTGATAAGGCAAGTTCCTAGAACCCCCTCTTTAATTGACACTTCAATTAAGGTTGCTTCTTCCAAAGCAGAAAAGAAAAGAAAAAGAAAATTCACAAGAGTGTTTACACAATAGCTTGGTTTAAAACTGGGTTGATGGGGGTTGTAACTAGGTGCTAGATGGCACAATATTTGCAGTTTTTTTTTTTTGTAAATGGTCAAGACTGCAGAGGTTGGCAGAAGATGTGTGTAAAGGGAATAAAAAGGGTTACTTGAAAACACGCCATTATGCTCCTTTATATAGGGGTTGGCATATAGCCTTTGGGGGACAAAGGTACAGAGGAGTAATGGTTCATCTTGACTGTAGTTAGTCAAGGTTTTGACTGACACGCTAGTCAGTTTCCATTGGATGCTAGTTGTCAGTTGAGGTGAAGGCTATGCAGGCTTGATCAAGCTTCAATATGAGTTATTCCAATGATTGGGAGAATGGCCTATCATTGGAATAATCATTCTTCAAAGATCTGATGTGGCAGAGAAAGTTGTTGGTCAACAACAGTCTTAGCTGTTGAAGCAAGGTGTCTTAGCTGTTGGGCCTTTAAGGCTTTTTCTGTTGAAGTTTGTTTGAAATTTGCATCTTTATAATTCATTTGAATGTATAAGGGTCTGTAAATGATGGTTCTTCAGTTTGTTTGATGAAAAGATGATAGGTAGATCATGTAAGGATTTAACTGTTGACTTGTGTAAATGCAGGACAGCTTAGCTGTTGAACTTGTACTAGGTTACCTGTGCTCAGGTCTTTGTATTCATCATGTAATCAAATAAGTTTGATTATTTATTTGTCAAAACATTGTTGCTATGATTAATTTGTGATTAAGCATAGTGAGGTACTAACAATTTCCCCCTTTTTGGTAAATAAATAATGGTTGATTTTATACCTGCACAAAATATGCTAAAGGGTAGAAATACCAATGAAGAAAGATTCTTCCTTATTAAGCCACTTGTGCATACAGACCATGTTAATCATAAAACAAACTGAAATGTACTGAATGTAAATAAACAGTAAAAGAACTGAAAAAGGGAAAATAGTTCTGAACAACTAACCAGGAACTAATGAGGTAAAAACAAACCAATTTAATCTAATCCATCTTTGGCATGCTTGACTTGGTGAATGGATGCAAGTTATTGAAGAAGATCTTTCTTCTTTACTGGTTCATCACCTCTGTAGTACATCTCATTGTTCCAATCGATACACATCATGTAGTTGTAGGAAAAATTCTGATCTTGCATGGCCAGCAGCTGAGCTTTTGTGAGAACTAGTTGATCTGGCTTGAGTCTTGGGCCAATCCATGTCTGTAGCTGCTGAGGAGTCATACTGTCTTCTTTGAAAGACACCCCCATGTCAGATTCCTTGTATAGGGAGACAGACCTTTTCTTGGTATGTTTGACATGTTTGATTGGAGGAGGATGGGTGAAATAGGAGTATATGGATGCTTGAGATGGTTTAGGGGGAATGAATTGACTACTGGGAGGAGGATGAGGAAAGGTTGATTGGGTTGGCTGTTCAGAAGACGGAGGGGTTGGATTGTCACTTCTGTGAAAAATGAATTCAGAGACATCAGCAAGTTTGTTTAGGAGGGCAGACTTAAGTTGTCTAATAAGAGAGGCAGCGAATTGATTGAAGTCAGAGTATGTGATGTAGTATGGTGGAGTGTATTTGAAAGGATCAGAGTTGGGAGGGAGATTTGTAATCTTTGATCTGATTTTTTTGTGGAATGGAGGAGTAGGAGGAGGTAAGCCTTGGGGATACACAATAGAGATGGGGTAGACATTCTTTACAATTATCCCAATGATGCAACTTTTCTTGGACAGCAGAGTCCAGAACACAGATTGTGCAAATTGAACGTAGAGTACACATACACAAGAGAGGATGGTGTGTACATACATTTAAGAAGGTTGTTTGATATTAATTGGGAAAAAACAAATTCCCATTCAGGCAGATGAGAAAGAGCTAGCGGCTTGGGAAGAGATGGAGCAGAAAAGAGTAATGAGGATTGAATGGTGGCTCTAAATTTCTTCCATTCTTCATAGGCATATAAGAGTTGACCTCCAATGTTTCTTGCATGGATGGTCATATAGGTCTTGGTCATTTCTCAAAGTAAGGATAAATGGTGGGGATTGAGCAGAGATGGGAGGGTAGAGATGGAACCAAACTTTTTATGGGCTTCAAGAACAACTTTGATGGAGAAGTCTATGTCACAATCAAGAGCCCAAAAACTTGGAGTGGGCATGAAGGCGTCAAGATCAAACTGAGACTGAGGTTTAGTCTTAGTGGGAGGGATAGTTGTTGGGACAGACTAGGGAATGACTATCGAGGTTTTAGAGACAAATGATCCACCTTGGCCTTGGGAAAGTCTAGCATCTCTTATTCTCATAAAATCAAAGGCCTTGAGGGCTTCATCTAAAGAGAATTTATTGGATAGCTATTCAAAGAGGGCTGTACTGGATTCTTCAGAAAGATTAGAGACTGTTTTCTCTTTAATAAACTCAATGAGTATTGGATTAAACACTGGGAGGACAACAAGGTGAGAAGGAATGTCTGGAGGAAGAGGAACATATGCTTGGGGTGAGATTGAAGGTGTAGAATCAGATGAGGTCTTAGCTGTTGAGAAGGTTTCAAGGGCAGGTGAGTTCCCCCTTAACCTAGTAGGGCTATCTAGCCTAGGAGAGTTCCCCCCTATGGGTTTCAACTAGGGTAAGGATTAAAGGAGTTTGAGAGTGCAATTGTAAAATGCCTTCTAGTGCAGACATATGTTCAGAACTAGAGGTATGTTTGGGGGAAGGGGTTGACTCCAATCTGGACATTTTATGAACTGGGGAGTATAACTCAGGGCTTCTTGGCTTAAAAACATAGTCATCAGCATTGGAGGAAGAAGAGGTTACCTTAGCTAGGTCTCCAGAATTAGGGTTAGCTATTGGCTTATGAGCAGTTTCCTGCACCTTAGTTGTTGAGTCAATCTCCATGTTTTGCTGCCCAGCTGCTGGGCCACCTTGATCATCTTCTGAATCCACTTCCATTGGGGTTCCAGTCCTATGCTTAGCTGCCTTGATTGTAGAAAACTGTTGTTGGAGGGTCTGTTGTACATCAATTTCTTCTTCATCAAGTTCTTTTACATCACTTGAATTGCTGGGCTTCTGAACCTCAGATTCTCCTTCACTCAAAGGGGCTCTATCATCAACAAACACTTTGCTGTGATCCTTTTGAATGGTCTTGACTATCTCAAACTCACCTGTTGAGTTCTCATAACTGGTGGGAGGTAGGGAGGATTCTTTTGAGGTTGATCTTAAGGAATCACTGGAGGTTGATGAGGATGATGAAGGAGGTTCATTAATTTTCCTCTTTCCTTTTCCTTTGACAACTCTTGTTTTTCTTCTTATTGGTTGATCCTTAACTATTGACCTTGTGGGCATTCTCCTGACTGGGGAAGACTTAGTTGTTGAAGCTTGTTTTGTCTTCTTAGCTGTTCTTTCTTTTACAGGCTGGGCTGGAGGTTGCTTGGCTGTTGTAGATTTGGTTTTGGTTTGCTTAGTTTTTCCTTCTTTGGGACCTTTGAGTTGAAGGGGTTTCTTGCCAAACTTTTTGGTTAAGCTAAGAGGGATGGAGTGGCACCATTGTGTACTGAGGGGTGTTGGGTTTTGATGCATCATGCGCAGCGGAATAAAACATAAGATCAAACACCCATAAGCCCAGATCCGTGCATGTTGATTAGATTAAATATAAGATGAAAGAAAACATACCCTTGAATATCGAATCCATGAACACAGACTTTAAGGTGCTAAAGCAAATACCCTCTATCGATATCCACGTGTCGAACGGATATCAAGAACACCTTCTTGATCTGGATTTCTAGACCCAAGGCTTGATGAAAAAACTATTTCTTCACAGGAATTACTTTGCTTCAATGATTATTGTATTTTTATGATCATGGATCACAAAATAAATAATCCTACCTCTCTATAATTTATTGTTTCTAAAACAATGGTTATTGATTTCCAAAATCAACATTAGAGGCTATCAAACTCGGTTTCATATCTTATATGAGGGTTTGAGCCGTACGGTGGCCAGTTAAATATTCCCATAATTTTAGCCTTTTTTCCAATCCGTTCTATTGTGTGTGACCCAATAGGATTATACTAAGTTGGCAACGAGTCCAAACCATTCAGAACCCGCAAGTCATAAGCAGACTCTAGCAAACCATTATGACTACCCAATTAGTATAACTTTGAAAGTCCAAAGTTACCTTATAGAACATATCACAATCCCTTTGTCACGCGATATCATATTGGACATAAGTCATGGTCCATGTCAACTTATGTTGTCCAATGCTTTCTCGATCCCGAGTAGATTAATATGAGCAAATGACATTGAAGACTTCTATTCATTTGGGTACGGCCGTACACTATTATCAATTTCACTCATCGAGTGGCCAAGCAGATATCTCTCTTGATAGAGGGACAAATCCCATCTCGACTTATCATTTTTCCCTACAATAATCCAATTATGCCAATCATAGCCTTTATAACCACCCGGTTAGGGGTAGCATCTGAGTACGTCAAACATAATGTTCATCATGTGGAAGACCATAATAATCTCAGGTCTAAGGATTCAAATGATATAACTATTATGAGATTTAATTATGACATTTGACCATGACATAAATCTCATAACGGGTCTATCCAGTACCTTGTTCTCCAACAAGTACCCACAAGTTTAATCCGCATCCTATGCACCATAATCATCATATGATTAACCATTAAACTCATGCTAGCCCTACATAAGTGCTAGGGACAATGATTATTATAATAAACATGCAAAAGATATAATAATCGGATTTGTTATCTCTATAACAATGAAGCTATGATATAACACACAAGCCTTTCTCAATGGCCTAGGGCATAATGTCCAACAATCTCCCACTTACACTAGGCCCAATCAACATGTATCCAATACCCATTGAGCTTAGTTATGATCTCCATCATAATTGCAAGCGATCTTATGTAAGATGATTATCCTTGTTATCATCATATGGTATTTTGCATATTTTGACATCTCTCATCTTTGACGATTTCTTGAAAAAGATAGAAACGTCCGAGTATATGTTTAGATAAGACATTGGAGACTTGGATTGTATAATAACAATTATTAGCACAATGAAGGTCCATTAACTCAATGACACTAGAAACGATTTCTAGTTTTCTAATTAGTATCATTGATCAAAACAATTTTCTAGTTGCATCACATGCCACTAGATACTCAACCTTTTGTAGAATAGTAATGGTACATTTAGAACTCTTCTAACACCATTAATAAACATAGACATGTATTTATACTGCAATATTTATCTTTGTTGGTTTGTAAGAAAGCATCTCTGTAACTATTTAAAGATCATCTTTCATTCCATCAAAGATCACGAATGCATCCTTTAGTTCCTTTTCAAGTACATAAGGATGTTTCTCAACTAGTGACTTTCACTAGAGTCCGATTGGTATTATCTCATCATACTCCAAGTATATAAGACATCCGGTCCTAGTACATTAACATGGCTTACATGATAGATCCAATTGCCGAAGCATATGAAATCCTAATTATGTGCTCTTGCTCATTAGTCTTCCAATAAGACTAAGTCTTGTCAAGAGTGATGCCATTAGACATTTGCAAGTAACCTCTCCAAGAGTCTTGCATAGTGAACTTTTCACTATATTGTCTATATTATTACTTTGACTTTAACCAATCAACCTTATAGATTTATCTCCAAAAATCAGTCCAAGGATATAGGCGGCTTTATCCAAGTCTTTTATTTAGAAACTCTTTCAAAATGGATTATATGTCAACCACATATATAAGACTAGGAATTATTATTATGCTCCCACTAAATTTATTGTAATCACAAGTCTCATCTTTGATGAATTCAAACCTTTCGAATACTACATCAAAATGGAAATTTCTCTCCAATTATTTTGCTTTAATCCATCTCATGGATTTTAGCAACTTGCATATTTTATTAGAATATTATGGATCAAAACTTTTAGGTTGTATCAAACACATCCTAAAGTAAGTTCCTGTTAAGGAATATAGTTTTGACATCCATCTATCATATTTCATATTCAAAATATAAGGTCATGACAATAAGAATTCTAATAACATTAAGCATCACTATGGGTGATAAAGTTTTATCATAATCGACATTATTAATTAACTTTACTCAATTAGTCGTGCTTTATTAATATGCACCTTGCGATCCATGTCCGTTTTCTCCAAGAAAACTCATTTTCTATCCTTTGGTTTTTAAGCCTTAGGGTAGAATAATCAAGTTTGAAACTTGATTATGATACATGGATTACACTTTTAGATGTTATGACTCCAAGTTATTGATCTAAATCTGGAGCGGACTTTGCATCTTAATAGGTAATAGGTCAATCATTCGCAATGATATCTTCCTAATTACTTTCTATTACGAGAAATCATATTTCTTGTTATAGATAGTATCCTATTAGTTATGCAAATTACTTGTGTATATTTGAACGAATTTTCACAACTCCTTGTGAGACTTTGTTCAACTTTCATCTTAGGTTCTATGTCATTTTCTGAGTCTCAAACTCTTCGAGATAAATTTTACTCCCACTAGTTCTTTAGAGATAAACGATTTATCTAGAAAGTGCTATTTAGAGTAACAAACGATTTTTACTCTTTAAAGGGTGTAAAATCAATATCATTAAGATATCCCATGAAAAATGCATTAGTTAGATTTGGGTGTGATTTTGTCCAAGACAACACTTTTCTCAAAAGCATCACATCACAAATCTTAATGTAAGACAAACCAAGTTTTCTTTCATTACATATCTAATATGGTATCAGTCGAACCTCCTTAGATGAAACTCATTTATAGTGTAAAGCGCAGCTGTTTCCAGCACATAATCGAGAAGGTTAATTAAAGATCAATTTTACTTATAATGAGGTAAAAGACAGCAGTTTGCAGACGATCTGCAGATTTCTTTAAACAAGGATCGTACGGCTTATTACTAGGCGTACGCCTAAACAGTAGCCGTATGGTTGTTGTTTTCAGATTCTGTATTTCTTATTCTTGCAGACTTACTGCAGAATTCTCATCAAGTCTATGGTTCAAATATTCATTACTTTGATCAGATTAGAGTACACAAATACTTTTGCCATGAGATACCGAAATCCTTTCCAAGCATTGTTACTTTCGTGAACTGCATACATCAATATGTATAAGTCCAAAAGAGTATTTTCCTTTTAATAATAATTAGTAAGAGGTGTCTTAATCAATATCCAAGATTCACATATATCACATAATTCAAAATCATGTGAATTTAAAAGCCCGTCCCATGGAATTTTAGATATGTGTTTCTTATTATTGATATAGACATCAATGCTTTAAGAATGTAACACTTACATCTTTAGATTCAGATTTCCATTATTTACGTTATACTCATAATTTTGTTCTTCCAAGATAAGGATATAAAGTCCCATTTATATGATTAGCAATACAATAAAGCAAATCATATTTTATGGAACACTTTCTTATTCGAAATAAGAAATATCCATAATCTTCTAATGAAGAAACCAAATAATATTTCTACTTAAAGTAGGAACATCACAACATTGTTCAAAATAATTATGAACCCACTAGGTAAAGACACTTCGCAAGTTCCTATGATCAATGTTGCAACCATTGCATCATTATCAACACATAGGTTAATCTTTTACCCTTTTAAGTAGAATTTTAACATAAATACTTGAAGTGGTAGTCCTACTACCCTTCCTTTTGATCTTTTAATTCATATTCTAATTCTTCCAATGGTCAATCATATTGCCATGGTAGCAATTGCATCCATAGGATTTTAGGTTTATCCACAAATAATTCCTTTTAGGCTTAACAACTATTGTCTTGCCTTTATCTTAAATCCTTGTCCTTATTAACCTTTAGAGTTTGAGAAGGTTTACATCTGATATTAAGACTTAGTATTTTAAACATCAAATGTCGCTCATGAATTAATATCAAATCCGTTTGTTAGTTCCATAAATCTCATAGAACGGGTCATGTCCAGTACCTTGTTCCAAACAAGTACCCATAAATCTAACATGATCATCCCATGATCATTTAGCCTTTATACTAGTCCTCAACAAGTACTAGGGACAGAGATTATTATAAGTAAACATGAACAACAATAATAATCAAAATATCTCTTTATTAATATGAATGATAACAATTACAATGTTTAATAAACGTGCCTAGGACACCAACACCAACACTTATAGTATCCAAATGAATCACCATTTTCACTTATAGGCTTTACTGATTCAGATTATGCTGGATGCAATTTGGATAGAAAATCAACAAGTGGAGGATGTCAATTCATTAGATCTAGAATTATTTCTTGGTCTAGCAAAAAACAAACCTCTGTAGCAACCTCAACAGCTGAGACTGAATATGTTGCAGCTGGTCTTTGCTGTTCACAAATCCTGTACCTTAGAAGTCAACTTCAAGACTTTGGTATGAATATGTCCAATATTCCTATATTTTGTGACAATTCAAGTACTATTGCTATGACTGAGAACCCTGTTCAACACTCTAAAACAAAGCATATTGAAGTCTGACACCAGTTCATAAGAGATCATGTTGAAAAAGGGAACATTAATTTGGCCAAAGTAGGCACTGAAGACTATATTGCTGATATTTTAACTAAAGCTATGTATGAGAAAAGATTTGAAATTTTAAGAGAAATGTTAGGGATTAACTTGCCAAAACAAAGGGAAAATTATAATTTCATTTCATAAGATAATGTTACATAGAGAAATGAGGGTTAGCTGTTCACAAACCTCAACAGCTAACCTAGGTAAAGATCTATTACAGAAAGTCAAAATTTGCCTTATCTCATATTTAGACCCCAAAACATGTCCTACCTATCCTAGTTACTTCCAAGACTGCAAAATAGTATATCCTACCTCAAAAGTTCTCCTAAAAATTACTAGTCCTTCACTGAACAGCTAAGCCTACAAAACAAGTTGTTCCCAGTTCTCTCTTCCCAAAGCTTACTTCCCCCCCAGCTTTTGATCCCTCAGCTGATGTGTCATGCTGATTTCCCCCCCCCCCATATGGACTTGCCTCTGCATTTTGACTTGTTTCACCATACCTCTCAAGCCATATGGGATGCCTTTTCATGAAAGGATCTATTGCAGTCACTATAAACTGCAAAGAAGAGCATTGCGTGTGAGGCCACCACTCCATAACCTAATCATCATTTTGAAAGTCCTCCAAAGGGGACAAGAAGCTAAAAGTGCCTGAGTAAGGGTCACTTTCATAAGCCATAAAAGCCACATCAGTAGGAGGTCCCTCTTCTTCAACATCATGAACTCTTGGTGGACTGCAACACCTCATATACTTCTTGAATAGCTTAGCATATGTTTTAGGTGGTGATGTTGTTACTCCATCTTAGTTATCACCCTCCCCTTCCAAGATTGTAACATTCAGAGACAAACTATCCCTAGTTACAGATTGGTACGGCCTCTCAATAGCTTCTGTCTGTTCAACAGCTAAGCCATTCTCACCAACAGCTAAGATCTCAGTCTTCACTCCAGATGGATCTCCTTTCACAATTGTCTTACTCTCTTGCTGACCAACTACAACTTATTTCCCTACATACTCTTCAACCTCTATTGTTGCACCAAACAGTTGCAACAATGTAACTTTTCTCTCTCCCTCAGTCTCCTCAACCTTTGATTTCCCTTTCTCCTTGGCTATTTCTGCCAATCTTGCCTGTTCATACTCTATCATGGACTCCCTCTCATCTTCCCACTCTTTCTTCCTCTTTTCTCTCTCCCTGATCTCATCAGGTTTCAAAGGATGATCATTTGGTAGTTGATCAACCTCCTCAACCAGAACATGATCATTTTGAACCCTATAAGAGATAAACTCTCTTTCAAATCTCTCTTCCTCTGTCTCAACAACACTTGGACATTTGAACATAATTTTTTTGGCTCTCTGAGACATCTTTCTAGGACTAAACTTAGAGAAAAATCTACCCATCAGTTCTAAAAATGGCAAATAACTCAAGTGTGAAGCTCTACAGCTGAGACTCTGGTCTACTTATAGTAAAAATGCTCATTAATGTAATAGCATTAATTATTATATTTTACCATAAAGTTGTTGAAACACTCTAGAGCCCATAAAATGTTATTAGTCATGATGGCAAAATTTTAAATTTTGGTTGAATTTTTGCCCAATATATTTGATGTGATTTGGCTAAAGGAATGTTGACGTTTGTCAGTCAAACTAAATTTATATGCCTCAATGTTCTTATAGCCACCCTCATTTTTCAAGAGTAAATGATCAACATATTAAATTTTACCTTTTCTAACATGTTTCACTGTTGAATGAACAGTAATAGGGGACAATGGTTACTGTTCACCAATGGCTCATTAACTCCCACGTTCTCTCTCTCCCTAAATGTAACCGTTACTCTCGCCCACTAAACCACGATTCACTTCTCAAACATTTATCAACATTTCCAATAGTGATTCCATTCCAATTTGTTCAAATTTTGATTCCTCTGCCTCAAACCCTAACCCCTGTTCTTGCTCCATTTCTCTAAATCAATGGCTACTTCTGAAGAATCACATGGTTACTATATCGAAAATGATTTCTTCCTTGATGAAGCAGGTGCCTACGTTCAAGGAATTCTTGAAGCCAACAGTCTCATCCAAATGCTAACAGCTAAGCCCCCCATCCTTGAAAATGCTTGCAGAGAAATTTATAGAAATGATTACAGGAACACTGAAAACACTATCCTCACCTTCCTAAACACTATACATTTCTCAATGACTCAAGAAGATGTAAAAATCACTTATGGAATTCCAAACAATCCCACAGACATTGAGGATATTTGGAACTCATTAATGGATAATGAGTTTAAACCCCTATACAGAACCTTCACAAACCAAACCAATTGCAACTATTTATCCCTCAAAAAACAACCAATTTTTAAGAGAAACCTGTCTAGAAACAACTCAGCCTTGAGTGATGTAGTGATCAAAGGTCTGTGTGGAAAGCAATCATCCCTTGATCAGCTAAGTGCAGCAGAGTGGAAGCAAGCCCTTAGTCTCATCAGAGGCAATGTAAATTGGTGTGCAATTATGCTTAACAATTTCAACCTGGAGAGAGCCCCATCCTTGACAAAGCCCAATGCAAGATTCATAAAGCCTAACCTGTTCAAGTTCATGAGTGGAATTCTGCTTAAGAAGTTCACTACAATTGAACAATCCCTTAACACAAAGTGGTGCCTTTCCATTCCCTTAAGTACAACCAAGAAATTTGACAAGAAACCCTTTCTCTCAAGGGTCCTAAAGAAGGAACAGCCAAGCCAGCTAAAGCCAAGTCCCCAACAGCCAAGCCAGCCAAATCTAGGTCCCCAACAGTCTAGTCACCAAAAGCCAGGCAACCAACAGCTAAGCCATCCATAGTTAAAAAGAAAGCTAAGAAGCCAACAACCAAGGTTCCTCCAAAAAGAAGAAAAACTAGGGAAGTCAAAGGCAAAGGAAAGAAGAAAATGAATGAACCTCCATCCTCATCCTCATTAACTTCCAGTGAATTCTTAAAATCTACCTCAATGAATCCTCACTAGCTCCCACAAGCCATGAACAAACAACAGTTGAGTTTGAGGTGATCAAGCCCATCCAAAGGGATCACAACAAAATCTATATTGATGATGAGACCCCTATGAGTGAAGGAGAACCTGAAGTCCAAAAGCCAAGTGATTCCAATGATCCATAGGAAATAGATGTAGAAGAGTTTACTGTTCAACAAGATCTTGCAGAACAATTTGACCAATTTCAAGCAGCTGAGCATGATTCTGGAGTACCAATGGAAGAAGACCAAACAGCTGAGCAGGATGATCCAACAGCTGAGACAGAAAACATAGAAATTGAGTCAACAGCTGAGCCCCCTCTCAATGACAAAGACAAGGTAAAATCTTCTTCCTCCTCTGCTGGTGGTTTTATTGTTAAAAGAAGACTTTCAAGATCTCCCCCTCCCTCACACAAAAAATTAAGACACACATCTCCATCCTCTCCTAAAAACACCTCAAGCTCTGAACACTTATCAATAGTGGAAGCCATCCTCAATATACACTCACCACCATCTCCAACTCCTCAAACCCTTGCATCTGTTGAAACTTAGAGGGGGAACTCACCTAGGTCAGAAAGCCCTAAAATGTCAAGGGGGAACTCATCTATCCCTGAAACACTTCCAACAGATGAGACCACTTCTGTCCATGATCCACTTGTCTCATAACAAGAGTATGTACCTCTTGCCCCAGATGTCCCTCCTTATCTTGTTGTCCTCCCAGTTCTTCCTCCTAAACTTCTACGGCTAATTGATGGAAAGTATTTTTCCTTAATGTCCCAAGAAACTACCAGTGCACTCTTTGAACAACTAAGCACTAATTATTAAGGATATTAGAATCCTTCTTTAAATACAATTGTATATTTCCTAGTGTTTATATTATTTACTTTCCTAATAGCATTGGTATTGTATAGTTTCCTTTTCCTTATGTAATTTAGAATAGTCTAGAATAGCTTGGAGAGTACTCCACCCTCTTGTATAAATACCCTATTCATATGATCAATAATACTTGAGTCTTTCATACAATATTATTTGAGTCTCTCATATCAATTATCTCTCTCCATGTATGATTGGCTCCGACTATGTCTTTCTCTAATCCTTGACATGGTATCAGAGCTATGATCCATGATGGAACTTCACCAAAAACCGCCCCACCCTAAACTTGCTTCCGCCTCTCACTATCAAAATTCTGCAATAACTTTCCTCCCTTCTCAAACACCATTTTTTTTCACCTTGATTCCGCCTCTTCTTACCTAACCCAAACAATGGCCTTACACCTCTTTATTGTTACAGGCCATAGCCGGAATTCTTTTTTCACGCCAAACCCACCGGCCACCGCCCACCCTTTCCCAACTACCGATTTTTGTTTTGTTCTGCTCGGCCCATATCTCTTCCTCCTAAATCCCAAACAAATCCTCCTGTCATTAGATTTTTTTTCCATCAACCAATAGCCATTACCAAGCACATATGCTTCCTTTTTTTATTTCCTTCCCAACTTAACCCCCTTCCACCAGTCAGACGCCTCCATGGCTAAAGTTTTTTCTTACCCAAATCCTGCAAAAACTTTCCCACAGTAGCTGATACCCCTTATACCCACCAGGCCGAACTAAACCCCAAGCAGCACACCCTTTTTGTAGTGCAACCCTACCAAACCGCATCTCAACCAAACCGCTTCTCAACTGAACCGCACCTCGCCGAACCGCAACCCTACCAAACCGCATCTCAACCGAACCGCAACCCTACCAAACCGCATCTCAAACCATAACTGGTAAAACAACTTACCCCCGTCTCACGACGCCGTCTCGCGACGTAAAATCCTTACCCGTCTAGCGACGTTAAAGCCTTACCCGTCTAGCGACGTAAAAGCCTTCACCCATCTCACGACGTAAAAGCCTCCACCCGTCTCGCGACGTAAAAGCCTTACCCCCGTCTCGCGACGTAAAAGCCTTAGACGTCCACTTCATAGGGTGAAAACTCTACCTTTACAAATGTAAAGATCATGGCAACATCATCCACAACCGGGATCACATCAACCAACGCGCTTCAACAACCCGGTTCATCTCATTACTTTCAAGATTAGACTCTCCTATCGGCCGTCCATCTTGCGGGGGCATGTTAAGGATATTATAATCCTTCTTTAAATACAATTGTATATTTCCTAGTGTTTATATTATTTACTTTCCTAATAGCATTGCTATTGTATAGTTTCCTTTTCCTTATGTAATTTAGAGTAGTCTAGAATAGCTTGGAGAGTACTCCACCCTCTTGTATAAATACCCTACTCATATGATCAATAATACTTTAGTCTTTCATACAATATTATTTGAGTCTCTCATATTAATTATCTCTCTCCATGTATGATTGGCTCCGACTATCTCTTTCTCTAATCCTTGACACTAAGTTCTCCCTAGATCTAGCTGTCCAAGCTTTTGACTATATGAGAATCAAGGAATCTAGGTTATCTAGTGGTCAAGGTGGATTCTTAATTCCTCAATCAACTCCAACAGCTATCTCTCCCTCATTCCTAAGCAGAACTGTCACATCAATTGAGACTACTCCTCAGTCTCACTTTGAGTTTGATATTCCTTTTCCCAATCCTGGATTTTGGGTTCTAGATTGTGAGATTGACTTTTCCCTCACCTCAGTCCTAGAAGCCTATAGAAAGTTTGGATCAATATCTTCCCTTCCTTTAATTCTCAATCCCAACAATATTTCAAACCCTTGGAAACTGTCCAAAACACACATCAGTATCCATGCTAGAAATCTTGGTGGTATGCTCTTCTATGCCTATGAAGAGTGGAAGAAATTCAGGGTCTCTTTACAAAATTCTTTCCTGTTCACAGCTCAAAAACTAGAGAATGGGAATTTGTGTTCTCTAAACTGATGTCCAATAACCTTCAAGAATGCATTTACATGCCCTCTCAGCTGGTCTACATCTTTTGTGTTCAGTTTTCCCAGTCTGTGAATTGGACTCTACTGTCCAAGAAAGGTTGTGTCACTGGAGTCATTCTCAAGAACCTTCATCCAATCTCTACTGTTTATCCACCTGGAAACACCTCCTCTTCCTCCATAACATAAAAAGCTCAGATCAAAGATTACTGGTCTCCTTCCCAACTTTGATCCATTCAAGTTCACCCCACCATCTATGTCACCTACCATGACCTCAATGCCTTCCCTGCCTCTCTCTTCAATTAAATCAAGTCTTCTATTCTCAAGAAGCTTGATAATATTCAAGAATTCATCCTCTACAAAGGTGACAATCCCACTTCTGACTCTCCTCAACAGCCAATCCACTCAAACATTCCCAATCCTCCAACCAGTGGTCAATACAACCCTCCAAGAGCCAGACAGACATCCATATTTTCTTACTTGGGTTCCAAATCCACCAAAAAAGGTAATCCTTCCCACTAGAAAGAGTATGACATGGGATCAACCTTCAATGAAGAAAATATGACCCCCAAACAGCTGCAAACATGGATTGGTCCTAGATTGAAGAAAGATCAGACTGCGTTCACCAAATCTCAGCTGCTGGCTAGATAGGATGCAAATTTCACCTATGACTACATCATGGGTCTTGATTGGAACAATGAGATATATTGGAGAGGAATTGAGCCCAAGATCCAAGCAAGGATAATTCAAGAAAGGGCTCAAATATTACAAACCAGGCAAGCCAAGGCAGGAATGGATGCTGCTTAACCCTACCCTAGGTAGTTTGTTCCAATTTGAAGTATTTTGATGTTAAACAATTTTCTTTTTTTCAATAGTTTGAATTATTTCCCTTTGAGTACCTTTTAGTCTATTGTCTTCCATTAACTTTGTTAAATGCAAATGAATCAATCAAGAAGAACCTTTTCTTCATTGGTATTTTGTCATTAGCATATTCTTTACAGGTACTCTTACAAGCAATTATTTATTTACCAAAAAGAGGGAAATTGTTAGTACCCTACTATTATTAATCACAATTAACCATAGTAAATATGTTGTGATAAATAAATAATCAAACTTCATTCATTAAATGATGCATACAAAGACCTTAGTACATTCAGCCCATTACAAGACCCAATAGCTAAGCTCCCCTGCATCTATATATCTCAACAGTCAAAGTGCTTCATGATCCACCCAACCTATGAACATCAAACAAACTGAAGAAACATCATTCCTAGACCTTCAAACAACCAATTGAATTATCAAAGACCAAACTACAAACAAGCTTCAACAAAAAGTGTCTTAAAGGCCCAACAGCGAAGACTACCATGTCTCAACAACTAAGACTGTTTATAACCAACAGCCAAGACTACCACCTTAGATCTTTGAAGAATGATTATTCCAAAGATTAAATCATTCTCCTAATCATTAGAATAACTCATATTGAAGCTTGATCAAGTCTGTATAGCCACCACTCACCTGAGAACAAGCATCCAATGGAAACTGACATTATGTCAGTCAAACCTTGACTAACTCCAGTCAAGATGAGCTTTAACTACACTGCAACCATGTTCCCCAACGGCTATAAGCATTTTCCTATATAAACGAGCATACTGGCATATTGTCATGTACCCTTTTTCACACACCTTTTGCTAATCATAACAAACCTATGTAGTCTTGACCAATTTTCACCAACTTTACAACCTTGTGCCATCTAGCACCCAGTTACAACCCTCAACAAGCCAGCTTTCAGCCAAGCTATTTTTGTAAACACTCTTGTGTAATTTTTTTTTTTCTTTTTTCTCTTCTTTAGAAGAAGCAGCCTTAATTGACATCTTAATTGAAGTGTCAATTAAATAGAGGGGGTTCTAGGAACTTGCCTCTGAACCACTTGAAAAATATTGTGTATACTCTTGTCCATACACTTACACACACACTGCACATTGTTCTTTTCATTCCTTACTTATTTATATTCTGCTGCATAATTCTTTTTACTCATTATTTCTCAACGGCTAACTTAAAGTGTTAGTTGTCCAAGTTTTAATTAATATGTTCAATTAGTTTAACAGGGTCTTTGAAAACATATCACTATAATAATGTTCTTAGTAATACAAGAATTGCGTACACCATTCACTTAATTTTTCTCTTGTTAATTGGTCACTCAAACTAAGTATGCTTGTTGTAAAGCAATACAAATATAACTAAACAAGTTCTTACAACCTATTTTTTAAAACTGTTTCTTCATACCGTTCTCATATATATTTTTTTTACTTTAGTTTTTATTATTTGGTTTTTCTCAACTCTTTTCGTTGACGATTCTATATGAAGATTCATTGAAGCTGACCACAAATCAATTCAGGACTAAGGCTTTGTTGTTGTTCATGTTGTTCTTTTTGAATCAACAAGTTTTAAGAGAGGTCTAAAAGAATATTAGCAAACTAATCTATAGTTAAGAAAGAGAATTATATTTATTTATCTTTTTTCTATTTAATTTCAATAGATAGTTGTGGATCTAAAATAAACATTGTACCTTCTGAATTTGTCCCTTTCCCTCCTTTAAAATAAAAAAAAAAGAAAATAAAGAAATGTCCCTTTTTGCAACAATTATTTGTATCTTTAAGCCCTGAGATTAAGAATGGGCCAGAAAAACAGGCCCAAGGCTTGATATAGGGGCATACCTTATATCTATAAATAATATGCACCTAAACCTAAACCTAAACCTAAACCTAAACCTAAAGCTAAACAAGGTCAGAAAAAATCAATTGGCTGCGCAGAGAGATATCACACAACCAGCAAGAGTTTGTAACTTTTTTCCGACTTGAATGACGGCTGTATATTATTCCTCAGCAGAAGAAGGATCCAGCTTGTAAGGGTTTATTAATATTCAATTATTTTATCATGATTCATTAATGTCTTGTTGATTTACAGTTTCAATGAATTTCGATTATTAATTTTAGTTGCTAAAAGAACTGTGCTTTGGCTAACCATCCATTTTCATCAGTACTTTTATGGTATGGGAGCGCTGGAAATTAGTCATATCTAAGCTAACTGTAGAGGAAGGGTCGTTGTTCGTCATATATCAATTAAGAGGTTAGCATCACTAGCAATTTTGCACACTTTCCAGTTATTAGAAGCTTACAATTAAACTGTACACTAGATACTATCTTATTTGTCCCACCAACGAATTTATATATCTTGCTTTGGTAGTTGGTGTTGTTGCTTGATATGTACTCCCTCCGTCTCAAATTGAATGTCCATCACAATTTCAAATTCTCTTTTTCAAGAGCGAATCTGAAATTGTTTTGAGCATTCATTTTGAGACGGGGGAGTACTAGTTTTGTGTTCTTTTCAATTACCATACCATTTCTGCTTCCCTTGAACATCAATCCTTTTTGCCTCTGAATATGTTTTTCTTGTTATTGTATTTGTTACTGTATACAGTTCTTGATATTATATGGAAAAAAAAATTATTTGATTCACTCATAATGAGCTTTGTTATCAAATAAATGAAAAGATATAAAAGGATAGCAACAATGTAAAAAAGTTTATTCCTGAAAAGCCCCAAAGTTATGTATAGGAATTCATAATGCTTTTGCTGGTCTGTTTATTTCAAAAGTTCTCAGCATGAGTATTGTTACCCATAACAGTTTTAAGATCTTTACGCTGGAATTTTACTGCTGAGGTATTTAATCTCGTAATAGTTTCTAGAATTTCACAATAAACTATTGTTAAAAGTTCATACAACTTTAAAAGGAAAATTGAAGTCGAGAATCCTGGCCATTACCGTCATCCCATGCAATTGCCAAGATAGGGAATCATATATATACAGAAATCAATATTTTATTTAACATTTTTGCTACCTTCAAAAGTCGTCGGTTGGGTGAGTTATGCTATTTTCAAGGTATTGAGCCCACTTGTAGCTATGAAACTTTTCAGCTTCGTTAAGGCCGTTATCTGGCAAGCTTCGAATACATTATGGACATCTAGTTTGAGAGTGGGGGTATTAATTGAGATTCTTGGCGATTACAATCATCCCATGCTATTGCCAAGATTAGCGAATCATTGTATAACTAGTATTGAATATTTTATGTAAGCTAAGATATTTTATTTAGGGTTGAAAATTGAATATAATTCTATTTCTCTATATTTTGATATGTGGTCGGTCCAAATATATTACATCAACGAATCAAGGACTACCTCAATCTTCAGTCACGTCTTTTTCTTTCTCCCTTTGTGTGGGTTCTTCCTTACAAACCCCATGATTTCAAGTGGGGTGGAGGAAGTATTAGTTTCTATCACGTGCATCATTAGATAAAGAAGCCTACTTCATTAGTTTGATAAAAACAAGTTGTTGCACTAATCAGAAGAACTATGTTACCAGAATCAAACATCAGTTAAAAAAAGCACTACTCATATCTTGCTGGCGAATCATGTTCGTTGGTTTATCTGCAACAACTTGCTTTTGCATTCAAGTTTTGTGAATACATGGAAATAATTGTCAGGTTTCACTTAACTCTGTCTCTCTGAAATGATATAACTCCGTACTTCGCATATCTAAAATATTTGTATCCCTAGTCGTGTTGTGTTGTGTTATACTATTAGATCTCTTTCATTTTTCACTGGATTTCCTTAAAATGCTTGTAATTTTATTCTTCAGTGCTTTAATTGTGGTTACATTTCAAGTTAATCCGTATATGTATATATGGTCTTTGGATCTGTTAATAATATGCCCTCAATTTCTTTTATCGGCTAATCAAAAAAATTTGGCCTAGAAAAGGATTTATTTTGTTGTAGCATTTGATAGGCGCGTGTTAGTACTTATTTTGGTGAAAGAAGCATCGATAATTTCTTGATGAGAACGTTATACAAAAGATATTTTCATTGATGAGAACGTTAAACAAAAGATATGACGGAAATTTTCATCACATTAGCTTGAGACATAAATATGTCAGACAATTATTAGCAATAGGAATAACCACAAATTTATTGGTGAGGACATGTAACAACCGTCTGCTACATATGAACCTCACGCTAGCCACTAAGCCCAAATTACTTGGTCAATTGGATTCACACCAGCCCACAAAAAAATACATGGAAGTCAGAGCCCATATACTTCCTATATGGGATGGGGACATCATAATCTCTCTCTCTCAAATCCTTACGGTCCTAGGGAAGCCCAATCAATGCCTATAGCGTATACCATTTGTGTAAACACCCGGGCTCGGGGACCCGGTTCGTTACATAAGCACCGCACACTGGCCCACTAAACACAAATAATATGGGTCTACTTGGCTTCTCACAAGCCCATCCAAAAATTCATGGATGTTATATGTGCTCAGTAGTAATAATGTGGAGGCTTATATGTCACAATCAAAGCATATATCTTTTCGATGTGAAATGGGGATAACACACGACAAGTGAAATCGGGGCAGATCCATTTACTAAAGGTGTCTCCAAAGATTTTGATAGAAGAACCTCAACTTGAATGGGGTTGAAGCCATTAATTTAGGTGTCCCCAATATTAGAACCGAACATTTTAACTACCATTACAAGGTATAAATTTTCAAAGGATAATAACAGTTTATTGATTCATAACCGGTAAAAATATTGTAACGGTGAGTTGTATATTCTTGATTGAGAGGTTGTTTTCATAGAAGAACCTAGATACTTCTACCTATGTGTAATATCAAGAATTGGTTCCACTTCTATGTCAAAATAGGGCTTGAATTTGGGGTGTGTAAACAAAAAACCAGTTATAATAATGTGTAGTATTTTTGAATTTGACAAAGAAATCTTGATTCAAGTACATAGCCAACACTGATTTCGTTTGATCTTTCAATAATATACGCTATGTAATCGTTCAATTCAAAACAACACCTTTACTAAAGCATAAATTTACTCGTATGAGGGCATAATATTTACAAAACTAAGTGGGGGATTATTAATGTTAAGATACTTAGCTTTCTATAACTAAGTGAGAATGAATCCCACATAGAGTTGGCAAAATTGGTGTTTCAGTTATCCAATGGATGTTATCTGTTATTCAATAAAAAATCATACTTTAAACTATTGTACATAATGCATTGTACAATACCTCAAAGTATGATAAAATCTTGATGGGTATATTATTTAGCACAGATTGCCACCCCTACCCACATGGGTTGAAAACAAAACCAGGATAAGATTTATTAGTAAGATTGCTTTTGATTCATTCAAATATTTGGATGACCACACACACACAAATATATATATATATATATATATATATATACACACACACTATTAGAGCAAGTAAACAAGACTTGATGAGAAAATAAAGTAATCACAAAAACACAGATTTATGTGGTTCACCAACTTGGCAACGTCCACGGGGAGGGGAGAGAATATTATTATCAATGGAGAAACAATTGCATAAGATCACACTAATCTACTTTGCATGAATTTTGATTACAAAATTTTCGACTGTGCAAACACTAGATCTAGAATTATTGATCTCTCTATTTTGTGTAAAACTGAGCAAACTGAGTAATTGAATTAATTTAGGACAGAGGGAGTATATATACACGTATGTATATACACAGCCTAAGTGCCTAATTAATTCTAACTAGGATTCCTTGGTTGACCAATTCTTATAAGGAATCTCATTCCTTATTAAATTGCTAATCCATGCCAAGAACCAACCAAAAATAACCCACTTGCCGTGGCCCACACGCCTACTTACCTGTCCTTGGCGTTAATGTACATGGCCAAAGCTCTTGTCTTGCGCCTCAACTTCTGTTTTTATGGCTTTGGCCTGTTAGCCAAAAACATTTTTACTCCTGTTTCGGAATTACGAACTTGTTAATTTAACCCATTTAAATTTAGGCGTCCCAAAATTCAAAGGCATTAATCCTAACATACACATTGTTGATATGGCCCATTAATGGGTTCTAATTAATTTAGTGGGTAGAAGTTTGAAATGTACAATGATTAAACCAAAATATCATTTCACTAATGAATATATGATAAAGATTATCTCTTTTGTATGGAAAATATGGTTTTCAATCAACTTCACAGAGGCAGATATAAGCTCGAATCTCGCAATCGTTGCCATATATTCACACCATTGAATGCGAGAACAAATTAAGTTGTTGCGAATGAACAAATGAAAATATGTTGCTAAAAATAGATATCATCAAAACAAATATGCAGTTTTGATCATTCACGTAATTTCTTTGCGAGTTCGTGTAGTGGGCCTGATAATTGGTGTCTAAGAATATGACTACCCAAATATATAAATATCAAGATTCTGATGTAACTTTTATAAGAGAATATACCATAATCTTTTTGTCTAATGAAATCTATCTTAACATAAGTCATGGTCAACGTCGAACTTATATTGTCCAATTTTGTTTTCTTGATCTCCAAGTACATTGATTCAACAAATGATACTGATTACTATCAATTCATTTGAGCACATCGATGCATTTATCAATCTTATTTATCGAGCGGTCTAGTAGATATCATCAAAACAAATATGCAGTTTTTTACTTTATGGTGGTAGACAACCTATGATGCTCGGACTCTGGTACGAGTGTCTGACATGGATACGGATCCGAGTGTCGGATCCTCTAACATAGTAAGATTTTACACCAAATATAGTGTAAAATAGACACATCAACACCCATGTTGTGCGGTGTCGACACGGGTACGGCGAGGTAAATTGGAGAGTCTGAGCATCACAGTAGGCGACAAGTGTTGTATTGATGTTTGTCTTTCCCATGGCCAATAATTAACAACAATTTTTTTTGATAATTTAAAACTTTATTTTATACTTTTAATTTTTGTAGTATGATAAATAACTATTTCGACAATGTGCTTGTCTTTGAATTCTAAATTTTTGCTGTTCAAACGTCTTGTCTTGCTATTATATTTGGAATTGTGTCATTTATTCAATCAGTTATTCTTGTTCATAATGTGTTCTAACTTCTAAGCATTGTTTTAAAGTTTTAAACATATGTTGTGTATATGTATAGATTATATATGGAGTATTTTGGTAGCATTTTTTTTTATAATTATTCTGCCTTTCTTCCTTTAATCGCCTTTCAAACGCCTCACCTTTTGCCTTTTTCAGGCATGTCCCTCGTGCCACTAGTCTTTCGCCTTTAATAACTGCTCAAATATCATGTTCCTTTCGTCTACATTTTGGGTTTCATGTTTATGATTTTTGATGTTTTAGATTTTATGAGTCAGAACATTTGACTGGTGGATACTAGGATTGTTCTGTCGTCACAATATATTTCAGGACTCTACAACTGCCTTAATCTTGGCCTCATTAGCTTCCAGAAGTGTATATTTGGCTTCATATTCGTTTCATCATTCTCAATCTGATTTCAATTTTTGGCTTTCGATGCTGAAGAAGTTTTCCAAGTAGGTCACTAATTTTTCTTGCATGCTTTTTACCCGCTTCTAGTTGTTTTTGACGTCAAATCTTTGCAAAGATGGTTCTCACTTGATCTCAACGAAAAAGAAGAAGAACCTCAGTAAACGAGGATTATTACCTCAATAAAAAGGACTTCATTAGTAGGTTACCTGATGGTATTCTCCTCTACATTCTTGAAAACCTTCCAGTTAGAGATTCCACAAGAACCTCTGCGTTGGCACGGAGGTGGAAATATTTATGGAAGTCAATGTCGGTCATAGTTGTTAATGATTGTACGGAAGAAGACGGAGGAACGGATTCAACCAAGTTCTTGACTAGCTTCATCCGCAAGAATCCAATCGACAAGTTGAAACGCTTTTCAGTACACCTCAGGTATAAGGGAGATAGATTAGACTCTTGTACCAAATGGATATCTTTTGCTCTTTCAAAGAATGTAGAACAACTGAGCATGGAGTTGTACATTCGTGAGTTGTACTGGAAGGAAAAACCATATCCTATTGTACAACTCCCTAAGATTTTTTTCAACTCTTCTTCATTGGTTCGCGTGAAACTCACATTTGCGAACCTTGACCCGCTTCCCAATTTCCATCTTCCATCACTAAGAGATCTTCAGCTTGACAGATCTCAACTTCCAGATGATGAAGTTGAAAAAATTACAGCCAACAGCCCGGTTCTTGAATATTTGCTTCTCAGCAACTGTAACAGGGACAAAGACCTGAAGATAAATGTTGCCGCACATTCTAATTTGTCGACAATTGTTGTTGATGACAAAGATCGGCTCTCCGTTTCCGTCGGACAATCCCCTGAAACAACAATATTTTCTCCAAAAGTGACAACATTATCGATTATGTGTAGTATAAAACATGAGGAAATACTCCTTGGATAATGTACCTGATGTTGTTGAAGCAACGGTAGATTTAATGGAAAGCTATCCAGTGTATATTGATCTGGGTTTTGAGCATCATGTAAGAGAGAAAATTGTGAGTTTACTTGAGAAATTATCGCATGCAAAGACGCTTCGTCTCTGCCCTAGGTGCATTCTGGTAAGCAGAAAATTGTGAGTTTACTTGAGACATAGGGAGTACATGATTCTTTCATATGTGTTGGTCAACTGACATAATCTGTTTTCCATTTGCAGTATACATTTCGGAATCTGGAAATGGATGTACAAGGAATCATGGATAAAAGGGAGTTGTGTCCTTTGGAAAGGCTGACTAGAGTTGAGTTTAAGAATCTAAACGGGTACTATCAGAGGTGGGAGGAAGGGAAATTCAAGGTGAGGAGGATTTTTAGTCGATGCGAGAACGGGATTGAGCTGCTAGACGGTTTAAAGTCGTCTCCCTTTCTCAATGTGCAGCAGTTCCGTTTCACTACTAGCCAGCAGCAGTTTGAGACAACTGCAGTTTCTGATTTTATTTAAAAGACTACTTTTATTGCAATATCTCCGTTTTCGTTTGGGAGGTCATTTTGTTGTTTGCTACAGTTTCGTTTTAAGATGGTCCTGGATTTGTTTCAAACAACGCATAAGGAGTTCCTGCTTCTCGGATTTGGTCTGAATTCAAACTTATATTGAAATAAACAGATATAGGGGCTCATGATTTATTTACCACGATGCGAAATTAGATGCATCAGAAATATTCATTGGTTGGCTAGCACTGTAGCTGAAAACCATTACTCTCCCAGTCTCCCTGTTCTCAAATGAATATCTTTTTTTTTCCAGTCACTTTTGAAATGAAGGTAATCATCTTCAAGAATTTTTCGTCCTAAAAACGAAGGTATTTTTTATGAAAAAACTGTCCCTCTTATTTTTTTACAGTTTTTTTTTTCCCACTAGTCTCTTTACTCTTGCAAAATTAAATATTTGGAAAGAGAACATAACTTGTTGTTGTCAATTGCAAATTATACGCTTTTCCCAAATAGAAGAAAACATTATTTGCTATGGGTAATAGCAAACTATATTTACCCCCAAAAGACATTTTTGTTATACTAATTTTTTAAACACGTTGTTAGATACATTATTTCTTCAATGGTAATAATACCGAACACTTATGAGAATTGACCGAAAGGAAAGAACAGAAACAAAATTTCAAGCCAAGGGTTTTCTTAATTGAAAATATCAAAACAGACCATTACAATATTTTGGAGAGTATTTAAATAACCCTAAACCCTAAACGCTAACTCAAAATAACCCTAAAACTGCAAAATTATGAAAAAGTCAAAAACAAACTGATAAAACTTCAGAAGGCCATTTGAGGCCCTTAGAAGCGGAATTTGGGCTTTTTAAAGCTTGGTGAGGGGGCAAAACCCGATGACTTTTGTTCCTCTCCAAAAGACGATCGTTTTGATATGATGTGCGTCCCGTAACTCCTCCGAAGTCAAAAGTTACGCCCTTTACGATCAAACTCTTCCAAAAGCTCGATCGCGAGCTCGTCGACTGCATCACGCTTAATTCCCAGGAAACTCCTCCAGTTTCATGTGTAGTCTTATATAAACGACGAACTGATTTTTTTTCTTTTTATGAATGTAGAAACATAGATCTTTTTCAACCAATGCTTTTATGCATTCTGGAACCTTCTGTATCAAACATTTTATTTTTCTAAGCTCACTGAAATTTGTTCTACAGAAACTGAAAAGTAGCTTCATTGAATATGTTCTCTTGACTTTTGGTTTGGCCTTCAGTGAACGTATCTCCATGAGAAGCCATGTGTCAGAAAGAGAATGTGTGTAAATCTAGGTGAGAGAATGTTTTTTTATTTATATTAATTCATAATGCCACGAAGGTTACAACTGAGTCTATAAATAGGCTAACACAAATTTTCATAATGTGATTCGAACTCCTGCCCTCTGCATGGTAAGCTAACACATCATACCACTATAGCTAGAGCTCTTTAGTTTCTGGGTGAGAGTGTGCGTGGACGAAAATGACTGCAATGACGCTCCCTTTGATACCAATATTTGGATCCTTTACTTGTTGAAGAGGTCTCTTATTTATAGCTAAAAATAGACTCAAAGTACTTGTTGTATGACAAGGATGATGTCGTACAACATTCATGTGAATGTACGTGTTTGCCGTGTTGGGTTTCGTAGTAACATGCGCAGCGGAATTTAGCATTTAAAATTTTGAAACCCAAAGCCCATAGATCCGTTCATATGATTAAATCAAATACAACAACATGAATATAGGATAAAACTAACCCTTGATGGCTATCAAATTTTATCTTGGTCTTTGGTGGAGATTTGAAGACTTGATCACGATCACAAAGCTTGAACACGAACTTTGAAGATGATGATTTTCACCCTCTAGCGGTATCCACACTTCGAACGAATATCAAAGGAGCTTCTTTGATCTTGGTTGCTAGACCAAATTGTGAAACACGTTTTTACAATGAATTTGAACTATATGGATTTTTTTTTTTTGTGTATTATTTTGTTCTTTGACCAAGGATGTCTTAGAACAAAATAAAACCTTTCTCAAACTCTTTGGAGACTCACAAAAGGCTATCACTGAAGTTCTGGCCGAACTCATCCTTTTATACACAAGCAAGACCTATTCCAAATAGGAATCTTGTGTCAAAAGACATTCCAAATCGAATTAGGAAAGTGCCAACCGACAGTACTGTGCGGCCGCCCAGAATACACTGTGCGGTCGCACATTTATCTGAAACAAACTGGTACAAATCTGAGCTAAGTGTGCGGCCGCCCAGTCCACACTGTGCGGTCGCCCACTTCCCCAGATTGTCCAGAATTTCCAAAATTCCAATTTAGTCCTTTTAAAGATTCGTTCTATTGTGTGTGACCCTCTAGGATTATACTAAGTTGGCAATGGGTTCAAACATGAATAATAAGCTATTTATAGGCTTGATGAAGAAACGATTTCTTCGCAGGAATTAATGATTATTGAAGCAAATACTATTTATAGGCTTTGTCCAACACCAATTAATGTAATACTATGAAAAAAAAATCAATTAATCCAAATTTATATCTCATGACATGTGGGGTTGATTTATATGTCGAACGGATATCAAGAACACCTTCTTGATCTGGATTGCTAGACCCAAGGCTTGATGAAGAAACGATTTCTTCGCAGGAATTACTTTGCTTCAATGATTATTGTATTTTTATGATCATGGATCACAAAATAAATAATCCTACCTCTCTATAATTTATTGTTTCTAAAACAATGGTTATTGATTTCCAAAATCAACATTAGAGGCTATCAAACTCGGTTGCATATCTTATATGAGGGTTTGAGCCGTACAGTGGCCAGTTAAATATTCCCAGAATTTAAGCCTTTTTCCCAATCCGTTCTATTGTGTGTGACCCAATAGGATTATACTAAGTTTGCAACGAGTCCAAACCATTCAGAACCCGCAAGTCATAAGCGGACTCTAGCAAACCATTATGACTACCCAATTAGTATAACTTTGAAAGTCCAAAGTTACCTTATAGAACATATCACAATCCCTTTGTCACGCGATATTATATTGGACATAAGTCATGGTCCACGTCAATATATGTTGTCCAATGCTTTCTCGATCCCGAGTAGATTGATATGAGCGAATAACATTGAAAACTTCTATTCATTTGGGTACGGCCGTACACTATTATCAATTTCACTCATCGAGTCGCCAAGCAGATATCTCTCTTGAGAGAGGGACAAATCCCATCTTGACTTGTTATTTTTCCCTACAAAAATCCGATTATGCCAATCGTAGCCTTTATAACCACCCGGTTAGGGGTAGCATTTGAGTACGTCAAACATAATGTTCATCATGTGGAAGACCATGATAATCTCAGGTCTAAGGATTCAAATGATATAACTATTATGATATTTAATTATGACATTTGACCATGACATAATTCTCATAACGGGTCTATCCTGTACCTTGTTCTCCAACAAGCACCCACAAGTTTAATCCATATTCTATGGACCATAATCATCATATGATTAACCATTAAACTCATGATAGCCCTTCATAAGTTCTAGGGACAATGATTATTATAATAAACATGCATAAGATTTAATAATCGGGTTTGTTATCTCTATAACAATGAAGCTATGATATAACACACATGTCTTTCTCAATGGCCTAGGGCATAATGTCCAACAATCTCTCACTTGCACTAGGCCCAATCAACATGTATCCAATACCCATTGAGCTTAGTTATGATCTCCATCATAATTGCAAGCGAGCTTATGTAAGATGATTATCCTTGTTATCATCATATGGTATTTTGCATATTTTGACATCTCCCATATTTGACGATTTCTCGAATAAGATAGAAACGTCCGAGTACGCCTTGGATTGTGTAATAACAATTATTAGCACAATGAAGGTCCATTAACTCAATGACACTAGAAACGATTTCTAGTTTTCTAATTAGTATCTTGATCAAAACAATTTTCTAGTTGCATCACATGCCACTAGATACTAAACCTTTTGTAGAATAGTAATGGTACATTTAGAACTCTTCTAACTCCATTATTAAACATAGACATGTATTTATACTGCAATATTTATGTTTGTTGGTTTGTAAGAAAGCATCTCTGTAACTATTACAAGATCATCTTTCATTCCATCAAAGATCAAGAATGCATCCTTTAGTTCCTTTTCAAGTACATAAGGATGTTTCTCAACTAGTGACTTTCACTAAAGTCCGATTGGTATTATCTCATCATACTCTAAGTATATGAGACATCCGGTCTTAGTACATTAACATGGCTTACATGATAGATCCAATTGCCGAAGCATATGAAATCCTAATTATGTGCTCTTGCTCATTAGTCTTCCAATAAGACTAAGTCTTGTCAAGAGTGATGCCATTAGACATTTGCAAGTAACCTCTCCAAAAATCTTGCATAGTGAACTTTTCACTATATTGTCTATATTAGTACTTTGACTTTAACCAATCAACCTTATAAATTTATCTCCATAAATCAGTCCAAGGATATAGGCGGCTTTATCCAAGTCTTTTATTTAGAAACTCTTTCAAAATGGATTATATGTCAACCACATATATAAGACTAGGAATTATTATTATGCTCCCACTAAATTTATTGTAATCACAAGTCTCATCTTTGATGAATTCAAACCTTTCGAATACTACATCAAAATGAAAATTTCTCTCCAATTATTTTGCTTTAATCAATCTCATGGATTTCAGCAACTTGCATATTTTATTAGAACTTTTTGGATCAAAAGTTTTAGGTTGTATCAAACACATCCTAAAGTAAGTTCCTGTTAAGGAATATAGTTTTGACATCCATCTGTCATATTTCATATTCAAAATGTGAGGTCATGACAATAAGAATTCTAATAACATTAACCGTGACTACGGGTGATAAAGTTTTATCATAATCGACATTATGAATTAACTTTACTCAATTAGTCGTGCTTTATTAATATGCACCTTGCGATCTATGTCCGTTTTCTCCAAGAAAACTCATTTTCTATCCTTTGGTTTTTAAGCCTTAGGGTAGAATAATCAAGTTTGAAACTTGATTATGATACATGGATTACACTTTTAGATGTTATGACTCCAAGTTATTGATCTAAATCCAGAGCGGACTTTGCATCTTAATAGGTAATAGGTCAATCATTCGCAATGATATCTTCCTAATTACTCTCTATTACGAGAAATCATATTTCTTGTTATAGATAGTATCATATTAGTTATGCAAATTACTTGTGTATATTTGAACGAATTTCCACAAATCCTTGTGAGACTTTGTTCAACTTTCATCTTAGGTTCTATGTCATTTTCTGAGTCTCAAACTCTTCGAGATACATTTTACTCCCACTAGTTCTTTAGAGATAAACGATTTATCTAGAAAGTGCTATTTAGAGTAACAAACGATTTGTACTCTTTAAAGGGTGTAAAATCCATATCATTAAGATATCCCATGAAAAATGCATTAGTTAGATTTGGGTGTGATTTTGTCCAAGACAACACTTTTCTCAAAAGCAGCACATCACAAATCTTAATGAAAGACAAACCAAGTTTTCTTTCATTACATATCTAATATGGTATCAGTTGAACCTCCTTAGATGAAACTCATTTATAGTGTAAAGCGCAGCTGTTTTCAGCACATAATCCAGAAGCTTAATTAAAGATCAATTTTACTTATAATGAGGTAAAAGACAGCAGTTTGTAGACAATCTGCAGATTTCTTTAAACAAGGATCGTACGGCTTATTACTAGGAGTACGCCTAAACAGTAGCCGTACGGTTGTTGTTTTCAGATTCTGTATTTCTTATTCTTGCAGACTTACTACAGAATTTTCATCAAGTCTATGGTTCAAATATTCATTACTTTGATCAGATCAGAGTACACAAATACTTTTGCCATGTGATACCGAAATCCTTTCCCAGCATTGTTACTTTCGTGAACTGCATACATCAATATGTATATGTCCAAAAGAGTATTTTCCTTTTACTACTAATTAGTAAGAGGTGTCTTAATCAATATCCAAGATTCACATATATAACATGATTCGAAATCATGTGAATTTAAAAGTCCGTCCCATGGAATTTTAGATATGTGTTTCTTATTATTGATATAGACATCAATGCTTTAAGAATGTAACGCTTACATCTTTAGATTCATATTTCCTTTATTTACATTATACTCATTATTTTGTTCTTCCTAGATAAGGATATAATGTCTCATTTATATGATTAGCAATACAATAAAGCAAATCATATTTTATGGAACACTTTCTTATTCAAAATAAGAAATATCCATAATCTTCTAATGAAGAAACCAAAATAATATTTCTACTTAAAGTAGGAACATCACAACATTGTTCAAAACAATTATCAACCCACTAGGTAAAGACACTTCACAAGTTCCTATGATCAATGTTGCAACCATTGCATCATTATCAACACATAGGTTAATGTTTTACCCTTTTAAGTAGAATTTTAACATAAATACTTGAAGTGGTAGTCCTACTACCCTTCCTTTTGATCTTTTAATTCATATTGTAATTCTTTCAATGGTCAATCATATTGCCATGGTAGCAATTGCATCCATAGGATTTTAGGTTTATCCACAAATATTTCCTTTTAGGCTTGACAACTATTGTCTTGCCTTTATCTTAAATCCTTGTCCTTATTAACCTTTAGAGTTTGAGAAGGTTTACATCTAATATTAAGACTTAGCATTTTAAACATCAAATGTCGCTCAAGAATTAATATCAAATCCGTTTGTTAGTTCCAAACTAACTTGATTACCGAGCCAACTAAAGTAATTAATATGTCTATCCATATTCAAAACATGAGAACTTATTAACATACCTTTCATTCATCATATAAATGCTAGGCTCTAATCAATCTCAAACTTTTCTTTTGCCTTTCTTGCTTGTAGGAACGCTTCATACGTAATTGCTTATTACATAAGCATCTATATGTTTTTGATACTTCTAAAGTTCCAAACATATGGTAGTAAGTCGTAGGACAAAAGACATCCATAGATTCATCCACATGATTCTAGTTCATGTCTTTGTCCATCCTTCAGGCATTAGGTTTCTTAGGAATAAGATTTATTAAGAATTCATAACTTCCGTTCTTGCTTTAGAACAATTCTTAAGCTCATGACTAGGTCAAAGAAGTTAATCTTTTCTTTTAAATGGGGTCAATCGCAGTTATTATACATTTAAAGTTTAAAACATTCTACAAAATATGCAAATAAACATACATATATTTTTCATACCATTATCATTTAGAGGTATTTAATGTATTTCATAAATACTCCAACTAAATTATGCATCTTCAAATACAACAATTGTATAACATAATTTAAGTGGGCTAAGATCAATATTTCACCTAACTTTCAGTCGGCTAGGGAACGACTGCTCAAAATAGGTTATTTAGGTAGATAACTCTTTATCGATCACATCATATGTGACTCTTAGATCCTCTATGAGATTTTAGACATCATATATCTAACATGTTTTAATCTCATCTGTGCCTTAGGCCCAAAACTGTTTTGATAGCCTAATTAAGTCAAACCATTTTAAATGTATAGGAATCACTGTTTCCTCATCTTGCTCATAGATGAATAGAATTAATGCGCCTACGCTAGGGCGTAACCCACATAAAACTACCCATGTACTCACTAGTGTTTTAATCATGGATTGGCACATGACTTAAGTTTTAAGAAGGTTCTTTGCATAGAGATATGCATCATATATCTAATTATGTCAAACATAATATACTAGAGTCTTTGCATAAATGATGTTAATGTTTAGGGTAGAAATTTAAACTGCATTTCCATCCTGAAAGCTTCAACCTGGCTCAGCATCTTGAACCTTCAAGTTGTCACCATAGCATCAACAAACTTACAGGTAAACATACATACTAAAACATTTATTTTGTGAGATGTTTTTTATCCTATTTTATAGGAACACGAGCTGAGAGAGTGGGACACGATTCTAATTACACGTGACCAATTTAAAGACTCAAAGACCCAGTCAAACAATGACTCTCATCAACGGCAAATGGATATGGCTAAACAAACTACCCGAGAATCATGGCCTTGATAGCTAGTTTGTGATTAATTTCTTAGTATAAATAGTTTACACAGATTATGTAGCACACACACATGCACTACTATTTTACTTTCAAGCTATATTGCTACTCTTCTCGTTGTTCATCATCATTACTAATAAAATTCCATCTTTGAGGTTTTATGCTGGCGAACAAGTTGTTCAAGGGCTTTCCTCGTTAAATACTGTGTTAATTTTTCTTGAATTACTTTGAAATTTCATTCCATTGTACCCAATTTCATTTCTTTACGTTGAATTACAAATTTTGACCAAAACAATTTGGTGCCGTCTGTGGGAAACTTTGGTCTTATAATTGTTAAGAGAATTCGAGATGTCTACTGGAATGTCTTTGGCTATGACCTCAATTGGTTTGGGATCAACGGTGGAACTATTCCAATCACATCAGGTGTGCATACTTCATCTCAGAGCATAGGTGGTGTATCACGGCCAATTCAGATTCAAGATGGGACGTCTGCTACTGCAACCCAGGAGATCCCTATTGACATCGCTTCCAACTTGACTGCTATGCTGCGTGAAGTGAGAAACCAGGTCCAAGTCCAAAATGATACCTCCACCATGCTGATGAATCATGTGGCCAGGTTGCAGCATGAAATGACTTCTCTTCAAGGTGGAACGCCGGCGGCACAGCAGACCAGCTTCCCTATCATCTTTCAGTCCGTTGCTCCAAATGCGCCTTCCAACCTATTCTCCCCATACCAACCTAGAAGGATCTCCTTTGAGGGTGACATTACTGGACCGTCTGGATTTGATGGGTTTGCCAGCTACCAGCCTGACCACCAACAGCACGATTGTCAATCCTGAAACTGTTACTCCAACTTCAACAACATTTGTGACTCCTACATCGATGGCAAACAAATGCAGGAACTAAAGAAATTGGTCATGAGAGTGCCAGGATTGACTCTGCCCCACAACCAGGCCACTCCAACCTGTTACAATGAGTCTCGCTTCGCTCCAGCTATAGCCAACGTTGTTATTCCAAAATAGTTCAATCCACCCCACATGAAACAATATGATGGAACTACTGACCCAGCGGAGCATATTGTACTATATCAGGAAAAGATGGATGTAGTCCATATCCCACCTCAGTACAAAGAAGCTTGTTTTTGCAGGGGCTTTGGTTCAACTGTTACAAGGGAAACTTTGCGATGGCTAATCAACTAGCCTCTAGGCTCTATCGGATCATATGCTCAACTTATCAACATGTTCACTAATCAGTTTTCATGCAACAGGGTATTTGAGAAGCTGACAAGTGATCTTTACAAGGTGGTCAAGCAACTTGATGAACTTCTTAAAGACTACCTTAGCAGGTTCAACAGGGAAGCAGTGAACATCACCAACCTGGATACTGCTACTGCAATTGAAGCCTTTAGGAAGGGGCTCAAGAAGGAGTCTCCATATTATGATGATCTAGTCATGAAACCATGCAAGAAGTTGGATGAAGTCATAACCAGAGCATCTTGGTTTATCAGGTTGGAAGAAGACAAGTTGCTCCAGGAGAAAGTAATCAAGAAGAATGCAACTTCTGAACATTCTAGTGGCAGAGCAGACACGTCTCACTCTGGTGGCAAGATGGAAACATCAAATGCCAAATCTAATAGGGGCAAACCCTACTCTAAACCCGACTCTTCTAAAATTCATGTTGTAGATGATAATGATGAGGATGACGATTCTTTATATCCTAGAATTGATGAGTATTGTTTCTTCGTTGATATTGCAGGACTGATCAATGTCATGGACAACCTGGGTGAGAAAGCTAGATGGCCCAAGAAATCAGACAAGCCATCAATCTGGAAGGATAAGTCCAAGTGGTGCGCCTATCATGAAGACTTTGGGCATACTACTGAGAATTGTAATGCACTCAGGAAGGAGATCAGCCACTTATTGTCTAAAGGTCTCCTCAAGGAATTGTTTGGTAGAAGGCGTAGACTCACAAAAGATCGTGCAGACAACTAGGAGAAGCAAGATGAGAATCCAACACCTCATCCTCCCCTAACCAGAGTGGTCAACATGATCAGCGGTGGTTCAGACATTTGTGGAATAACCTATTCAGCTGCAAAGCACCATGCTGTGGATGCAAAGAAGGACAGGTCATATTTGCCATCAAGGTCGGTAAACAAGAGTAAGGGTCAGGAAATCTCTTTCGACGAGGATGATAGGGTCAACATCCAGGATCCACATCATGATGCCTTAGTTGTCAGCCTTCAGGTTGCAAACTTCCTGGTGAGGCGCATTTTTATCGACAATGGGAGTTCAGTCAACATTATAATGACAGATGGTTTGAAAGCAATGGGCATCCCACTTGAGAATGTGACTAATAGTTCATCTGTCTTGGTGGGATTCAGTGGTGAGACGAAGCATACCTTTGGGGAGATTACTTTCCCAGTATATGTTAAAGGGATTAATTCTATGGAGAAGTTTTGTGTCATAGAGTGTCAGTCATCTTACAACATCATCCTAGGCAGGCCTTGGATCCATAATGTGTAAGTTGTGCAATCAACTTACCATCAGTGCCTCAAGTTGCCAACACCTTGGGGAGTTGTTAAGGTGTCAGGAGATCAGCAGACAGCTAAGGAGTGCTACAAGGTGTCCATGAAGGCAGCAAGCAGTCCTAGGCAAGCATAGCAATTACAGTGTAAGGCAAGGGATGTACTTGAAGTTGCAGAATTTGATGTCAGTGAGGTGCAGTTTGATCCTTCTAATCCCGATGTCAAGGTTTTAATTGGGGCATACTTACCTCCTGACGTAGAAGATGAGATCATTGAATTTCTGAGGAGTAGGTTGCAGTGTTTTGCTTGGAAGCATGAAGACATGACAGGAATCAGTAAAGATGTGATCACCCACAAGTTGAATAATGACCCTAATGCCATGCCGGTCCATCAGAAAAGAAGAAAGTTCGCCCATGAGCGTAACCAAATTATCAGGGAAGAAGTTGAGAGGTTATTAAAATCCAAAATGAACAGGGAGGTTGACTATCCTAGATGGTTGGCCAACGTGGTAGTTGTTGAGAAGAAGAATGGAAAATGGCGAGTTTGTGTGGACTTTACTGATATGAACAAGGCATGCCCTAAGTATCCGTTTCCTTTGCCTCACATTGGAGGTGTACATCGATGATATGGTGGTAAAATCTAAGTGCATTGGAGATCACGCTCGAGATCTTATTGTTGGGTTTCGTAGTAAGATGCGCAGCGGAAAAAAGCATTTAATTTTTTTTTCATGAAATCCAAAGCCATAGAACCATTCATATGATTATATCAAATACTTGCATAATGAATACTAGAATACTAACCCATGATGACTTTGAATTTGCAACCTTGAATTCGGTGGAGGCTTGAAAACATGATCACGAACAAAAAGCTTGAACATGAACTTTGAAGAAGATGAGTTTCACCCTCTAGCGGTATCCACACCACGAACAAATATCAAGAACACTTGATCTTGGTTGATAGACCAAATTATGAAACACACTTTCACAATTGTAAGAACTATATGGAATTATGAATTTCTTAATCTTTGATTCCAAATCTCTAATCAAGAATATTGTATCTCAAAACTACTAGGTTTCATTTGCTTAATGGCTAGTGAAAAGATGCTTATATAGGTCATAGTCATTAACCCTTAGTGACCTAGGATTCCTAAATCCCGTCACCCAATTAAGGAAACAAACTTTTTGTCCAAGCATCTCTGGCACGGTCGTGCTCTTTAATTGGCACAGTCGTGCCAATTGGTTCGAGCCTACCGTCCTTCAGCCGCTTATTGGCACGATCGTGCTTTATAATCAGCACGGTCATGCCTAGCACGGTCGTGCGTTATAACCAGCACGGTCGTGCCAACAGGTTCGAGATATCCTTCATTCTGCCGATTATTGGCATGGTCGTGCCCTATAATCGGCACGGTCGTGCCAGACCAGAAAAGCTCATTTTTCCATAATTCCAATTCAGTCCTTTAGGATTCGTTCCATTCATGTGTGACCCTCTAGGATTACACTAAGTTGGCAATGGGTCCAAACATGAACCCATAAGAGATGATTAGGTTCTAGCAAACCATCATACCTACCCAATTAGTATAACTAGATACAAGTTCGCATTCCATTTAGAACATGTCACAATCCTTTTATCCACGATGTCATTGAACACAAGTTATGGTTAACAAGTCAACTTGTATTGTTCAATACTTTCTCGATTCCGAATATGTTGATAATCCAAATGCCATTGATCCAATCAATTCATTTGAGTCTGGCCGAACATTTCATCAACATCATTCCTACGAGTGGCCCAAGCTTGACATCTCTCCGAAGAGGGACAAATCCATTTAGCTTATTATTCTTCTTTACATAAATCCGATTATGCCAATCATATCCTTTATAACTTCCTGGTTAAAGATAGCGTTTGAATATGTCAAGCATAATGTTCATCAAGTGGAAGACTATAATAACTTCATATCTAAGGATTCGAATGACATAACTAATATGAGATCTATATATGACATTGACCATGACATAAATCTCATAGAGCGGGTCATGTCTAGTACCTTGTTCCAAACAAGTACCCATAAATCTAACATGATCATCCCATGATCATTTAGCCTTTATACTAGTCCTCAACAAGTACTAGGGACAGAGATTATTATAAGTAAACATGAACAACAATAATAATCAAAACATTTCTTTATTAATATGAATGATAACAATTACAACGTTTAATAAACGTGCCTAGGGCACCAACACCAACAATCTCCCATGTATCTAATACCCATGGACCTAACATGACCATCATGTTTAGCTTGTGGAAGTCCCTTTGTTAGCGGGTCCGCAACATTGTCACCAGTTGGTACTCTGCATATATTTACGTCTCCCCTATCAATGATTTCTCGAATGATATGAAAACGCCTAAGTATGTGTTTGGATTTTTGATGTGCCCTTGGTTCCTTTGCTTGAGCAATAGCACCATTATTATCACAATAAAGGTCTATTGGATTAGAAATATTAGGAACCACTTCAAGTTCACCAATGAACTTTTTAATCCAAACAGCTTCCTTTGCAGCATCCGATGTAGTAATATACTCAGTTTCAGTTGTAGAATCAGCGGTTGTACTCTGCTTGGAACTCTTCCAGCTTACAGCTCCACCATTTAACATAAACACAAAACCCGAATGCGATCGACTATCATCTCTGTCAGTTTGGAAGCTTGCATCCGTGTAACCATTTACAACGAGATCATCTGTAACGCCCATCCTTAATCTCGTTAAATATTTGACTTATTTGTTAAATTCTTGACTTGCTTGTTAAATTCTTGACTAACATATTTATATGCTATTTTATTTGAGTTAATTATTTAATTTCTTTAGAAAGTTAAGGTGGTTAAATGTCAAAGTTGAAAGTTTAGGGGCCTTTTTGTCAAAGTTAGAACTTGAGGGGCCTAGGTGCAATTCTTGGAAAGTTCCAAGTATATATTGTTGTTGCCTGAGAAAGGCAATTCATTTTTCTCAAAGTTTCTCGTACTTTCTCTCTGTTTCCTAGAAGGGAGTTCAATTTTACCCTATTCTCGACCCCTCGCGATTAATTATCCATCTGTTCGTGATTTCGGTTCCAGATAAATATTCGTGGCATTGAATAGAGCGTTCCAGGCCGATCAGAAATTTATTTGGGTCAACTTGATTTTGACTAGGTAAGTTATTGACTCCCCCTTACTTGTAATAACATGCATATATGCTATTCCCGCTACTTGTTTTTGTCAAAATTGTGTTTTGAGCAATTTTTGTGATACTTGTAAATTTGGGACGAAGGGAGTATTCGTATGAAAACAAGATTGAAATAGATTTGCAAATGCAAAAGTACCTGGGAATGAAAAGTATTGAAAAAATTATACTCCTATTCGTGAGACGGTAAAATAGTAACTTGATTTAAATATTATTAGAAAAATTGTACCATTATTTGTGGTACGGGAAAATGAATGGAAGTATTCCTCGTTGGGTATATTAGTATAATATAAAATTGTACTTATACTTTTGGGTCGGTGAAATATTAAATTGGAATAAAAGGAAATTGTCCTATTATTTATGGGACGGTAAAAGAAATGAATTGAGCCTGAAATAATGTTTTGGGTATTGCCTAAGAGTTAATAAAAGTTACTCCTACGCTTGGGACGGGAAATTTCTTAACCTGGGAAAGAAATAAAAATTTCGCATTTTGGTACCTTGTGCGACCGCACAAAAATACTTGGGCGACCGCCCATCTTTCTGAAAGGTTTTTCAAAGGAATTGACCTGCTTGTGTGCGACCGCACAGGCCATTTTAGGCGACCGCACAGTTACCTGAAGAATAAAATGTTGTTTAAAGTTTGTATAAGTTGGAAGTAACTCTAGTTAAGGTATATAACCTTAGTATAAGATGTCCTAGCAAGTGTTGTGACACCTTAGGGGCATCAGAACTTGGTTTTAAACGTGTATACTCATTGAATTAAAATGAGAACTTAGTCTTGTACATGGACACTTATAGAACTCAAATGAGACCTTAAGTATAAGAGTAACAACTCTTTTATATGTCTTGAAAGTGCTATGAACAAGCACTTATGTGTTATGCTTGTCTTGAAGCCAATGATTATGCACCTTAGGGGCATTAAAACAATGACTTGAGATTGAATATCCTATGTAGGGGATTAAGAACTTGTAAGTATGAGTTGTATAGCTCATTGACTTAAATTGAACTCGAAGTGTTCTTAGACTAAGTTTAGGGTACTACCCTAGATGGCCTAGATGAGTGTTGTAGAACACTCTAATACTGAAAAATAGTCCCTTTGTGAATAAATGAAAGGTGGACTTGAATCATAATTAAATGATAACTTGAGTATAAGAGTAGTAACTCTTTTATGTGTCTTGAAGTCAATGTTTGTGTACTTTAGGGGCACCAACTAATGTCTTGAATGTCCTAAGAAAAGGATTTGGAAAATAGTACGTGAAAGATGTATAATTCATCTTCCTAGCTTGAACTTGAAGTATAAGATAATTAACTCTTGTACATGTTTAACCATCCAAAGAAATGGATTGAGAACTTGGATATAATATGATAAAATCTTGTATATGTCTTGAATGTCTTGAATGTCTTGAAGGTTTTGAATGTCTTGAATGTCTTAAGTTGAGACAGTAACTTGAAGTAGAAGACTATAAAATCTTGTACATGACTTGAACATCCAAATAATTGGATTAAGACTTGAATATAAGATTATAAAATCTTAAGCGTGCCTTGACACCAATATATGTGTATGGTAATAAACTTGAAAGATCCTTGATGTGTATATGCAAATCTTGCATATATTTACTTGATAGAATGTTACTTCTTGATTACTTGATACATGGTATGAATAACCAAAAGAGTTGGGATATGGAATTAGATAGAGAATAACTAACTCTACTACACATTTGAATTGGATACGTGTATATACTCAATGAAGTATATAAAGAATAAAGAAGATATCTTGTCTTGAAATGGGTTCCTAAAGAAAATAGGGACTAGTGTATTATGAAGATAGTTCATATAATCGTGAATACTACGATATAAGTTAATAAGAATAACTACAGAACACAATATGTGTTAGAAAATGTATTCGATTATTAACGATACATATACGTGAGATATGACTGTGACTAGGTATGATGTGACCTATTCTATTACGTGTTTAGAGTCTAAGGTATTGGGCTCTACTTGATAGTAAGGGTATCGTGATAGACACCTTAATGTGTTAAACGTGACATAAATATGTACGTGCAAACTTGGCATGTGACTAAATGATATACCCTACTACGTGATTGAGGTCTGTTATTAATAGACCCTAACTTGGATTGATCGTGTTACATGGACACTTACGTGCCATAGTTGAACTTGATTGGTATTCGCAATAATTGAGTACGTGTACTTATATTCTCGTGAGCATATGATATATGATTACATGGTGCATAAAGAATAGTCCACTAATAAGGGACTGAGTTCTGTTCTCGTAGTTCAAGTAAACATCTACTTGTGCATTCTTGTGTGAGTCCAGCTTGTTCTCCTTGCTTGTTCGAAAATATATAGGTTCACGCTTGTCGCGAGAGCTGGGGTTTAAGTGACAATCGGGTCCCTATGTATTTCCGCCTGACCCCTTACTACCGGCCATAGTAAGGGCATAGCTTCCTTGGTTAGAGCAATAAGCCTGACCTAAGTGAATGCGATTGTCTTGAACACCTCATGGATCTTGTTCTTGTGGATGACACTGGTTACTAGGTCTTCTTATATACTGCACAGCAGTTTCTTGTTCTTGTTCTTGGTTGTCCTCAGCTAGAAAAGCATCGACAACAAATGGTATTCTTGGGAGAAATAAGGAAGGATTCAAGTAAAAATGCGTGATAGGCCTATGTGCATCTTGGTGAGTTGGTCTAGCCTCTCACTCTACTTGACTACTTGTTACCTGAACCTTTCTTGAGCTTGATTACTTGTTAAGTTGGCTAAGCCTCTCCTATACTTGTTACTTGATGATACTTGATATATGTTTAGTTGAGTATCTACTTGTATTGCATGATAACATGACATATAGTTGCATGTTAATAGCTTACTGAGATTTATCTCACCCTTTATTTGTTTAATTGTTTCCCCCCCCCCAGGAAAGCAGGGGATAGTACGCAGTGAGGCTCGACTTAGCTGGAAACTTACTCAGCAGGATATTCTTGTTCGAAGTTAGTGTCCTTTTATACTTTGGTAAGGACGATCTTGTATGAGTTAATAAACTCTGGGCTTGTATTGGGGTAGTATTTGTTGTCCCTAGACAGTTCTTGATGCCAGCTTATTTGCTAGGCATGTCTTCCGCTGTATGTAACCATTTTGGTTTTAATTTTCTTGGTCTAGAACTGGTGTGAGCTATCTTAGCTCCCTACTCTTGAGTATATATATTATGTCAGTTTTGTTTTTAACAGGTATTGTTCCTGTTTCCCGTTAGTTTCTTATTTCTTGTTAGTTACGCGCACCAGGTTCGAGGTTCTATTAGGGAATCCCGGGACTTGGGGCGTGTCAGTTTGGTATCAGAGCTATGGTTTAGCTCTAAGCCTGGATAGGGTCTATGGCCTAGGTTGGGTTAGTCTTGGGTGTGTTTTCGACGCCGAGTGCTTCGTTACTTGTTGTCATACCAGGCATAGGACTGGTGTTGATAGTGTTGATCCAATTGGATTAGATGGTTTGAGAATCGAGAGCGCGAGTCTTCAAAGACTTAGGAGTATCTATCTTGTCTTGTGGACATTGTTTCGTGCTATATATGCGTGCTTGTCCTTATCTCGTGAATTGCGTGGAAGTGTATCCTCTAGTAAGAGACTACGTGCTTGATATTGTTATTTATGTATAAGAGCTTGATAGAAGTGTGGGTGATAACACCCTATACGTTCTATGTTGACTTGGTCGTGTCACCGGTATGGGACATTGATGTGATACGTGTCATGACTTGACTTTCTATGTGTTAGGTCATTCTTGTTTACCACAATAGATGGTAATTATTTCTATGCTAGTATGCTTGACTGTATAGGTAAGCATGATAGATTTATGCATAACCTTTATGTTCTGCATTGAAAGTCTAGAAGGGGTTCTTGAGATTGTACTGGGTATTTAACATATGCGATTGACAGTGGAATTTCTACTGAGTAATACCTGTTACTTGATGAGAAATTTGGATTATCTTGAGTGGTTACAGTGCAAATACAGTGCTGACACCTGGATTAATGTTCTTGACCTCGATTGAGTTAAACGAGTTAAAGATTCAACTTGAGAATATCTTGATAGAGGATATATCTACCTGGTAGTGGATGTCTGAAGTGAGTATCTTTGTTGACCTATAAGTGGAAACAACCAAGGTACGCGTGTTCTTGAGATTTTCTTGATCTTGTTAGAGATTCATTAATGAATTTCGAAGGCAGCTCTATCGTTAACTATTTGACACCGAGAGCTACATTTTTTGATGGATTGTCTTGATGGATTGATATACGTAAAGTCAGTTTTGAATATTGAAACGATGGATAACCACGACTTCAGTATTTGAGATTTCCTAGTGGATTTGACTAGTATTACAGTGATCTGGAGGATATGACCAGTTCTATTATTTCTAGTGGATATGTCAAGTTTAACCAATATAGTGGATTGACTAATCGAGTCTGTTTGACTTTATGTGTTTCAATGTTATAATTGATACATCTTGATTGCATAGAATATTTGTGAGTATATGTGTATATTCTTGATGCTCTTGAGTTCTATTATATATGTTATAATTTTGATCAGTAAAATTCGAGGACGAATTTTCTTTAAGGTGGGGAGGATGTAACGCCCATCCTTAATCTCGTTAAATATTTGACTTATTTGTTAAATTCTTGACTTGCTTGTTAAATTCTTGACTAGCATATTTATATGCTATTTTATTTGAGTTAATTATTTAATTGCTTTAGAAAGTTAAGGTGGTTAAATGTCAAAGTTGAAAGTTTAGGGGCCTTTTTGTCAAAGTTAGAACTTGAGGGGCCTAGGTGCAATTCTTGGAAAGTTCCAAGTATATAATGTTGTTGCCTGAGAAAGGCAATTCATTTTTCTCAAAGTTTCTCGTACTTTCTCTCTGTTTCCTAGAAGGGAGTTCAATTTTACCCTATTCTCGACTCCTCGCGATTAATTATCCCTCTGTTCGTGATTTCGGTCCCGGATAAATATTCGTGGCATTGAATAGAGCGTTCCAGGCCGATCAGAAATTTATTTGGGTCAACTTGATTTTGACTAGGTAAGTTATTGACTCCCCCTTACTTGTAATAACATGCATATATGCTATTCCCGCTACTTGTTTTTGTCAAAATTGTGTTTTGAGCAATTTTTGTGATACTTGTAAATTTGGGACGAAGGGAGTATTCGTATGAAAACAAGATTGAAATAGATTTGCAAATGCAAAAGTACCTGGGAATGAAAAGTATTGAAAAAATTATACTCCTATTCGTGAGACGGTAAAATAGTAACTTGATTTAAATATTATTAGAAAAATTGTACCATTATTTGTGGTACGGGAAAATGAATGGAAGTATTCCTAGATGGGTATATTAGTATAATATAAAATTGTGCTTATACTTTTGGGTCGGTGAAATATTAAATTGGAATAAAAGGAAATTGTCCTATTATTTATGGGACGGTAAAAGAAATGAATTGAGCCTGAAATAATGTTTTGGGTATTGCCTAAGAGTTAATAAAAGTTATTCCTACGCTTGGGACGGGAAATTTCTTTACCTGGGAAAGAAATAAAAATTTCGCATTTTGGTACCTTGTGCGACCGCACAAAAATACTTGGGCGACCGCCCATCTTTCTGAAAGGTTTTTCAAAGGAATTGACCTGCTTGTGTGCGACCGCACAGGCCATTTTAGGCGACCGTACAGTTACCCGAAGAACAAAATGTTGTTTAAAGTTTGTATAAGTTGGAAGTAACACTAGTTAAGGTATATAACCTTAGTATAAGATGTCCTAGCAAGTGTTGTGACACCTTAGGGGCATCAGAACTTGGTTTTAAACGTGTATACTCATTGAATTAAAATGAGAACTTAGTCTTGTACATGGACACTTATAGAACTCAAATGAGACCTTAAGTATAAGAGTAACAACTCTTTTATATGTCTTGAAAGTGCTATGAACAGGCACTTATGTGTTATGCTTGTCTTGAAGCCAATGATTGTGCACCTTAGGGGCATTAAAACAATGACTTGAGATTGAATATCCTATGTAGGGGATTAAGAACTTGTAAGTATGAGTTGTATAGCTCATTGACTTAAATTGAACTCGAAGTGTTCTTAGACTAAGTTTAGGGTACTACCCTAGATGGCCTAGATGAGTGTTGTAGAACACTCTAATATTGAAAAATATTCCCTTTGTGAATAAATGAAAGGTGGACTTGAATCATAATTAAATGATAACTTGAGTATAAGAGTAGTAACTCTTTTATGTGTCTTGAAGTCAATGTTTGTGTACTTTAGGGGCACCAACTAATGTCTTGAATGTCCTAAGAAAAGGATTTGGAAAATAGTACGTGAAAGATGTATAATTCTTCTTCCTAGCTTGAACTTGAAGTATAAGATAATTAACTCTTGTACATGTTTAACCATCCAAAGAAATGGATTGAGAACTTGGATATAAGATGATAAAATCTTGTATATGTCTTGAATGTCTTGAATGTCTTGAAGGTCTTGAATGTCCTGAATGTCTTGAATGTCTTGAATGTCTTAAGTTGAGACAGTAACTTGAAGTATAAGACTATAAAATCTTGTACATGACTTGAACATCCAAATAATTGGATTAAGACTTGAATATAAGATTATAAAATCTTGAGCGTGCCTTGACACCAATATATGTGTATGGTAATAAACTTGAAAGATCCTTGATGTGTATATGCAAATCTTGCATATATTTACTTGATAGAATGTTACTTCTTGATTACTTGATACATGGTATGAATAACCAAAAGAGTTGGGATATGGAATTAGATAGAGAATAACTAACTCTACTACACATTTGAATTGGATACGTGTATATACTCAATGAAGTATATAAAGAATAAAGAAGATATCTTGTCTTGAAATGAGTTCCTAAAGAAAATAGGGACTAGTGTATTATGAAGATAGATCATATAATCGTGAATACTACGATATAAGTTAATAAGAACAACTACAGAACACAATATGTGTTAGAAAATGTATTCGATTATTAACGATACATATACGTGAGATATGACTGTGACTAGGTATGATGTGACCTATTCTATTACGTGTTTAGAGTCTAAGGTATTGGGCTCTACTTGATAGTAAGGGTATCGTGATAGACACCTTAATGTGTTAAATGTGACATTAATATGAACGTGAAAACTTGGCATGTGACTAAATGATATACCCTACTACGTGATTGAGGTCTGTTATTAACAGACCCTAACTTTGATTGATCGTGTTACATGGACACTTACGTGCCATAGTTGAACTTGATTGGTATTCGCAATAATTGAGTACGTGTACTTATATTCTCGTGAGCACATGATATATGATTACATGGTGCATAAAGAATAGTCCACTAATAAGGGACTGAGTTCTGTTCTCGCAGTTCAAGTAAACATCTGCTTGTGCATTCTTGTGTGAGTCCAGCTGGTTCTCCTTGCTTGTTCGAAAATATATAGGTTCACGTTTGTCGCGAGAGCTGGGGTTTAAGTGACAATCGGGTCCCTATGTATTTCCGCCTGACCCCTTACTACCGGCCATAGTAAGGGCATAGCTTCCTTGGTTAGAGCAATAAGCCTGACCTAAGTGAATGCGATTGTCTTGAACACCTCGTGGATCTTGTTCTTGTGGATGACACTGGTTACCAGGTCTTCTTATATACTGCACATCAGTTTCTTGTTCTTGTTCTTAGTTGTCCTCAGCTAGAAAAGCATCGACAACAAATGGTATTCTTGGGAGAAATAAGGAAGGATTCAGGTAAAAATGTGTGATAGGCCTATGTGCATCTTGGTGAGTTGGTCTAGCCTCTCACTCTACTTGACTACTTGTTACCTGAACCTTTCTTGAGCTTGATTACTTGTTGAGTTGGCTAAGCCTCTCCTATACTTGTTACTTGATGATACTTGATATATGTTTAGTTGAGTATCTACTTGTATTGCATGATAACATGACATATAGTTGCATGTTAATAGCTTACTGAGATTTATCTCACCCTTTATTTGTTTAATTGTTTCCCCCCCCCCAGGAAAGCAGGGGATAGTACGCAGTGAGGCTCGACTTAGCTGGGAACTTACTCAGCAGGATATTCTTGTTCGAAGTTAGTGTCCTTTTATACTTTGGTAAGGACGATCTTGTATGAGTTAATAAACTCTGGGCTTGTATTGGGGTAGTATTTGTTGTCCCTAGACAGTTCTTGATGCCAGCTTATTTGCTAGGCATGTCTTCCGCTGTATGTAACCATTTTGGTTTTAATTTTCTTGGTCTAGAACTGGTGTGAGCTATCTTAGCTCCCTACTCTTGAGTATATATATCATGTCAGTTTTGTTTTTAACAGGTATTGTTCCTGTTTCTCGTTAGTTTCTTGTTTCTTGTTAGTTACGCGCACCAGGTTCGAGGTTCTATTAGGGAATCCCTGGACTTGGGGCGTGTCATCATCTTTAATTCCTCCATAGATCAAAAACGAATCTTTATTCCTTCGCAAGTACTTAAGAATCTCTTTTACAGCCATCCAGTGATTCTCACCATTGATATCTACTTGTCATGATCAAAGCATAAGATACATCCGGCCTAGTACATATCATGGCATACATGATAGATACAATTACCAAAGCATATGGAATCTCACTCATTTTCTCACGCTCATGTTTTGTCTTAGGACATTGAGTCTTGCTTAGAGAAACTCCATGTAATACTGGCAAGGTTTCTGTCTTAGAATTTTCCATGCGGAATCTTCTAATGACCTTGTCAATGTATGTACTTTGGCTTAAACCAATTAGCTTCTTTGATCTATCTCTGTAGATTTTAATGCCAAGGATATATGCGGCTTCACCCATATCTTTCATTGCGAAGCACTTTCCTAACAAAGTCTTTACAGACTGAAGTGTAGGAATGTTGTTTCCAATGAGCAATATGTCATCCACTTATAAAACAAGTAATAGCACTATGCTCCTACTAATCTTCTTGTATACACAAGGTTCATCTTCGTTCTTGATGAAGCCAAACTCTTTGACAGACCCATCAAAACGGAGATTCCAACTCCTCGAAACTTGCTTCAATCCATAGATGATTTCTGCAATTTGTATACTTTAGAACTTTGTTCAAAATCATCGGGTTGTGTTATATAGACATCCTCTTTTAAATTCCCGTTAAGGAAAGTGGTTTTGACATCCATCTGCCATATTTCATAGTCATGATATGCGGCAATGGAAAGCAAAATTATTATAGTCTTGATCGTTGCTACGGGTGTAAATGTTTCATCATAGTCAATACCATGAACTTGCCTATAACCTTTCGCTACAAGTCTAGCTTTGTAAGTATGCACCTTCCCATCTATGTCAGTCTTCTTCTTGAAGACCCATTTGCATCCTATGTTTTTTACACCTTCAGGGGCATCAATCAAATTCCAAACTTGATTATCTTGCATGGATTGTAATTTGGATTCCATGGATCCAAGACACTTATTCGAATCAGGAGAAGACATCGCCTCTTGGTAGGTGGTCGGTTCATCTTTATCAATGATCTCCACCTCACTACTATCCGTTATGAGAAAACCATATCTCTCGGGCTCGGATCAGAACCTACCAGATCTGCGAGTTACTTGTGTATTTGAACAGGTTCCACAATTTCTTATGGGACTTGTTCTTGTTCCACTATCAGTTCAATGTCATTTTCTAGGTCTCGAACCTCTTCGAGATTTATTTTACTCCCACTGATTTCTTTGGAGAGAAACTCTTTCTCTAGAAAGACACCAGTTCGGGCAATAAAGACTTTGTTGTCCGTTCGGTTGTAAACATAATATCATTTAGTTTCCTTAGGATATCCCACGAAAATACATTTATCAGATTTGTGTGCATGTTTTGTCTGAGACAAGTCTTTTGACAAAATCTTCGCAACCCCAAATCTTCATGAAAGACAAACAAGGTTTCTTTCCGCTCCACATCTCATAAAGAAAGATCAACTCGACTCATCATTGATCGAACCATGTCTAACAAATTCCAATTCCTCCTCTCAGACACATCATTCCATTGTGAAATTATTTCACAATTCTTAAGATGATCATCGAATTCATGACTCAAGTATTCTCCACCTCGATCCGATCGAAGTGCTTTAATACTTTTGCCAAGTTGTTTTTCTACTTCATTTTTAAATATTCTAAATATCTCAAATGCTTCACTTTTATGTTTCATTAGGTAAACATACCCAAAACTACTATAATCATCAGTGAAGGTTATGAAGTATTGAAATCCTCCCCTAGCATTGCTACTTAATGGTCCACATACATCAGAATGTATCCACCCCAATAAGTCGTTTGCCCTTTCACCTAACTTGGTAAAAGGTGTCTTAGTCATTTTTCCAAGAAGACACGACTCGGAAGTATCATATGACTCAAGGTCACATGAACCCAAAAGACCGTCCCCATGGAGTTTTGAGATACGCTTCTCATTAATATGACCAAGACGGCAATGCCACGAATAAGTATGATTTACATCATTAGGTTTAGATTTCTTATTTATATGATAGACATTTTCATTATTTTCATTCTTGACATCCAAGACATAAAGGCCATTAAATGAATTTGCAATACTATAAAGCACATCATTTAAATAAATAGAAAATCTCTTATTCTTAATAAGAAACTTAAAACCTTCATTATTCAAACAAGAAATTGAAATAATATTTCTACTTAAATCCAGTACATAATAGAAATTGTTCAAAACAAGTATTAAACCAGAAGGTAAAGTGACTTCGTAAGTCCCTACGGCTAATGCTTCCATTCCCCACGCGTAGGTCTACTTCACCTTCTTTAAGTAGTCTCCTATTCTTTAGACCCTGCACATTTAAACAAATGTGAGAACCACATCCGGTATCCAATACCCATGAATCAGTGGTAGAAAGGAGAATATCTATCATATAGATACCTGAAATCGACGCAGTCCCACTGCTCTTCTTCTTCTTTTGCTCTTCCTAAAAGCATTGCAATTACGTTTCCAATGACCAATTTCTTGACAATGGAAACAAATTGCATCCTTTGTGAATCGGGTTTTGCCTCTGGAGCCTTGACAACCTTTGCCTTGCTTATCTTGGGTTTGACAACCTTTGCCTTACCCTTTCATTTGCCACTAGCCTTCTTTCCAGCATGAACTAAGAACACAGGAGAACCTTTCTCCACAATCTTCATCTCCGCAGTTTTAAGCATATTATACAACTCGGAGAGATTTTTATCAATTCCATGCATGTTATAATTCATCACAAACTGATTATAACATTTAGGCAATGAATTAAGAATGAGATCCGTGGCTAGCTCCAATGGAATTGAATAACCAAGTTTCTCAAGATGCTCTATATAGCCTTTTATTTTAAGCATGTGAGGACTCACTTGTTGCCCTTCACTCATTTTTCAAGAAGTGAATGCAACAATGGTTTTATAACTCTCTTTCCTAGCTTGCTCTTGAAACATGTCTCTTAACTCCACGCCTATCTCATAGGCTTCCAAATGTTCCAAACTTTTTTGGAGTTTTGAGCACATAGTCGCAAGCATGAGACAACTCACATCTCTAGAATCATTACGATGCTTCTTATGATTGTCTCTCTCTGCCCTATGGGCATTGGCTTCTGGTTCAACAGGAATAGGCCCATTGAGAATGTACAACTTATCATCTTGCCTAAGAACTATTCTTAGGCTACGGATCCAATTTATAAAGTCTGTACCATTCTCTTGAAGCTTATCCTTCTCAAGTATTGATCGCAACGAAATTGATTGAGCGTTGGTTGTCACTATCTACAATTATGCAAAAAAAAAAAATCAAAATTTAATAAGTACCAATTTCATTAAAGAAATAAATAAAGTATTTATGTTCAAAAAACACTCTCACTAAATTATACAACCTTCTTATACATCCAATGTATAATATAATACTAGTGGGCTAAGAGCCAACTTTAATTTAATTTCAAGTACGCTGTGGCGCACCGCTCAAAATCAAATTAATTAGGTAGACAAACATGTCAATCATATCCCATATGACTCTTAGATCCTTTCTGAGATTCTTTAAGAAATCCAATTTCAAAAAGCATGTTAAATATCATCTTTGCCTTAAGCCCAAAACGGTTTTGACGCTTAATTAAGTCCAACCATTATAAACGTATAGGAAACTCTTATTCACCCATCGTGCTCATACATGAATAAAATTAACACACTTCGCTTTGGCGAACCCATATTAAAGTTACACATGTACTTACAAGTGTTTTAATTATGGCATGGCAAGAGGACTTCAAATTTTCTTGAAGGTTTATCACATATAGCATACAACACATTTATGAGCACATAATATAAACATGTTACGCATCAAGTTTAGCCACTAAATTAATCATCATTAATTTAAGCATAATATTTATGTGTCATTAGTTTCTCTATAATTATGAGGATGAGACTCTTTGAACTTTGGTTATCATCTCCAAATCAAGACAACAAGAAGTGCGGTCGAACTAAGCCATAACGCAACCACAATTCCGCACTAATTCAAGAAACCAAGAAAGTAGTCCATGTGGCCGAAACTAAGCAATAGATGATCTCTATGAACGTAGGCCAATTGCATCTACAATTCCACATGGATCTCCAATCTTTGAATCAAGAACTTTGTTTCTCAATTTTAGCAATTATGAACTCTTCATAATTCTAAATTCGTTTTATCTTTGAATCTTTGATTTGCGATCAAGTTTGGGAAACACAATCTCAACGAACGTAGATTAGCCATCCAAACTTTGATCCAATCTCAGAAATCACAAGATAAAACAAATAGAAAAATTAAACCCTAAGATCCACCCTGAACCCTAGAAAGATCCCCCAACCGAAACCCTAGGTCCGGCCGGGTCTCTTCATGGGTCCGGTCGGACCCTCTCCGAAAAATCCTAGAGTTTTAAAGTTTCAAAATTTATCTCAAAATTGTTTTTCCCGATTCAATTAGGATTTGGTGTTCTTGGTGATCCAATCACCATGATCATCAAAACCTTGAATGAACAATTCATGAATCCTTATATTATCAAAACTTTGATTCAATCAAAAATTGATAACCCAAACAATTTTAAATCCACCATAATTTTTATTGCGATTGAATAGTGCGATTAAAGTTTATGAAACAATAATCCACATAAAATCATATAACACATAAACATCATAATCCCAATATTCATATCATGCTAGGCACATAAACAAGCAATTTATATACACACAACATGATCTAGTATTGAAATAATCAACATGAACGGGGCTCTAATACCACTGTTGGGTTTCGTAGTAACATGCGCAGCGGAATAAAGCATTTAAAAAAATTCATAAAACCCAAAGCCATAGATCCATTCATATGATAATATCAAATACCTTCAATACTTTCTCGATTCTGAATATGTTGATAATCCAAATGCCATTGATCCAATCAATTCACTTGAGTCCGGCCGAACATTTCATCAACATCATTCCTACGAGTGGCCCAAGCTTGACATCTCTCTGAAGAGGGACAAATCCATTTAGCTTATTATTCTTCCCTACATGAATCTGATTATGCCAATCATACCCTTTATAACTTCCTGGTTAAAGGTAGCGTTTGAATATGTCAAACATAATGTTCATCAAGTGGAAGACTATAATAACTTCATATCTAAGGATTCAAATGACATAACTAATATGAGATCTATATATGACATTGACCATGACATAAATCTCATAGAGCGGGTCATGTCCAGTACCTTGTTCCAAACAATTACTCATAAATCTAACATGATCATCCCATGATCATTTAACCTTTATACTAGTGCTCAACAAGTACTAGGGACGGAGATTATTATAAGTAAACATGAACAACAATAATAATCAAAACATCTCTTTATTAATATAAATGATAACAATTACAACGTTTATTAAACGTGCCTAGGGCACCAACACCAACACTTGATCCCTCAGCTGATGTGTCATGTTGATTTCCCCCCCCCCCCATATAGACTTGCGTTTGCATTTTGACTTGTTTCACCATACCTCTCAAGCCATATGGGATGCCTTTTCAACAAAGGATCTATTGCAGTCACTATGAACTGCAAAGAAGAGAATTGTGTGTGAGGCCACCACTCCATAACCTGCTCATCATTTTGAAAGTCCTCCAAAGGGGACAAGAAGCTGAAAGTGCCTGAGGAATGGTCACTTTCATAAGCCATAAAAGCCACATCAGTAGGAGGTCCCTCTTCTTCAACATCATGAACTCTTGGTGGACTGCAACACCTCATATACTTCTTGAATAGCTTAGCATATGTTTTAGGTGGTGATCTTGCTACTCCATCTTAGTTATCACCCTCCCCTTCCAAGATTGTAACATTCAGAGACAAACTATCACTAGTTACAGATTGGTACGGTATCTCAACAGTTTCTGTCTGTTCAACAGCTAAGCCATTCTCACCAACAACTAAGATCTCAGTCTTCACTCCAGATGGCTCTCCTTTCACAATTGTCTTACTCTCTTGCTGACCAACTACAACTTGTTTCCCTACATACTCTTCAACCTCTATTGTTGCACCAAAAAGTTGCAACAATGTAACTTTTCTCTCTCCCTCAGTCTCCTTAACCTTTGATTTCCCTTTCTCCTTGGCTATTTCTGCCAATCTTGCCTGTTCATGCTCTATCATGGACTCCTTCTCATCTACCCACTCTCTCTTCCTCTTTTCTCTCTCCTTGATCTTATCAGGTTTCAAAGGATTATCATTTGGTAGTTGATCAACCTCCTCAACCAGAACATGATCATTTTGAACCCTATAAGAGATAAAATCTCTTTCAAATCTCTCTTCCTCTGTCTCAACAACACTTGGACATTTGAACACAATTTTTTTGGCTCTCTGAGACATCTTGCTAGGACTAAACTTAGAGAAAAATCTACCCATCAGTTCTAAAAATGGCAAATAACTCAAGTGTGAAGCTCTACAACTGAGACTCTGGTCTACTTATAGTAAAAATGCTCATTAATGTAATAGCATTAATCATTATTTTTACCATAAAGTTAGTTGTTGAAACACTCTAAAGCCCATAAAATGTTATTAGTCATGATGGCAAAATTTTAAATTTTGGTTGAATTTTTGCTGAAAATATTTAATGTGATTTGGCTAAAGGAATGTTGACGTTTGTCAGTCAAACTAAAGTTATATGCCTTAATATTCTTATAGCCACCCTCATTTTTCAGGAGTAAATGATCAAAATATTAACTTTTACCTTTTCTAACCTGTTTCACTGTTGAATGAACAGTAATAGGGGACAATGGTTACTGTTCACCAATGGCTCATTAACTCCCACGTTCTCTCTCTCCCTAAATGTAACCGTTACTCTCGCCCACTAAACCACGATTCACTTCTCAAACATTTATCAACATTTCCAACAGTGATTCCATTCCAATTTGTTCAAATTTTGATTCCTCTGCCTCAAACCCTAACCCCTGTTCTTGCTCCATTTCTCAAAATCAATGGCTACTTCTGAAGAATCACACGGTTACTATATTGAAAATGATTTCTTCCTTGATGAAGCAGGCGCCTACGTTCAAGGCATTCTTGAAGCCAACAGTCTCATCCAAATGCTAACAGCTAAGCCCCCAATCCTTAAAAATGCTTGCAAAGAAATTTATAGAAATGACTACAGGAACACTGAAAACACTATCCTCACCTTCCTAAACACTATACATTTGTCAATAACTCAAGAGGATGTAAAAATCACTTATGGAATTCCAAACAATCCCACAGACATTGAGGATATTTGGAACTCATTAATGGATGATGAGTTTAAACCCCTATATAGAACCTTCACAAACCAACCCAATTGCAACTATTCATCCCTAAAAAATAACCAATTTTTAAGAGAAACCTATCTAGAAACAACTCAGCCTTGAGTGATATGGTGATCAAAGGTCTGTGTGGAAAGCAATCATCCCTTGATCAGCTAAGTGCAGCAGAGTGGAAGCAATCTCTTAGTCTCATCAGAGGCAATGTAAATTGGTGTGAAATTATGCTCAACAATTTCAACCTGGATAGAGCCCCATCCTTGACAAAGCCCAATGCAAGATCCATAAAGCCTAACCTGTTCAGGTTCATGAGTGGAATTTTGCTCAAGAAGTTTACTACAATTGAACAACCCCTCAACACAAAGTGGTACCTTTCCATTCCCTTAAGTACAACCAAGAAATTTGACAAGAAATCCTTTCTCTCAAGGGTCCTAAAGAAGGAACAGCCAAAGCCAAGTCCCCAACAGCCAAGCCAGCCAAAGCTAGGTCCCCAATAGTCAAGTCACCAAAATCCAGGCAACCAACAGCTAATCCATCCATAGTTAAAAAGGAAGCTAAGAAGCCAACAGCCAAGGTTCCTCCAAAAAGAAGAAAAACTAGGGAAGTCAAAGGCAAAGGAAAGAAGAAAATGAATGAACCTCCATCCTCATCCTCATTAACTTCCAGTGAATCCTTAAAAGCTACCTCAACGAATCCTCACTAGCTCCCACAAGCCATGAACAAACAACAGCTGAGTTTGAGGTGATCAAGCCCATCCAAAGGGATCACAGCAAAATCTATATTGATGATGAGACCCCTATGAGTGAAGGAGAACCTGAAGTCCAAAAGCCAAGTGATTCCAATGATCTATAGGAAATAGATGTAGAAGAGTTTTTTATTCAACAAGCTCTTGCAGAACAATTTGACCAATTTCAAGCTGCTGAGCATGATTCTAGAGTACCAATGGAAGAAGACCCAACAGCTGAGCAGGATGATCAAATAGCTGAGATAGAAAACATAAAGATTGAGTCAACAGCTGAGCCCCCTCTCAATGACAAAGACAAGGTAACATCTTCCTCCTCCTTTGCTGGTGGTTTTATTGTTAAAAGAAGACTTTCAAGATCTCCCTCTCCCTCACACAAAAAATTAAGACACACATCTCCATCCTCTCCTAAAAACACCTCAAGCTCTGAACACTTATCAACAGTGGAAGCCATCCTCAATCTACACTCACCACCATCTCCAACTCCTCAAACCCTTGCATCTGTTGAAACTCTGAGGGGGAACTCACCTAGGTCAGAAAGCCCTCAAATGTCAAGGGGGAACTCATCTATCCCTGAAACACTTCCAACAGATGAGACCACTTCTGTCCATGATCCACTTGTCTCATCACAAGAGTATGTACCTCTACCCCCAGATGTCCCTCCTTATCTTGTTGTCCTCCCAGTTCTTCCCCATAAACTTCTACAGCTAATTGATGGAAAGTCTTTTTCCTTAATGTCCCAAGAAACTACCAGTGCACTCTTTGAACAACTAAGCACTAAGTTCTCCCTAGATCTAGTTGTCCAAGCTTTTGACTATATGAGAATCAAGGAATCTAGGTTATCTAGTGGTCAAGGTGGATTCTTAATTCCTCAACCAACTCCAACAGCTATCTCTCCCTCATTCCAAAGAAGAACTGTCACATCAATTGAGAATACTCCTCAGTCTCACTTTAAGTTTGATATTCCTCTTCCCAATCCTGGATTTTGGGTTCTAGATTGTGAGATTGACTTTTCCCTCACCTCAGTCCTAGAAGCCCATAGAAAGTTTGGATCAATATCTTCCCTTCCTTCAATGCTCAATCCCAATAATATTTCAAACCCTTGGGAACTGTCCAAGACCCACATCAGCATCCATGCTAGAAATCTTGGTGGTATGCTCTTCTATGCCTATGAAGAGTGGAAGAAATACAGGGTCTCTCTACAAAATTCTTTCCTGTTCACAGCTCAAAAACTAGAGAATGGGAATTTGTGTTCTCTAAACTGATCTCGAATAACCTTCAAGAATGCATTTACATGCCCTCTCACTTGGTCTACATCTTCTGTGTTCAGTTTGCCCAGTCTGTGTATTGGACTCTACTGTCCAAGAAAGGTTGTGTCACTTGAGTCATTCTCAAGAACCTTCATCCAATCTCTACTGTTTATCCACCTTGAAACACCTCCTCCTCCATAACATAAAAAGCTCAGATCAAAGACTGCCTTCACCAAATCCCAGTTGCTGGCTAGACAGGATGCAAATTTCACCTATGACTACATCATGGGTCTTGATTGGAACAATGAGATATATTGGAGAGGAATTGAGCCCAAGATCAAAGCAAGGCTAATTCAAGAAAGGGCTCAGATATTACAAACCAGGCAAGCCAAGGCAGGAATGGCTGCTGCTTAACCCTACCCTAGCTAGTTTGTTCTAATTTGAAGTATTTTGATGTTAAACAATTTTCTTTTTTTCAATAGTTTGAATTATTTCCCTTTGAGTACCTCTTAGTCTATTGTCTTCCATTAACTTTGTTAAATGCAAGTGAATCAATCAAGAAGAACCTTTTCTTCATTGGTATTTTGTCATTAGCATATTCTTTACAGGTACTCTTACAATCAATTATTTATTTACTAAAAAGAGAGAAATTATTAGTACCCTACTATTCTTAATCACAATTAACCATAATAAAATAGGTTTTGATAAATCTATATATATATATATATATATATATATATTAAAATTGGCCAAAGGAGTTATGGTATTGACATGTGTACAAACAATGGAGAAAGCTTGCATTTGGAGAAGCCACATCAACCATATACTAATAAATAAGTGACTTTTCATTTTCTTTTCATTAGCTAATACTATTAGCTAATAATAATAGTTACTATAAAGGGTAACTATAATAGTTAACTATTATAGTAACTATTATTATTATTAGTAATAGTTAACTATTACTCTTATTAGTAATAGTTACTATTATAGTGAACTATGTTAGTTAACTATTACTATTATTAGTAATAGCTATTATAATAGTTACCTTATGTAGTAACTAATAGTATTAGATAATGGTATTAAGCAAATAACAGTTAACTATTAATAGTAAGAGTATTAATTAATTATAATAGTTATTATATAAGTTAAATATTAATTTTTAATATTAATTAATCATAATAGTTACTATATCAATTCACTATTACTATTAATAATATTAGTTTATTATAATTATTATTATTCCCTCCGTCCCAGTTTTAAGTTCTTACTTTCCTTTTTGGTGTGTCCCAATTTATATTTAACTATTATAATTAGCTATTAAATAAAATAAAAATAACTATTAATAGTATTAATTAATCATAATAGTTACTATATATTAATTATTACTATTAATAGTATTATTAGTTAATCATAATAGTTACTATATAAGTTAACTATTATTATTAATAGTATTAATTAATCATCATACATTAAATATTAATATTTAATATTAATAGTACTCGCTCCGTTCGAGAGTATGAGTCCTACTTTCTATTTTTGTACGTCCCACTAAATGTCTATTTCCTAAAAGGACAAATTATGAGAAATAATGAATAGTGTTTTGGACAAATATACCCTCAACACATTTGCAATGTTTACCAATTTTCTATTGTGTATTTAATAAGTATGCACAAACAAGGTAAGACTCTTACTCTAGGGCGTATGGAGTATTAATTAATTATAATAGTTAATATAGAGGTTAATTATAACTATTAATATTAGTAGATAATAATAATAGTTATTATATATGTTAATAAGTACAATTAATAATGTCGCGACCTCGGACCCCGCAGGCCCGAGACCGCGAGCTGGACGTCGACTTAAAACCAAAACTGCAAAATAACGAAGTTAAAAATTTCATTTGATACCAAAAGGTGATGATCCAATGTTTTACAAATCCAAGTTTGACAAAAACCAAATACAACTATCATAAACTTCCACAAGTTTATGCCCAACAAAATACAAATATATAATTCTTAATGACGTCAACGTTTGGTACAACTATCCCAAAAGGTTACACATTGATATAATGTAAACCAACCTATAACAACCTTCCCCAAAAGAATGTATCCACACTCAACGTCCTCTTTCTCGTGATCAGCGAGACTAATCCTTAGCACCTGGGGGGGTTAAGGAAAAACAAAGATAAAAGAAAAGGGGTGAGATAAATCTCAATAACTTACTAATGCAACTACATGACATGCTATGATGCAATATACGATAATAAATCATAAATAGCACGTAGCAGCTATCACATAACAGATAGCAGCGGAAATAAACACATAACAAAGGATATAGCCAAGGTTTTCCAAACCGGTACATCCAAATAAAGGATCGTTGCGCAGCTTCAATAATCAACAAATCATCATCTTCATAATAGCATGAAAGCCGAAGAGAAACCCCCGATACCGGAACCAATAACCATAAGTGTCACAAAGGACAAGAACCATGACACAAAGTCATGCTCGGTAGCTAGATACATTCCCAAAGGAAGCTAACTTGTCTTTTCCAAGGCCAATATGGAAAAGGGGTAAAGAAGGGGGCAAAACAATGGTCAACATTATAATGGACTTGGCTTTGCCATTATAATCTTTCCCATCGCCCGATGTAACAAATATGCCAGCTGGGCTTCCAAATAAATGCTAAGTAATAAAATACTAGCACGATAAACAACAAAGGATTCCAAAGTAGGGAATCATGCCAAATAATCACCAAGAAGATGAAATGAACCAACAATACACAATAAAGGTGCTCCAAAATCCTAATTAACAATTAATGGATTTCAAACACAAACTTGATCACAAAGGACCCAATTCTATCACTAAAGTGTACTACAATGTTCACTAAGGTCAACTAGAAGGACACCCAAGACTTAGACCAAAACGCATTCTTCAATCACACAAAATTAACAAATGTAAACTTTCAGGGGTTCTGTGCGGCCGCCCAAAAAGGGACTGTGCGGTCGCCCAAAAGCCCTCAAACAAGAACAAAAGCTTTCAGATAGATGCGCGGTCGCCCAGACATTTTTGTGCGGCCGCCCAACCTTCTGGACTGCCGGAATTCGGGAAAGAAGAACTGGGTTCTTCCATTTCTTACCCAATTCACACAAATACTCACAATCAAACACAACCAACAAGTTCCTCAAGGTACCCAAACCATAACTAACCAACAAGGGGACCTTAACAACACCATTTATTAACCAAAACTAAGAATCAAACCCAACATTCATCAATTCACCATTTTTAACCAAAAACTCAAATAAATTCCAAATAAATTCTAAGCTCATCCAAACTTCAAATATAACAACTCAAACATCATATAAGCATGATATGAACACTTTAGCATAAAAATGGGGGAAAAGCAACTTACTTGGATTTTCTCAAAGTTGATGGATTTCAAATATTTTTGATTCTACGCGATCCTATCGACGATCTAAACACATTTCACGTTTTAAGAAATGAGAGATTATGAGAGGAAGAGGAAGAAAATGAAGAGAGAAGAGAGAAAGAAATGTTTACCTTTTTCTTTTGGAGAGAGAGAGAGAGGAATGCTGGGAGATGATGAGGGTGAGGGGGAAGAGTGAGGGAGAAGAGAAGGAGTAGGGAGGGAGTAGGGAATGATTTAAAAGATTTACACTTAGGCCCCCTCCACTACACTACACACAATTACTACACTCCCTACTAACAATTAAGACCCAACAATACTACACTAACCCAAACGACTCAATTAAAATGCTAGGCATAAATATTATAACACATAAAATGCACACATAATTATTTAAATAAATAATAATTTAAATAAATAAACAAGCAAATAAATAAATAATAATTATTTATTACTAATAAAATAGAGCCTAGATTTCGGGTCGTGACATTCACTACCCCTTAAAGAAAATTCGACCCGAATTTTAACGAGACTCACCTTAAACAAAAAAGCCACGGAAATTTTCTCTCGATCTCGTCACGAAGCTCCCACGTCGACTCCTCGATATTATGATTCCTCCAAAGAACTCTAACCAATGAAATGCTTTTGCTCCTCAACTCTTGAACTTTAGAATCTAGGATCCGGACCGGTCATTCCTCATAAGTCATATTGGGCTCAATATCCTCCGGTACCCTCAGTAACACGTGAGACGGATCATGAACATACTTCCGAAGCATAGAAACGTGGAACACGTTGTGCAACCGGTCTAAGGATGGCGGTAACGCAAGACGATACGCTAGAAGTCCAACCTTTCCCAAAATCTCAAACGGGCCAATAAACCTCGGAGCCAATTTGCCTTTCTTCCCAAACCTACGAATACCCACCTTTGGAGATACTTTCAAGAACACCAAATCACCGGTCTGAAAACTAAGATCTCGTCTTCGGTTATCTGCGTAGCTCTTATGTCGACTCTGAGCTGTCTTCAATCTATCCCGGATAACTCTAACTTTCTCAACCGAATCCCGAAGCAAATCAATACCCACGATCTTCGCTTCACCGACCTCATCCCAACAAATAGGCGATCTACACTTTCTTCCATACAAGGCCTCATACGGTGCCATCTCGATACTAGCCTGATAACTGTTGTTGTAAGAGAATTCCACTAACGGTAGGTGCGAATCCCAAGAATCAGAAAAGTCTATCGAACACACTCGCAACATATCCTCCAAAATCTGAATAGTCCTCTCGGATTGACCATCGGTCTGAGGATGAAAAGCCGTACTGAATCGCAAATCTGTACCCAAAGCTTCTTGAAATGCCTTCCAGAATCTAGAAGTAAACCTCGGGTCTCGATCTGACACAATGCTAACCAGAACCCCATGCAATCTAACAATCTCATCAACGTAAAGGGTCGCAAGCTTCTCCATCGAATATCTGATGTCAATAGGCAAGAAATGGGCACTCTTGGTCAATCTATCCACTATTACCCAAACACTGTCATACCTCCTACAGGTACGAGGTAGTCCCGTAACGAAATCCATAGTCACATGCTCCCATTTCCACTCGGGAATCTCTAACGGCTGAAGTAATCCCGCGGGTCTCTGATGCTCGGCTTTGACCTGCTGACAAGTTAGACACTTCGAAACATACTCTGCTATTTCCCTCTTCATATTAATCCACCAAAATTGTTGCTTCAAATCTTGATACATCTTCGTACTACCCAGATGAATAGTATACCTCGATTTGTGACCCTCATCAAGAACTCTCTGTTTAATTCCATCAACATCTGGAACACACAATCTTCCACGGAAAGTCAACACTCCCACCGGGCTAATAGAAAAATCCTCGTAGTTCTTCTCTTTCAGTTTACCCATTATCTTCACCAACTCGGGATCTTCTTTCTGAGCTTCTTTTATCCTCTGAATTAGGGTCGGAGATACCCTAATATTCGCAAAAATAGCCCCATGTCTCGATTCACGAGGAGACCAATCTCGCACATCCTCAAGCATTTTCCACTCCCGGACCATCATCGAAGCCACATAAGATTTTCTACTAATCGCATCGGCTACCACATTCGCCTTTCCCGGGTGATAAGAAATCGTACAATCATAATCCTTCAATAATTCCATCCATCGGCGCTGTCGGTTGTTCAATTCCTTCTGAGAGAAGAGGTACTTCAAACTCTTGTGATCCGTAAAAATCTCGAACTTCGCTCCATAAAGGTAATGCTTCCATTTGTGCAACGCAAAGACAATAGCCGCTAACTCCATATCATGAGTCGGGTAATTCTGTTCGCTAGGGGTCAACTTCCTCGAAGCATAGGCAATCACTTTCCCATTCTGCATCAACACACAACCCAAACCCTCTTTCGAAGCATCACTGTAAATGACTAGGCCATCGCTCCCATTAGGCAAAGTCAAGATCGGTGCGGTAGTCAACCTCTTCTTCAATTCCTCGAAACTCTTGTCACATTTCTCGGTCCACACGAACGGGACATTCTTCCGGGTCAACTGAGTCATCGGAGTAGCAATCTTCGAAAACCCCTCAATAAATCTTCGGTAATACCCGGCTAAACCAAGAAAGCTTCTAATCTCTATCACTGATTCGGGTCTCTTCCAATCCACTATGGCTTCAATCTTTGAAGGATCCACCGAAATCTCATCTTTAGAAATCACATGGCCCAGAAATGACACCTTCTCGAGCCAAAATTCGTATTTGCTAAACTTCGCAAATAATTTCTCCCTCGCAAGAACGGATAAAACTGTCCTCAAATGTTGTTCATGCTCCTCTCGAAATTTCGAATAAACAAGAATGTCGTCGATGAAGACTACCACGAACGAATCCAGATAGGGATGGAAAATCCGGTTCATCAAATCCATAAATACGGCCGGCGCGTTAGTCAACCCAAACGGCATAACCAAGAACTCGTAATGACCATACCGAGTGCGAAAGGTAGTCTTCGGAATATCCTCCGATCGAACCTTCAACTGATGGTACCCACTCCTCAAATCAAGTTTAGAGAAAACCACGGACCCTTGAAGCTGATCAAATAAATCATCGATGTGCGGTAGAGGATACTTGTTCTTCACCGTAACCTGATTCAACTTCCGGTAATCGATGCACAATCTTAACGAACCATCTTTCTTCCGCACAAATAAAACCGGTGCTCCCCACGGGGAAACACTAGGGCGGATAAACCCTCGATCAAGCAACTCTTGCAACTGAACCTTTAGTTCCTTCAATTCGGCGGGAGCCAACCTATAAGGTGCTTTCGAAATTGGAGCCGTACCCGGCAAAAGATCTATACAAAACTCAATCTCATGATCGGGAGGCATATCATATTCGGTAGAGAAAACATCGGGAAATTCCCGGACTACCCGAACACTATCAAAACTAGGGGATTCCTTCCTAGTATCAAGAACACTAGCCAAATACCCCTCACAACCACTATGCAATAATTTTCTCGCTTTCAAATAAGAAATTAAGCGAACCTTTCTACTCAGAGGACTAGCCTCAAATACAAATTTAGGCACATCGGGAATAGAAAAAGTAACAGTTTTCTTACGGCAATCAATGGACGCATGAAACTTGCTCAACCAATCCATACCCAAAATGACATCAAAGTCTTGGATAGGAAGAACTACCAAATCCGCACAAAGGACACGACCACAAATAACCACATCACAAGCACGAAAGACTCGATCAGAAATCAAGCATTCTCCTATAGGGGTCGACACCTCTAGCACGTACGGTAAAGACTCGAATGCAGCATTTAACATGGAAGCAAATTGCACAGAAATGTATGAATGAGATGATCCTGGATCTACTAACGCTCGTGCGCTCACATTAGACACAGAAACAATACCTCCAATAACGGATGGATCATCGGTAGCTTGTTGTTGATTCATGGCAAATACCCTTCCTTGGACTTTGGGCTTCCCAGCGGCATCCCTTTTCTGACCCTGATTAGTACCAACCCCTGACCCGGATGACTGACCTCGGTACCTCGTGCACTCTCTCGCAAAGTGCCCCATTTCACCACAATTGGTGCATTTGCCTTGCTTTTTCCAACACCTATCCTCCGAATGGCCTACCTTCTGACAAAAGGTACAAGGCTTCCTAATCTGAACCCCCGGAGTAGTACCCGGATTCCTCGGTGTGGTTTGCCCCTTAAACTGAGATGATGCTCCCGGGTTACCTCGGTTGTCGAAACGGTGTTGAGGTTGAGACTTAGCATGGCTTCCCGGTTTACCCGTACCCGCAACCTCGGTTTTCCTTTTGTGCTCCCCAATATCTTGCTCTATCAAGTAGGCTCGGTCTACCGCATCTTGGAAGGTCACAATCCGTTGGGCAATAAGTTGAGTACGGATGGAGGTCTTCAATCCCCGAATGAATCTCATAGCTTTTTGTTCCTCAGTCCTCACCAAATAGTCGCAATACCGGGCTAATTCTATAAACTTAGCCGAGTATTGTGCTATAGACAACAATCCTTGCTCCAAGTTGAGTAGCTCGATCTCCTTTCGGTTTTGATCAACAACCGGAATGAAATGTTCCTTGAATTTGCACACAAACAACTCCCACGCATACACCGTGTGAGTATCATCCCAACTAGGTTTAACACCCTTCCACCAATGTTCGGCGGCACCCACAAGTTTGTAAGCCGCAAACCGGACCTTGTCCTCATCCGAGCAACCAAATACCTCATAAATCTTTTCCATCGACTCAATCCATAACTCAGCTTTCCGAACATCGGGTTCCCCATTGAATTCAACCGGTTTCAACTTCAGAAATTGCTCCAATCCATAGCGGGGTGGAGCTTGTTCTACCCTCGGACCTTGATCATGTATGGCCTTCATGGCCGCCTCGAACATGCCTTGAAACATGGCACGTGCTTCTTCCCTTGTATCATTCTGATTCTGTGCCCCACTAGTACCTCCTCTATTTCTTCTTCCAGACATTGAGAACAATTACCTGCATAAAACATCAACCGTTAATCACTCCGCACACTACTACCCTCCTAGGTCAAACTAATCCACCTAGACTTATACTTAGAGCCAAACCATGGCTCTGATACCAACTGTCGCGACCCCGGACCCCGCGGGCCCGAGACCGCGAGCTGGACGTCGACTTAAAACCAAAACTGCAAAATAACGAAGTTAAAAATTTCATTTGATACCAAAAGGTGATGATCCAATGTTTTACAAATCCAAGTTTGACAAAAACCAAATACAACTATCATAAACTTCCACAAGTTTATGCCCAACAAAATACAAATATACAATTCTTAATGACGTCAACGTTTGGTACAACTATCCCAAAAGGTTACACATTGATATAATGTAAACCAACCTATAACAACCTTCCCCAAAAGAATGTATCCACACTCAACGTCCTCTTTCTCGTGATCAGCGAGACTAATCCTTAGCACCTGGGGGGGTTAAGGAAAAACAAAGATAAAAGAAAAGGGGTGAGATAAATCTCAATAAGTTACTAATGCAACTACATGACATGCTATGATGCAATATACGATAATAAATCATAAATAGCACGTAGCAGCTATCACATAACAGATAGCAGCGGAAATAAACACATAACAAAGGATATAGCCAAGGTTTTCCAAACCGGTACATCCAAATAAAGGATCGCTGCGCAGCTTCAATAATCAACAAATCATCATCTTCATAATAGCATGAAAGCCGAAGAGAAACCCCCGGTACCGGAACCAATAACCATAAGTGTCACAAAGGACAAGAACCATGACACAAAGTCATGCTCGGTAGCTAGATACATTCCCAAAGGAAGCTAACTTGTCTTTTCCAAGGCCAATCTGGAAAAGGGGTAAAGAAGGCGGCAAAACAATGGTCAACATTATAATGGACTTGGCTTTGCCATTATAATCTTTCCCATCGCCCGATGTAACAAATATGCCAGCTGGGCTTCCAAATAAATGCTAAGTAATAAAATTCTAGCACGATAAACAACAAATGATTCCAAAGTAGGGAATCATGCCAAATAATCACCAAGAAGATGAAATGAACCAACAAAACACAATAAAGGTGCTCCAAAATCCCAATTAACAATTAATGGATTTCAAACACAAACTTGATCACAAAGGACCCAATTCTATCACTAAAGTGTACTACAATGTTCACTAAGGTCAACTAGAAGGACACCCAAGACTTAGACCAAAACGCATTCTTCAATCACACAAAATTAACAAATGTAAACTTTCAGGGGTTCTGTGCGGCCGCCCAAAAAGGGACTGTGCGGTCGCCCAAAAGCCCTCAAACAAGAACAAAAGCTTTCAGATAGATGCGCGGTCGCCCAGACATTTTTGTGCGGCCGCCCAACCTTCTGGACTGCCGGAATTCGGGAAAGAAGAACTGGGTTCTTCCATTTCTTACCCAATTCACACAAATACTCACAATCAAACACAACCAACAAGTTCCTCAAGGTACCCAAACCATAACTAACCAACAAGGGGACCTTAACAACACCATTTATTAACCAAAACTAAGAATCAAACCCAACATTCATCAATTCACCATTTTTAACCAAAAACTCAAATAAATTCCAAATAAATTCTAAGCTCATCCAAACTTCAAATATAACAATTCAAACATCATATAAGCATGATATGAACACTTTAGCATAAAAATGGGGGAAAAGCAACTTACTTGGATTTTCTCAAAGTTGATGGATTTCAAATATTTTTGATTCTACGCGATCCTATCGACGATCTAAACACATTTCACGTTTTAAGAAATGAGAGATTATGAGAGGAAGAGGAAGAAAATGAAGAGAGAAGAGAGAAAGAAATGTTTACCTTTTTCTTTTGGAGAGAGAGAGAGAGAGAGGAATGCTGGGAGATGATGAGGGTGAGGGGGAAGAGTGAGGGAGAAGAGAAGGAGTAGGGAGGGAGTAGGGAATGATTTAAAAGATTTACACTTAGGCCCCCTCCACTACACTACACACAATTACTACACTCCCTACTAACAATTAAGACCCAACAATACTACACTAACCCAAACGACTCAATTAAAATGCTAGGCATAAATATTATAACACATAAAATGCACACATAATTATTTAAATAAATAATAATTTAAATAAATAAACAAGCAAATAAATAAATAATAATTATTTATTACTAATAAAATAGAGCCTAGATTTCGGGTCGTGACAAATAATATTAGTTAATTATAATAATTATTTTAATTATTACTAAAATATTAACACAAAACCAATCAACTTATTATTCCCTCCCATTCATTCTGTCTCCTAATTTACTTTTACACTCACAACACTTACTTTACTTCCATCATTTCTTAAACTCCGTGCAAATTGGATGTAGGACTCTTACTCCGGGATGGAGAGAGTGATATTTAACCATTATAACTAACTAATACTATTAATAGTATTAGTTAATTATAATAGTTAAATATAATTGTTAACTATAATAGTTATTATATAAGTTAATTATTATTAATAGTATTAATTAATCATAATTGTTATAATATATATTAACTATTACTATTATTTATATTATTTAATCATAATAGTTAAAATATATGTTAATAATACTATTAATACCATTAATTTTTTTAAATATTCATACAACAAACTTAAATATACTTCTAAATTAATTAAAAAAACATATTTATTACAACTATGTACAACCAAAGCTATGAAAATGTTTTGATTAATTTAATATATATATATATATATATATTTTCAAATAAAATTATTATGTTAATTTATCAATTAAAAATATCAAAAAAATGAAAATATAAAAACATTAACGGAATATGTTACCGTGCGGAGCACGGGTTACCTACTAGTAAATAATCAAACTTCATTCATTACATGATGCATACAAAGACCTTAGTACATGCAGCCCATTACAAGACCCAATAGCTAACCTCCCCTGCATCCATATATCTCAACAGTCAAAGTGTTGCATGATCCACCCAACCTATGCACATCAAACAAACTGAAGAAACATCATTCCTAGACCTTCAAACAACCAGTTGAATTATCAAAGACCAAACTACAAACAAGCTTCAACAGAAAGTCTCTTAAAGGCCCAACAGCGAAGACTACCATGTCTCAACAGCTAAGACTGTTTATAACCAACAGCCAAGACTACCACCATAGATCTTTGAGGAATGATTATTCCAAAGATTAAATCATTCTCCTAATCATTAGAATAACTCATATTGAAGCTTGATCAAGTCTGTATAGCCACCACTCACCTGAGAACAAGCATCCAATGGAAACTGACATTATGTCAGTCAAACCTTGACTAACTCCAGTCAAGATGAGCTTTAACTACACTGCAACCATGTTCCCCAATGGCTATAAGCCTTTTCCTATATAAAGGAGCATACTGGCATGTTGTCATGTACCCCTTTTCACACACCTTTTGCCAACCATAACAAACCTATGCAGTCTTGACCAATTTTCACCAACTTTATAACCTTGTGCCATCTAGCACCCAGTTACAACACCCAACAAGCTAGCTTTTAGCCAAGCTATTTTTGTAAACACTCTTGTGTATTTTTTTCTTTTTTCTCTTCTTTGAAAGAAGCAACCTTAATTGACATCTTAATTAAAGTGTCAATTAAATAGAGGGGGTTCTAGGAACTTGCCTTATCAATTCTTGTAACTCTTGTAAGAAGAGAATATTATAGTGAATTGATCTTACTGTTGTCAACAGTGGGGGTGGATGTAAGAGAAGGGTTTTGCCTCTGAACCACTTGAAAAATATTGTGTACACTCTTGTCCATACACTTACACACACACTGCACATTGTTCTTTTCATTCCTTATTTATATTCTGCTGCATAATTCTTTTTATTCATTATTTCTCAACGGCTAACTTAAAGTGTTAGTTGTCCAAGTTTTAATTAATCTGTTCAATTAGTTTAACAGGGCCTTTCAAAACATATCACTATAATAATGTTCTTAGTAATACAAGAATTCCGTACACCATTCACTTAATATTTCTCTTGTTAATTGGTCACTCAAACTAAGTATGCTTGTTGTAAAGCAATACAAATATAACTAAACAAGTTCTTACAACCTAATTTTTAAAACTGTTTCTTCATACCGTTCTCATATATTTTTTTTTACTTTAGTTTTTATTATTTGGTTTTTCTCAACTCTTTTCGTTGACGATTCTATATGAAGATTCATTGAAGCTGACCACAAATCAATTCAGGACTAAGGCTTTGTTGTTGTTTATGTTGTTCTTTTTGAATCAACAAGTTTTAAGAGAGGTCTAAAAGAATATTAGCAAACTAATCTTTAGGTAAGAAAGAGAATTATATTTATTTATCTTTTTTCTATTTAATTTCAATAGATAGTTGTGGATCTAAAATAAACATTGTACCTTCTGAATTTGTCCCTTTCCCTCCTTTAAAATAAAAAAAAGAAAAGAAAGAAATGTCCCTTTTTGCAACAATTATTTGTATCTTTCAGCCCTGAGATTAAGAATGGGCCAGAAAAACAGGCCCAAGGCTTGATATAGGGGCATACTTTATATCAATAAATAATATGCATCTAAACCTAAACCTAACCCTAAACCTAAAGCTAAACAAGGTCAGAAAAAATCAATTGGCTGCGCAGAGAGACATCACACAACCAGAAGAGTTTGTAACTTTTTTCCGACTTGACTGACGGCTGTATATTATTCCTCAGCAGAAGAAGGATCCAGCTTGTAAGGGTTTATTAATATTCAATTATTTTATCATGATTCATTAATGTCTTGTTGATTTACAGTTTCAATGAATTTCGATTATTAATTTTAGTTGCTATAAGAACTGTGCTTTGGCTAACCATCCATTTTCATCAGTACTTTTATGGTATGGGAGCGCTGGAAATTAGCCATATCTAAGCTAACTGTAGAGGAAGGGTCGTTGTTCGTCGTATATCAATTAAGAGGTTAGCATCACTAGCAATTTTGCACACTTTCCAGTTATTAGAAGCTTACAATTAAACTGTATACTAGATACTATCTTATTTGTCCCACCACGAATTTATATATCGTGCTTTGGTAGTTGGTGTTGTTGCTTGATATGTACTCCCTCCGTCTCAAATTGAATGTCCATCACAATTTCAAATTCTCTTTTTCAAGAGCGAATTTGAAATTGTTTTGACCATTCATTTTGAGACGGGGGAGTACTAGTTTTGTGTTCTTTTCAATTACCATACCATTTCTGCTTCCCTTGAACATCAATCCTTTTTGCCTCTGAATATATTTTTCTTGTTATTGTATTTGTTACTGTATACAGTTCTTGATATTATATGGAAAAAAAAATTATTTGATTCACTCATAATCAGCTTTGTTATCAAGTAAATGAATAGATATAAAAGGATAGCAACAATGTAAAAAAAGTTTATTCCTGAAAAGCCCCAATGTTATGTATAGGAGTTCATAATGCTTTTGCTGGTCTGTTTATTTCAAAAGTTCTCAGCATGAGTATTGTTACCAATAACAATTTTATGATCTTTACGCTGGAATTTTACTGCTGAAGTATTTAAGCTCGTAATAGTTTCTAGAATTTCACAAGAACAACTAGATTTCAATAAACTATTGTTAAAAGTTCATACAACTTTACAAGGAAAATCGAAGTCGAGAATCCTGGCCATTACCGTCATCCCATGCAATTGCCAAGATAGGGAATCATGTATATACAGAAATCAATATTTTATTTAACATTTTTGCTACCTTCAAAAGTCGTCGGTTGGGTGAGTTATGCTATTTTCAAGGTATTGAGGCCACTTGTAGCTATGAAACTTTTCAACTTCGTTAGGGCCGTTATATGGAAAGCTTCGAATACATTATGGACATCTAGCTTGAGGGTGGGGGTATTAATTGAGATTCCTGGCGATTACAATCATCCCATGCTATTGCCAAGATTACCGAATCATTGTATAACAAGTATTGAATATTTTATATAAGCTAAGATATTTTATTTAGGGTTGAAAATTGAATATAATTCTATTTCTCTATATTTTGATATGTGGTCGGTCCAAATATATTACATCAATGAATCAAGAAGGACTACCTCAATCTTCAGTCATGTCTTTTTCTTTCTCCCTTTGTGTGCGTTCTTCCTTACAAACCCCATGTTTTCATGTCGGGTGGAGGAAGTATTAGTTTCTAACACGTGCATCATTAGATAAAGAAGCCTACTTCATTAGTTTGATAAAAACAGGTTGTTACACTAATCAGAAGAACTATGATACCAGAATCAAACATCAGTTAAAAAAGCACTACTCATATCTTGCTGGCGAATCATGTTTGTTGGTTTATCTGTAACAACTTGCTTTTGCATTCAAGTTTTGTGAATACATGGAAATAATTGTCAGGTTTCACTTAACGCTGTCTCTCTGAAATGATCTAACTCCGTACTTCGCATATCATAAAATATTTGTATCCCTAGTCGTGTTGTGTTGTGTTATACTATTAGATCTCTTTCATTTTTCACTGGATTTCCTTAAAATGCTTGTAATTTTATTCTTCAGTGCTTTAATTGTGGTTGCATTTGAAGTTAATCTGTATATGTATATATGGTCTTTGGATCTGTTAATAATATGCCCTCAAGTTCTTTTATCGGCTAATCAAAAAAATTTGGCCTAGAAAAGGGTTGATATTGTTGTAGCATTTGATAGGCGCGGGTTAGTACTTATTTTGGTGAAAGAAGCATCAATAATTTCTTGATGAGAACGGTAAACAAAAGATATGACGGAAATTTTCATTGATGAGAACGTTAAACAAAAGATATGACGGAAATTTTCATCACATTAGCTTGAGACATAAATATGTTAGACAATTATTAGCATTAGCAATAGGAATAACCACAAATTTATTGGTGAGGACATGTAACAACTCCGTCTGCTACATATGAACCTCACACTAGCCACTAAGCCCAAATTACTTAGTCAATTGGATTCACACCAGCCCACAAAAAAATTAATGGAAGTCAGAGCCCATATACTTCCTATATGGGATGGGGACATCATAATCTCTCTCTATAAATCCTTACGGTCCCAGGGAAGCCCAATCAATGCCTATAGCGTATACCATTTGTGTAAACACCCGGGCTCGGGGACCCGGTTCGTTACATAAGCACCGCACACTGGCCCACTAAACACAAATAACATGGGTCTACTTGGCTTCTCACAAGCCCATCCGAAAATTCATGGATGTTATATGTGCTCAGTAGTAATAATGTGGAGGCTTATATGTCACAATCAAAGCATATATCTTTTTGATGTGAAATGGGGATAACACACGACAAGTGAAATCGGGGCAGATCCATTTACTAAAGGCGTCTCCAAAGATTTTGATAGAAGAACCTCAACTTGAATGGGGTTGAAGCCATTAATTTAGGTGTCCCCAATATTAGAACCGAACATTTTAACTACCATTACGAGGTATAAATGTTCAAAGGATAATAACAGGTTATTGATTCATAACCCGTAAAAATATTGTAACGGTGAGTTGTATATTCTTGATTGAGAGGTTGTTTTCATAGAAGAACCTAGATACTTCTACCTATGTGTAATATCAAGAATTGGTTCCGCTTCTATGTCAAAATAGGGCTTGAATTTGGGGTGTGTATACAAAAAACCAGTTATAATAATGTGTAGTATTTATGAATTTGACAAAGAAATCTTGATTCAAGTACATAGCCGACACTGATTTCATTTGATCTTTCAATAATATACACTATGTAATCGTTCAATTCAAAACAACACCTTTACTAAAGCATAAATTTACTCGTATGAGGGCATAATATTTACAAAACTAAGTGGGGGATTATTAATGTTAAGATACTTAGCTTTCTATAACTAAGTGAGAATGAATCCCACATAGAGTTGGCAAAATTGGTGTTTCAGTTATCCAATGGATGTTATCGGTTATTCATTAAAAAATCATGCTTTAAACTATTGTACATAATGCATTGTACAATACCTCAAAGTATGATAAAATCTTGATGGGTATATTATTTAGCACAGATTGCCACCCCTACCCACATGGGTTGAAAACAAAACCTGGATAAGATTTATTAGTAAGATTGCTTTTGATTCATTCAAATATTTGGATGACCACACACACACACAAATATATATATATATATATATACACACACACACTATTAGAGCAATTAAACAAGACTTGATGAGAAAATAAAGTAATCACAAGAACACAGATTTATGTGGTTCACCAACTTGGCTACGTCCACGGGGAGGGGAGAGAATATTATTATCAATGGAGAAACAATTGCATAAGATCACACTAATCTACTTTACAAGAATTTTGATTACAAAATTTATCACTGTGCAAACACTAGATCTAGAATTATTGATTTCTCTATTCTGTGTAAAACTGAGCAAACTGAGTAACTGAATTAATTTAGGACAGAGGGAGTATATATACACGTATGTATATACAGAGCCTAAGTGCCTAATTAATTCTAACTAGGATTCCTTGGTTGACTAATTCTTATAAGGAATCTCATTCCTTATTAAATTGCTAATCCATGCCAAGAACCAACCAAAAATAACCCACTTGCCGTGGCCCACACGCCTACTTACCTGTCCTTGGCGTTATTGTACATGGCCAAAGTTCTTGTCTTGCGCCTCAACTTCTGTTTTTATGGCTTTGGCCTGTGGCCTTAGCCAAAAACATTTTTACTCCGTCTGTTTCGGAATTACGAACTTGTTAATTTAACCCATTTAAATTTAGGCGTCCCAAAATTCAAAGGCATTAATCGTAACATACACATTGTTGATCTGGCCGATTAATGGGTTCTAATTAATTTAGTGGGTAGAAGTTTGAAATGTACAATGATTAAACCAAAATATCATTTCACTAATGAATATATGATAAAGATAATCTCTGATTTGTATGGAAAATATGGTTTTCAATCAACTTCACATAGGCAGATATAAACTCGAATCTCGCAATCGTTGCCATATATTCACACCATTGAATGCGAGAACAAATTAAGTTGTTGCGAATGAACAAATGAAAATATGTTGCTAAAAATAGATATCATCAAAACAAATATGCAGTTTCGAAAATCTGCACACTCCCAGGACCGTCCAGAAAAATGACGATTCCCGATGATTGAACCGTTGGATCGTCTTCAAATTTCTGTAGGGAGTTCACAACACCTAAAGGCTACTTTCCACCGTTGGGATCTTCAAAAATATGTCCGGTACCGTAGATATGGCCGACGGCCGAACTGGAAAAAACCCAAAAAAAATCGCTACCCCTATCTCCGGCGACATTCTACCTAACCTCGGCGACCCTCCCTCCCCGACCCAAATGCGTCCCTCACCTTCTCAACCCATCAAGCTCCAGCCGGCCAACTGTTCAGATTCAACCAAATCGCCCAGCCATCTCACCATCGCTGGCCAACTCCGGCGACCCCATCCCTCCCCTAACCCCGGCGACCCTGCAGCTCCTTCTCCGTCACCGGCCACCCCTACACCATCTCCGTTCACCCCTCCCCACCTCCGGAAATTACAGATCTAGCCCTCACCTCTCTCTCTCTCTCTCTCAATGGCGAACCTGCATCTCCTTCTCTGTCACCGGTCACCCCTCCCCCACTCTTTCTTCGGTCACCGCTAGCTCCGGCGACTTCCCTCAAAGTCGGTTTGTTTGTTGTTGTTGTTGTTTTTTTTTTTTTTTTTTTGTTGTTGTTGTTTGGGAAATGAGAGTACAACTGTGAATTTGTTGATTGTATTGTTAAGGTTTCTGGTATTTGTAAAGTGGTTGAATTTCAAATTTGGCTATTCTTTTGATTAGATGAGTTTTGGACAAGTTTGATATATTGTAAAATTAAATTTGATTCTTATGGTTATGTTGGGGATGGGAAGTGGTGGTGAATGGTGATGGTTGAGCATGGCAGAGGTTGGATGTGTCTATAAAAGGGAATGGAAGAAGGGAAATTTGGGTATGGATCTTGTTGTTGTTGTTTTTTTTGTTTTTTTTTTTTTTTTTAACTGTAATAGTATTGGGAATAATGATTGTCATTTAATGATATTCTACATTAATTAGTTCAAAAATAGCTGATTGATTACTTTTACACAACTCAAAAGATATTAACATGTAATAGTATTGGGAATATTCACTATTCTGCAATTTTTTTTGAAAAAAAGAGGAAGTTGTTTTGGGAACAACTGTGAACTTGTTGTTAGAACATCTGTGAAGCTGTTCTTGGAACAAGTGCGAACTTGTTTTTGGAAAAAGTGTGAACTTGTTATTGGAACAATTGCGAACTTACAATTGCGAGCTTACATTTGCGAACTTACAATTGTGAACTTACAACTGTGAACTTGTTAGAACAAGTGCGAACTTACAATTGCGAACTTGTTTTTGGAACAAGTGCGAACTTGTTATAGAAACAATTGCGAACTTACAATTGCGAACTTGATTTTGGAACAAGTGCGAACTTGTTATTGAAACAATTGCGAACTTGTTCTTGGAACAATTGCGAACTTGTTTTTGGAACAAGTGCGAACTTGTTCTTGGAACAAGTGCGAACTTACAATTGCGAACTTACAACTGTGAACTTTTTCTTTTAAACAAATAGTAATTTTTTTTTTTTTTATAAATGTGAATTTGTTCTTGGAACAAGTGCGAACTTACAATTGCAAACTTGTTTTTGAAATAATTGCGAACTTACAATTGCAAACTTACAATTGCGAACTTACAACTATGAACTTGTTCTTGAAAAAAAATATAGTTTTTTTTTTTTTTTTAATGTTTGAATTTGTTCTTGGAATAACTGTAAACTTGTTTTAGAACAACTGTGAACTTGTTCTTAAACAACTGTGAACTTACTGATTAGTTCACAGTTATTTGGTCGCCGGAGTTGGTGGTCGCCGGATTCGATTGTGTTCTTAGTAGTTTTGTTGACAACTGTGAACTTACTGATTAGTTCACAGTTGTTTGGTCGCCGGAAATGGTGGCCGGAAAATGGTCGCCGGAAAATGGTGGTCGGAGGTGGTTACCGGAAAACGGTGGACGGAGGTGGTTGCCGGAAAACGGTGGCCGGAGACGGTGGTCGGAAATGGTGGCCGGAAAATTTTGCCGGAAAAGGCCGCCGGAGACGGTGGCCGGAAATGGTGGCCGTAAAATATTGCCGGAAAAAGGTGGCCGGAAATGGTCGCCGGAAAATACTGCCGGAAAAGTTGCCGGAAAAGGTGGCCGGAAAAAGGTTGCCGGAGGTGGTGGTCGGCCGGAGGTGGTGGCCGGTCGGTCAAAGTTGTTGACCGGTGAGAAGGTGAAAGGTTGAGGAGGGAGGGGTAATCATGTAATTTCCAGTCATTTAGTAAGGGCATTCATGCCCTTCTAATGAGGGACTAAATGGGAGTTGCCCCTATGCAGTTTTATTCATTCACGTAATTTCTTTGCGAGTTTGTGTAGTGGGCCTGATAATTGGTGTCTAAGAATATGACTACCCAAATATATAAATATCAAGATTCTGATGTAACTTTTATAAGAGAATATACCATAATCTTTTTGTCTAATGAAATCTATCTTAACATAAGTCATGGTCAACGTCGAACTTATATTGTCCAATTTTGTTTTCTTGATCTCCAAGTACATTGATTAAACAAATGATACTGATTACTATCAATTCATTTGAGCACATCGATGCATTTATCAATCTTATTTTTCGAGCGGTCTAGTAGATATTCTTTATGGAGAGGAGCAATATTCATCTTGGTTATTCATTCTCGTCCACATAGTTCTCAATAAGATCAATCATAACCTTTATCATTATCTGATTAAAGATAAAGTTTAGTTATGTCAAATATAATGTTACTTATGCAGGAAACCATGAGAACCTTAGGTCTAAGGATTCATATATAACTATTATGATATTATTTATGACATTTGACCATGCAATAATCTCATTAGGGGTCACCAGTTTCTTGTTTTCTAACAAAGTTTGTTGTTAACTAACAAAGTTTCTTGTTGTTTAACAATGTTTCTTGTTGTTATCTAACAATTAACTACATGTTTAATCTGTATCACCATACATATAAGCATCCTATTATTATCGATTAAACTCATACTAATCTTTCTAACATTATAATAATAATAAACTTGTAAAACCTCTTTAAAATGAAACTATGACATAACATAAACGTCTTATATAGAGAAGTTGGCTAAGTAAATATACAGAAGTCTTGAGCAGGAATAATAAAAAAAGTAGAACAAAATTTTGCAAATGAATTTGAATCTAATAATGTTCTTGTTAGTCAAAATTGTACATTGCTACAAGTATGATTGTGTAGGATGTTTTGAATCTATAATTGTTCTTGTGATTTCTCAAAATGGAATATAGAATGGTAGTAAAAAAGGTGTATATATATATATATATATATATATATAGGGTAAATTATAAAATAGGGCCTAAAGTCTTCGGAGTGGTGCTAGTTTGGGGCCCAACGTGCAAAATTTAGCAAAATAAGGCTGACTTGACACTTTGTCAGCAAAATATGGCTTTTAAACGTTTTTCGTTAGAAAAGTCAGTTATGAGGTGCGGGGATTTGCATCTGACATTCGTTGGGCTAGTCACATGTGATTTGCATGTGATTGACGAAATGGATCAATTTGAAAGGAGAATTAGTTCTTAAGGGGTTAAATGTTAATACTTAAACTTAAAGTCGCAAAATATGAATTTTCAAGTTTTAAATTAAAATTTTGAAATAAAATAACTAATATATTAAAAATTTTATTTTAATTATTTTAAAATATATAATTAAATAAATTATTTTTGACAAAATAATTTTGACAATTATTTTTTCAGATCTAAATAAAAATATAAATTTTAAAAATAAAACAACCAAATTAATAATTTTCTTTGAAAAAAAATATTTTTCCCAGATATTTATATCCGCTTCTAACCTCCATCTTCGCCATCTCTCTCATCTCGGAACACCATCAACCTCCATCTTCATCAATGTATATGGACTAAACTTATCAATTTTATTTGAAAATAATATTCTTGAGAGGAAATGATTATTTATTTAAAATTTAAAAATTATCAAATTTCTTTAGAATTTAGAATATTTTTCTTTAGATCCGAACAAAAAAATCTATTTATTTATGTTTTAAAAAATTAAATATATTAGTTATTTTAATTTAACTTTTGAATTTAAAATTTTAATACTAATATTTTGAAACTTTAAGTTTAAGTATTTACATTTAACCCCTTAAGAACTAATTCTCATTTTAAATTCATCCATTTCGTCAATTACTTGCAAATCACATGACACTTAACTGACTTTTCTAACGAACCCCGTTAAAAAGCCCTATTTTGCTAACAAAGTGTCAAGTCAGACCCTATTTCGCTAAATTTTGCACGTCAGGCCCCAAACTGGCACCACTCTGAGGACTTTAGGCCCTATTTTGTAATTTACCCATATATATACATTGTTGTTTTGGCCCATTAATGGGTTCTAATGAATTTAGTGGGTAGAAGATTGAAATGTACAATGATTAAATCAAAATATCATACCACTAATGTGAACCGAGTTAAATATGTATGTCTTTAACCCAAAGCGAAGATTATTCCTTGCATATCATAGAAATGCAATATATTGTGTGAGCGTAAAATGTTGGCGCATTCTGTTTTCGGGTTCAAGTTTTCATTCTGTTTTAATGTTTTTTACTTTATGGTGGTAGACAACCTATGATGCTCGGACTCTGGTACGAGTGTCTGACATGGATACGGATCCGAGTGTCGGATCCTCTAACATTGTAAGATTTTACACCAAATATAGTGTAAAATAGACACATCAACACCCACACCCATGTTGTGCGGTGTCGACACGGGTACGGCAAGGTAAATTGGAGAGTTTGAGCATCACATTAGGAGACAAGTGTTGTATTGATGTTTGTCTTTCCCGTGGCCAATAATTAACAACAAATTTTTTGATAATTTAAAACTTTATTTTATACTTTTAATTTTTGTAGTATGATAAATAACTATTTCGACAATGTGCTTGTCTTTGAATTCTAAATTTTTGCTGTTCAAACGTCTTGTCTTGCTATTATATTTGGAATTGTGTCATTTATTCAATCAGTTATTCTTGTTCATAATGTGTTCTAACTTCTAAGCATTGTTTTAAAGTTTTAATATATGTTGTGTATATGTATAGATTATATATGGAGTATTCTGGTAGCATTTTTTTATAATTATTCTGCCTTTCTTCCTTTAATCGCCTTTCAAACGCCTCACCTTTTTCCTTTTCAGGCATGTCCTTCGTGCCACTAGTCTTTCGCCTTTAATAACTGTTCAAATATCATGTTCCTTTCGTCTACATTTTGGGTTTCATGTTTGAAAGAACCCGTTCCTTAATATACACTTAAACAGGTAAAATATTAGTGCACAAGAGGTCGACTGTCTTGACAGAGTAGGTCGACTGTCTTGAGGTGCAGTGTGTGTATGTAGAGTTATGCAGCGGAATAAAAGATAAATAAATGGAAGAATTTAATGAGTAAATAATATGTGATAAGTGTGTGAATAAGTGCGAGATAAGAAGACACAAACACAACGATTTAACGTGGTTCAAAGCTTTTAGCAACTCTCCTACATCCACGCCTCACTGTCCTCAACAGTGAAGAAGCAATCCACTATAATAATTCGTCAAGAAATTACAATAAATTGCAAGAAAATTCCCTCAGAATTTTCTAACCTAATTAGCCTCACTAATTAAGCTTTGTACTTGTTGCAAAGTACAGAAAAAGAAAAAGAAAAAGGTTTCACAAATGTGAAGGTTTTGTGATCTCTAAACTGGCTCTTATGTAGCTATGTGAGATCCATGTTTTTGTTATTAGCACAGATTTATAAATATCAAGAGTGCTTTGACAATCTGGATTTGCTTAGAAGCTTTTAACAAATTGTGTAATGGCTAAGACAATGTATTTGAAGGCTGTTCTTCAGTTGTGCAGAGGTCTCTATTTATAGGTCTTCATATTATATCCGTTTGAGTTCCAACGGCCTTCAATATCTTGGAAATATATATGTCAGTCATTAAATTCTGTGAACAGTGTTTTTGACTTTTGACTTTATGTGTCAGTTTGACTGAGATGCTTTGAACAATTTGTTGAAGGTCTGCTATCTTGAAGGTCAGCTGTTTCGATATGATTATGAAGAGAGTAGACCAAGACTGATGCAGGTTTTGATCATTATCAGTTTGTAATGAGTGTCTTGATGATTTCCAGTTTTCTTCTTTGTTACTCCAAGATGTGTTCTTAATTTATTTGTCAAAACACTTAGTAAAGAACTAGGGTTCTAACAATTTCCCCCTTTTTGGGAAATAATTAAGAGGCAGAGCAACATCTGTAAGAGAAATTAATCTATATTGAAACAAAACACAATTAGATCACAAAGAGATGTAAAGGTTTAAGCTTACATCCCAAAAATATTGTTCAAAAATAATAGAGCAAGAATTGATATAAAAAGACTTAGTGAAATAGAGCTTCAATACTGCCATCACTTTGGTACTCAGGTTCAGGTTGTGCTTCTCCAAGGTCTACTGCAGTCAGATGTCTTTCTCTTTCAAGATTTAGTAGTTGAAGTTGCTTTTTTTTTTAACCTGAAGTAGTACAGCTTGTTGTTCCAAGTGAGACTTATTCTTTCATCATACTGAATGCCATGGTTGATCAGTTGACTCTTTTTCAGCAAGGGTTCCTTCTTTCCCAGTTTTCTTGAAACTGAAGGAGCAGGACCAAGTAGAAGATGTCTTGTTGTAGCTTGATCTCTTGATGGTGGTTGATCGTGGGTAAAGATTTCTTGAGCCTGAGTGATATCTCTGAAGTTTCTTGGATGGGTTGAAGCTTCAGTCTGGTCAACTGTCTTGCCAGCAAGTGTTTCTTGGACAAGCTTGGTCAAGTCAATTCTGAGTCCTTTCATTTGAGCTCTCACATAGTTCCCAACTGGATTGATGTCTTCATGAGTGGCAGCAGGAAATGTGGATGGGTATGCAGGCACAACTGGATCAGGTATTAGAGGGCAGGAATATTGATGAAAAGGGTCTTGAAGAGATGGTTCATTTAGGAAAATTGAAGGACTAGGAAGGATTCCTCCAAATAATCTCTTGAGAGCATAAAAACCAAACATCTTTTCACAGACCAGTTTCCAATATATAAGTTTGATGAGGTCAATGCATTTGGTCAGAACTACTCCAGATTGCATATGCAGGCCTTCATTGAGCTTGGGAGATAACCATTGGGAGAAGAACTTTTTCCATTGAGCCATTTTACCTCCAGTTAGGCTTGAGGGGACAAGAGGAGTCTCATGGATGTAGAAGTGGTTCATGTCTAGTCTGAAGGTCTTCCACTCATTGTGCACAAAAATTATTCTTCCAACAAGCTCTCTAGCAGTCATTTTCAGCTGGGCTTTTGAGTAGGTCCAGTACTTACTGGAGATAGCATAGCTGGAGATTTCTTGGGGAAACTCAAGATGGTCAAAGGAAAGACCAAGAGGAAGAATGGATGAGATAGATAGATCCACTGGATGAGAAATGAACCAGGGAGGGGGTACATAGTATAGGTGAAGCAAGTTGGTTGAGAAGAATGGATCTGTTGAGGAGTTGTATGGACCAGGAGAAATGATATCAAAGGATGAGTTGGAGTGTATGTGGGGGTCATCTATTCTGGAAGGAGGAATGGAGGAGGAAGATTGACCAGTAGGAGGGGTTTTGTCTAGCCCAAGACTTTTCCAGGTGACCTCAAAACCAAACTTTTCTTCCAGTTCATGAAATTTGGAAATCTTTTCCATATCAGATAAGGTAGAGTAGGCTTCTTTGTCAAAAGGGTTGTCTTCAACAAGGATGGATTTTCCCTTTCCAGATGAGATAGGTAGGGAGGAAGAGGGATGAATAGGTCTCTCAATGGTTAATTGGGTTGAAGGAATTGTTTTTGGGGCACTGGGAAGAGATTGGGCAAGGTCAGTTATCATGGCCACAGTTCTACCCAGGTCAACTGTCTGACCCTGTGTATCTTCAAAATTATCATTCCCCCTTTCTTGTTCAACTGAAAGCACAAAACTATCAAGAATTATATTCCCCCTTTCTATTTCAACAGCTACTTCCTCAAATTAAGATAACAGACCAGGAGTGGGCATGAATGAGGAAGATAGAGGACCTGAAGATATAGGAGAGAGAGGAGGGGGTGAGGAAGCCTTTTTGGTTTGAGATTGAGTGAGGGTTTTGAGGGCTTCTGCAGCTTCTTGAGCTCCTGAATTTAAGGTTTCAGTAGAAGAGCTATGAGGTGCAGGGTCAAAATCAAAGGGTTCAGGGGGAGAGATAGAGGGAGAAGGAGGTGGTGATTCTTCTTCAGGGATAATCAATTTTCTTCTCTTGCTAAGGGTATGACTGAAACTATGGGAACTTCATCTATATTAATGGGTTCATTTTCTTTTTGAAGTCTCTTGGATTTTCTGGAGGGTTGGGATTTGTATATTTTTGGTATTGGAGTTTGTTTAGGTTTGGCTTTTGTTCTTTTGTAAACAAGAGAGATTTTTTGGGAGGGAGAAGGAGTTTGAGTGGTGCTGGGACCAGGAGTAGAGGGTGGAGGTGCTTCAATAAGCAAAGGTGGAATGATTTTGGCTAGAGGTTCATGCACAGTGGAGTCATCATCCAGGTCCACTATCTTGGGTCCTTTGTCTTTCCTACCTTTTCCCTTAATGTTATGAATCATTTCAGCTAGGGTCTCTCTTTCAATATCACTTCCAGAGATTGATGAGGTATGGGTAGGTGAGTTTTCATCTCCAATGGGTTCTTGTACCTTACCTTGTTGTTTGTAAGAAAAGGTATGAATACTAAAAACCTTGTATCTGTGATGGTCTGCTTGGCTATCATAGGGGGCTGGGACTCTAACTCTCATTGTTCTCCTAATGTGAAGCAAAATCCCACTCATGAATCTATAAAGCCCAGGATTTGTGGAGGATTTGGATTTGATTTTGAGGGGATGATGACCAGATCTAAGCCTAAAGTTAGACAACAGCACAAAACTCCAGTTTGTGGTTTGAACTTTGTGTAACAGACATAATAATTGCTTCCACTCATTGGGGCTCATGACATGATGAGAGGAGGTCTTTCCACACAAACCTTTCATAATTACATCAGCTAAGATGGAGAATTTGGCAGAAAGGAACTTTTTATAGACAGGTTTGTCACTTTGGTAATTAGGCCATCCTTCTATAGTAGCAGTTTGGGAAGAGTAGTTGATGTTGGAATTCTAAATGTTTGTAATCATGTGGGGTTCATTTAAGGTGCCATAAGTAGCAGCAACATCACTAGGAGATATGGTGTAGGAGGTACCTTGGAGGGTAAATTGGATATTGTGTTGCTGAGTCCATACTCCATTGTCGTAGATGTGAGAACAGAGTATAGGAAGAATTTGATGCTTGGCTTCCATGAATGTCTTAAGCTTTGCATTTGAGAGAATTTCTCCGATCCATCCACCAGCTGGATTAATGTAAAACGACTTTTGATGCGATAGCCATGAGCGGATGAAGACATTTTTCTAGGGTTTGAGAGAAAGAAGCAGAGGATGTAACGGTCAATTTTTTGAATGAGGAGGAAGGGTTTTATAAAGATGATAGGTTACTAGAAACGGTGGCTTTTAAGAGTTTAGGGGACAACGGTAGAAAGGTGAAAAGACATGCCCTTTAATGGAAAAACATAAGTGATGTGGACAAGCAGGTGACTCATCACAGTCGTAACTGTTAAAGCAGTAACTATCTTCATTTTATGTTTACGCAGAGGACATAGCGTAAACGGAGCAAACATTCTTTATACCCTCAATAAATATTGACATGGTTAAGTCCAATATTCTTCTATTAATCCAGTAATTTCAGTCAACTTGATTTAGCATATCAAATCAGCCTTACTGGAATACATCTTTTGAGGTCTACTGTCATCATTGTATCTATAACATTCATTCTCGAGGTGAATTAAATGATGTGAAATCTTTCTATATATGAAGCATTTGTTGGTGAATTATACATCACAACAGCAAATATTCAGATTTATAGAGAGTTCAAAGTAAGATAGTAGACCTTCTTCTTTCAAAATTTCTTCAAAAAAATGGGTAGACTAACAAACATTTTTAGCCCAAGCAAGATGTCTGATCTTGTAAAAAAGTTGAAATTTAAGGAGAAGGAGGAAGAGGTGGAGGATAACAAGTTTTTGAAGGAGTATAGGGAGTATCAGGCACAAGAAGCCTTGATAAGTGAGCAGGAGGTGGATCAATTGCTTCCAAATGATCCACTTAAAAAGGTGGAATTGATGGAGAGGTCTATTAAAAAAGAAATGTGGCTCCATGCTAGAGAAGAGTTTTGTTAAGGAAGAAAGAAAGAAGCTGAAGAGAGGGGATGAGGTAGAAAAGAGGTGTGACATTGGAAAGGGCAAAGTGTAGATACCCCGGGGGAACCACGGCTTTAGGCTAGAGCGCGTGAATTATCCTAGGATGTCTAACTTGTTTTTAGAGTCGCCACCTATGTTTTGAGGAACATAAGAAAAACCTATTGATTGTAGCCTAAGTTTGATTACGAAAACAGAGATTCTTTGTTTTGAGGTTCGGGGGTTAGATTACGAGATGGGAAGTACCGAAACACCCATCTCGCCCAACTAAATTTGGTCTTGCTTGATCAAAATCTACATGAATGAAAATGTTCTTCTTCTTCTTCTTTAAGTCATGAAAAGGGGGATTTAAAATAGGATTTGGAATGTAGGAGATAACTCCTTAACCAACCTCAGTGAGATGAGGTGATCATTAGAGTCATGTCCTAAAATGATTTGGGTGATTGCACATTTGATTAAAGTAAAAGAGAGAGAGGAGATGAAGTAGAAAAGAAGGGAAAAGATGGACTTTTACCTACAATTTGAAGAACTTCAAATGTTGCTTAATGAGATCCTTGGAGAACCTTTAGAAAGTGATTTTTTGTCTAATTTTCGATCCTTGAAAATGGAGGTAAAGAGAGGTTTTTATAGGTGAAAGAGGGGTGTTTTTGGTGCCAAAACTCAGTCACCAAGAAATCCTTCCCGGGCAAAATCCTGTAAATTGAGCAAGGGAGGGAATCCTGGCCAGAAATCTGTAACTGATGCCCAGAGGCGCGCGCTTCCTGATTTGGGGGCGGGAAGCCCGCGCGCCTGGCTCCTAGTGTCGGAGGCGCGCGACTCAGAGAAGGCAATTTTGACAGAATGGACTAGAAAGTCAGCCCTGTCATTCAGTTTAGTCCCTGGACTTAACGAAGTCAGTCAGGAACTTAACGGAAGTGACAGAAACTAACGAGAAACACTTGTAATGGGGAGAAACACAAAATCAAATGTGCAATCGGGGTGAGCGGTCCAAGGCGGGGTGTCTACAGAGCCCCTCGGCGACGTGGACTGCAAAGCAGAACGCGTCGACGAAAGTTAAAAACACTCGCCGAGGACATCACCAAGAAAAGGCAAAGACTCGATGAAAGCAGGAATTTGAAATTGCGAGAGATAGTGGTGCGCTCCCTGTGTGAGCGGCTTTTACTAGGGTGTTGTATTGGAGCTCATGGGAGCTTGTCTCGATATGGACCGAGTTTGCCGAGTTGGGGCTCATGGGAGCTTGTCTCGATATGGACCGAGTTGCCGACTTGGAGCTCATGGGAGCTTGTCTCGATATGGACCGAGTTGCTGACTTGGAGCTCATGGGAGCTTGTCTCGATATGGACCGAGTTGCCGACTTTGAGCTCATGGGAGCTTGTCTCGATATGGACCGAGTTGCCGACTTGGAGCTCATGGGAGCTTGTCTCGATATGGACCGAGTTGCCGACTTGGGGCTCATGGGAGCTTGTCTCGATATGGACCGAGTTGTCGACTTGGGGCTCATGGGAGCTTGTCTCGATATGGACCGAGTTGCCGACTTGGAGCTCATGGGAGCTTGTCTCGATATGGACCGAGTTGTCGACTTGGGGCTCATGGGAGCTTGTCTCGATATGGACTGAGTTCCCGACTTGGAGCCGCATCTGCTTACGTTGTTGACTTTGTGGGGTGTGGGCACGGTTGAACGTGACCAGAAAAATGTTCCTGCTGGGGATGAAATGTTGAGATTGACTCTTGAGGGGGGGGGGGTGGCACCCGTGACAGAACTTAGGGAGTTCGGAATTTTGAAGAGGACAACCTACTTTTTGAGTGGGAGTTTCTATCCTACTTTCGATTTTTGACATGCCTTAAGGGCGGACCAGAAAAAAGGTGTGCCCAACTGGGTGTCTGAGGATCGGGACAGTGTCTTGATTTAGGCTGGAGATCTCTGACAAGGCCCTTTTCTTGAAGCTATTTAGACCTGGGAGGCGCGCGCCTTCCTATGTAGGATTGGGACGCGCGCGCACTTCAGACAGCTGGCGGGTGGCGCGCGCGTCTGGGAGGCGGAATTCCGGGCTTGACATTTGCTGACCAAAAGAGCCCTCAACAGCTATAATATCATCTTCTGTTCGACCACTTGATCCTCACAGCTCCTTTCTGCCATTTTTTGAACATCATATTATTGCTTAACTTTGCTTGTGATCAACATTTTCCATGGCTTCCAATTCTTTTGCCCTTGATGCCAAGGTTGTTAGTGAGTATGAAAGGGACTTGGGTACTTTTGTGTATTCTTTTAAGACCCATCCCAAGAAGGCTTTCATTAAAGACTTCGGGTTCCGAATTCTTTTCACTTTGCGGACGTTGAAACCGGATTGGGATTTGTTGAGAGCTGCCGCGGATTTCTGGGATTGCGACAGCCATACCTTCAACCTTTCAGCTAATGAAATGGTGCCGACTGTTGACGATTTCGGGTCCATCCTTGGCATGCCTTTGGTCAGTCGGATTACCGTCCCTAAATATCACCGTGGTGCCGTCGACTCTTGGGTTGAGTTACTGAATCTCCCTGTTGAGGACGTGAGGAAGATGTTGCACGGTACCGTGATTGACATAACTGAGTTGCCGATGTTCTTCAGTTTACACTCGGAGGACCCGGTGGTTCAATCTTTCAAAAGAAATGCCATGGCCGTTTGTCTCTTCAGCGAAGTACTCTTTGTTACACCCTTCGGGACTGCGGACGCGCAGTTGGCTGAGATTATTTTGCAAGCTAAGGAGCAGCAATTTAGTGTAATCCCTCTTATTGTAGGGGAGACGTTGCACGGCCTTGATGAGTTACATAGGACGGGCAAGATGTGTCGGGGAAGCCCTTTGCTCTTGACCATATGGCTCCGAGAACACTTCAGAATTTATTCTACGGATGGTGATTTGTCTCCTTTTGCTGTTCATAGGAGGAAGTTGTTGATCCGGGATTTATCTGAATATGATTGGAAGAAATTCTTTGCCTCTCGGGTGACCGCCGATATTGAGTGGTGTCCTCCTTCTTGGGGTCTTCGTCCTTTTGTGGAATGGACTCTTGGTTTTCAGCACGTGGTTGTACCCGGTTTGAGAGATTCTTCATTTTACCAGCCAGAGCGGGTTCTGCGGCAGTTCGGTCGCCAACAGACAATTCCTTTTCCGAGGGATGGAATGCTTCGTCCAGTTGCTTACATGGGTCCTGACTTCTCGAGTGAGCTCCAGTCGGCTTGGGGAGATGACCGCAATCGTTGGGCTTTCGCTCCTCTGCATCGGGGGAGTGTCTTCCTTCCCGAGAGCTACTTGGACTATTTATTTGGCACCCTTTACCGTGGCATCACTTGGGTTGATGTGCTTCGTGCCGAGTTGTTGGGACAGGGTTTTGAGCCTAGCAGCACTTTGAGATATAGGGAGGCTGCTGCTGATTCGAGTAACATTCTCGCTGACCCTTTCGGTACTCCTTTGGATGACTTTTATTCTAGGAGACGTGTTGCATCACAGAAGGTTTCGGTGCGTATTAGTGCTCCTTTGTTACCCAAGAAGAAAAGGATTGAGAGACGATCGGGTGGTCCTTCGAAAGCTAAGAGAAAATTGGGTTTTTCTTAGTACCCTAAGAGATTGCAATTAGACCACTTTGTTTTAGGATTTAATATTTTGATGTCTTTTGTTGCTCAATAAATCCGTTGTAATGGTTTGAATAATTCATTGAATGAATAAAAATTGCATTTTGTTATTTGAAGTGAATTGGGTATTTTTGATATGTTTTAGACCGCACCCGAAGGTTGCCTACGTTCCTCCAGTTGGGAGGCTCAGGTCTTCGTAGTTCAAACAAACAAAGACCATTTTTTTTTTTTTTTGTGCACCCTGTTTTTTGCCTAGACCGCCCTTGCGGGTTTTCAATCTAGCAGGCTCCTTTTTTGCACGTGCTCTAATTTTTGCCTAGGCCGCCCTTGCGGGTTTTCAACCTAGCGAGCGATTTTTTTTTTTATTTTTTTTTTAATGATCTTTGTTTATTAAGCGTAGAACCTCTTGAGCTTGTCGAAGTTGACCTCCTTTGGCAGCTGGTCACCATCTAAATCCACGAGCCGGACTGCACCACCGCTTAGTATCTTTTTGACCACGTACGAACCGATCCACCGAGGTCCCCATTTCCCCAGGGGATTCATGGCATTAGGAGGATGTTGTCTTAAGACCAAATCTCCCACATTGATGTTTCGAGGCTTCACTTTTTTGTTGAAAGCTCTTGCCATCCTTTGCTGATATGCCCTCGTGCGTTCGAGTGCTCTTAACCTTTTCTCGTCGAGTAAGGCTAGCTGTTCGTATCGACTTTGCATCCAGTTGACCTCGTTGACTTGATTCTCGAGGAGGACTCGTAGAGATGGGACTTCAAGTTCGATAGGGAGTACGGCTTCAGAACCATAGACTAATGCATAAGGAGTTTCTCCTGTTGCGGATCGTATTGATGTGCGGTAGCCCCACAATGCTAATGGTAGCTTTTCGGGCCAATCCCTTTCTGTTGAGGCCATTTTCTTGACGATGGTCTCGATGGTCTTATTTGCTGCTTCGACTGCGCCATTTGCTTGGGGCCGGTAAGGAGATGACTTGTGCTTGGTGATCTTGTATTCTACCAAAAGTGCATCCATTTCCTTCTCAAAGTGAGAGCCGTTGTCGGAAATGATTTCATGAGGCACGCCGTATCGGCACATGATATTAATCTTTACAAATTCGGCCACTTTTCTGGCGTTGAGGGTTCGATAGGCTTGTGCTTCGACCCACTTTGTGAAGTAGTCGACTGCCACTAGGACGAATGACTGTCCATTGCTTCCGGCAGGATGAACTTTACCGATGATGTCTATCCCCCAACAAGAGAAAGGCCAAGGTGTGACCATGTTGTAAAGTTGTGAGGGTGGAGCATGTTGCAGATTAGTGTGGAATTGGCACACCTTTTGACTTTCTCGATACAGTCTCGTTCCATAGTGCTCCAATAGTAACCAATGCGAAGTATCTTCTTGACTAGCATAAACCCGTTCATGTGGGGTCCACATTCTCCTTCGTGCACTTCACACATTATCTCTTGAGCTTCGGTCTCATTGGCGCATAAGAGATTGATCCCGTCGTGGTGCCTTTTATATACTCGGTCCCCAATCAGTACGTACCGAGAGGCTAACCTTTGCAGAGCTGCTTGAGACTTCTTATTGATGTTCTCGGGATAAGCGTCGTCTTTGAGGAAGTTCATGATATCTGAATACCACGGAGAGTTTGTTTGAACCTCGTTGATCTCGATGCTCATGCAATATGCCGGACTGTTCCTTCGAGCAATTTTGAAAGGCTTCACCATTTTCCCTTTGGGCATTTCAACTAATGAAGCTATAGTGGCCAGTGCATCAGCGAAGCGATTCTTATCCCTTGGCAGGTAGTTGAAAGTGATCTCTTGGAATTGTTCAACCAGTTCTTCAAGGTGCTGACCATACTGTTGGAGAGTCGGGTCTTGGGTTCGCCATTTACCCGATTGCTGATTGATAAGGAGCAAAGAGTCGCCGAACACTTCTAGTTCCGTGATGTTTCTTTCGAGAGCTGCTTCGAGCCCTGCTATGCATGCTTCGTACTCGGCAATGTTGTTGGTAGCTTCGAATTCCAGGCGTATGGCAATGGGAGTGTAGATGTCTTTTGGATCGACAAGCAATACCCCTATACCAAAACCGTGTTTATTGGCGGCGCCATCGAAAAAAAAGTTGCCACTTGTCTTCCTCGGTTGCAGGACAAATTAAATGCTCGTCGGGGAACTGTACATCTTCCCCCTTCACTTCGTCACACGGGAATTTGGTAAGCTGGTCACTGAACACTTTCCCCCTGACGGATTTTAGTGTGACGTAAGTGATATCATAGCCGGCGAGCATGAAGTACCATTTGGCTATTCTTGTTGACATGAAAGGCTTCTCGAAGATGTAGCGGAGCGGGTCCACCTTTGCTACTAGCTTGATCGGGAAAGCTTCCATATAGTGTTTGAGCTTTTGAGTGACCCAAACCAATGCTGCACATGACTTCTCTAAGACAGAGTAGTTCTTTTCGCCTCCTTGGAATCGGCGACTGACAAAATAAATGGCGTTCTCCTTTGTGGACTCTCGTTGCTCTTGTGCTAACATAGCCCCTAGGGCTTCATCATTGACAGTGAGATAAAGCAACAGAGGTTTCTCCTTGTGTGGCGGAACTAGAACAGGAGGGCACAGTAATGCTTCACTTGATCGAAGGCTTCTTGGCACGCGTCGGTCCATTCTAGAGCCACATTCTTCTTGAGTAACTTGAAGATTGGCTCGCACATGGAAGTGAGTTGGTGCACAAACCGACTGATGTATTGTAGTCTGCCCATGAAACCTTTAATCTCTTTCTGCGTCTTTGGAGGAGGCATGTCAATGATTGCCTTGATTTTGGAGGGGTCTACTTCGATTCCCCTTTCAGTGACCATATAACCAAGAACTTTGCCTCGGATAACCCGAATGTGCACTTTGAAGGGTTGAGCCTCATTTTGTGTTGACGAAGCCTTTCGAAGAACTTGCGGAGATCGATTAGGTGTTGACCATCGGTTCCTTTGGAGTGAATGATCATGTCGTCCACATAGACCTCGATTTCTTTGTGAATCATATCGTGGAACAAGTCTGTCACGGCTCTTTGGTAGGAAGCCCCAGCATTTCTTAACCCAAATGGCATGACTGTGTAGTAAAAGGTACCCCACGGTGTTGTGAAGGCTGTCTTATGTTGATCTTCCTCGGCCATAAGAATCTGATTGTACCCAGCGAACCCATCCACGAATGAGCGAACCTCGTAGGCAGCAGTGGAGTCGACTAGCATGTCGATATTAGGGAGTGGAAAATCATCCTTTGGGGAAGCTTTGTTTAAATCCCGGAAGTCTACACAAACTCGAACCTTGCCGTTCGCCTTCCTGACTGTCACAATGTTGGCTAACCATGTCGGATACTCGATAACCTTGATGAAACCCACACTGAGGAGCTTCTCAATCTCTTCTTTGACCTGCAGAGACCATTCTGGCTTGATCTTTCTGAGCTTCTGCTTTACTGGCCTGGTACCTTCTCTGATCGGAATCCTGTGCTCCGCTACCTTTCTGTCTAAACCCGGCATGTCTTTGTATGACCATGCGAACACATCCACGAACTCCCGTAGTAGTGCAGTCAATCTGTCTTTGTCGTCCCCCTTGAAGAAGCTTCCAATCTTGGTTTCTTTTGGCTCTTCTTCGGTACCCAGATTAACAACATGCAATTCTTCGTCAGCCTTTGGACCATTCTCGCCACGACTACGGACTTGTTGAGCAAGTTCATTTAAGTATGTTATGTTTTCGTGGTCTATTTCATCATAATTTGAATCGTTATTAACTTGTTTGTTAAGTTCATTATTAGTTAATTCATCATTTATGATGTTTGCAATCTCAGGGTACTCAGAAATATCAAATTTTTCATTAGCAAAGAAAGGAAACACACGCTCGGCTATGGCCTCCAAATCCTCTTGGGTGGGGGTATTAGAGACACTCTCGGACTCGAAAGTAAGTGTGAGCTGCTCTTCCTTTGTTGCTGTGCGGGGTATGCAACCCATTTCTTGGACTAAGAATTCCTCGGATACCACGGGCCCTTTTGTTGAATACCAATTGTTGATCGGCTCGGAGCTTGGCGGGATCTCATTGATAGTTTCGTTCATGATGACGGTGTCATGGATGGCGTTAACTTGGCATCCATTCATCATGGCAAGCTCTTCAAACATGGAGGCTAAATCTGTCAGTTCTTCCCCCACGGTGATTTCTGTCTCGGACTCTATAGTCATCTTCCTCCCCCACCATTCACGGGGCGACATGGGAGTTGGTTCTCTTTCGGATATCTGGACCTCACAATCGGAGAAGATTTCGAGGCCGGGCTTTTTTGACACCTTTATTGTTAACCCACGGCTCGGGAAAGATCATGTATGGAACGTCTTCCCCTTGGCGACAAAATAACCATTCAACGTCTTGCGATAAGGCCTTAGATTAGGGACTTCATACCGACGGCCTTCTTTACGAGCTCGGGCCTTTTCCTTCTTGATCGCTTGCTTTTGTTTCAAGTCTTCTTTGGAAGGCTCATACCCCAAACCGAAGGTGTTCTTGACAAATGGGACTTGCACGGGATGTAGGATTCCTTGCTGATATTTTCCTAAGCCTAAACCAGGGAAGTAGTCATATTCCTCATCATGCGGAGGACTTTGTGATTGCTGGGCGTCCATGATCCGTTTCCCCTTTCTTCGTCAATGGCGTTGATTGAGACGCCGGAGAGAGTGGAGTCTGGTAGACCATGCTGAACTTGGTGGACGGGCTCACCTTTTCTGTGGATAGTGATGTTTTCAGCCATTACGGTCACTATTTCATCACCATTTCGGATCTTGACACATTGGTGGAGAGTTGACGGTACGGCATTAGCACTGTGAATCCATGGTCGACCCAACAGTAAGTTGAACGAGGCCGGGATATCAAGCACTTGGAATGGAACGGACATGACCATGCTCCCAAACTCAATGTCTATATCGATCATACCCATAACTGTACGGGCGGTGCTGTCATAACCTCGGATTACTTGAGTAGAGGGCTTTAAATCAGAATCCTTAAGCCCCAGTATGCCCATGATTCTACCAGGCATGAGATTGAGCGCGGAACCACCGTCCACTAAGACTCTTGAGACGGGCCTCCCCCTTGCTCGTACCTTGAGGTAAATAGTTTTGTTGTGGTCGGAACCAAACGGTGGAAGGTCCATATCGGCAAAGGTGATGACGTTGTCAAATGAATGTGACCAATCATTGCCGTGAGGTCCTCGGGAGTAGTATCGGGAGAAACTGATGTATCATCGAGATTGCGGATGACAAGATCTCGGTGTTTCTTTGAGGATGCAATGAGGTCCCAAATAGAGATGTTGGCTTGAGTTTTCTTGAGTTGGACAAGTAGAGGATCTTCGGGAGCGTTGTGAGCTTGCGGCTTTTGAGAAGAGGAGCTCGGTGCGGAAGTGGAAGGGTTGCTTGCTATGACTCGACCGGATCGAGTTAGCATGTTGACGTTCCCATCTTGCTTCTTTTCCCTATTCTCTAGTACTTCCCTCATTACCTCATCGTAAGTCACTACATAACAAGAATTGTCAAGTTTATTCATAACATTGGGGCCCCCATTCACAATTGGGATTGAATGGGTGGTCCCCTCAAATTCTCCTATCTCTATTACATTGACATGCTCGTCATTAGTCACTACAAATTCTTTCTTATCTATGAGATCTTGAATGACATTACGGAGAATGAAGCATTCCTCGGTGGTGTGGCCACTATATTGGTGGTAGCCACAATATTTGTGGTGAGCATGATTGGAGTTGATCGTCTTGGGTTGGTACCCTTGCACGGGTGTGATTTGACCCTTTGCCTTGAGGACCTCGAACACTTCGGTTTGAGTCATGCCTTGGAGAGGCGTGTAGACACGGTCACTTCGGGACTTCTTCCCTTGAGGTGGAGGAACCTTTTTGTAATTCCCCTTGTCAATAGTGACGGGTTGACCGAGGCCTCTTTTGTGGAGTTGGAAGCGGGCTTGTAGCAGTAAGTAGGAGTGGTTTTCTTAATCTCCTTGAGCAAGTCATCCATGCGTACCTCGCCTCATACATTTGGGAGAAGTTCGGAGTAGCAAGCCCCACTTAGGTGAGTGCGGAGATCAATCTTGAGACACTTGAGAAAGATGTCCATTTGCTCTTTTGTGTTTGGCCTCTCAACAATTTCGGAGAGTTTGTCATTCCATCTCCTTGTGAAGTCGATGAAGGACTCATTGTCTCGTTGAGTAGTGTTCTCTAGCTCTTTCCTTGTGGGCCGGTGAGTGGTGTTGCCTTGGTATTGGTTCTTGAAGGCAAGCATGGCGGAGTCCCAATCAAGACGGACAGTGAGCGGGAGAGTAGCATACCAATCTTTTGCCGCCCCCTCGAGAGTGAGAGGGAAGCATTGAGCCATCACCTTGGGGGAGACCTTCTTTGGAACCATTGCCCAAATATAAGTCTCAATGTGAGCCATAGGACAAGAGTTGCCCTTGAATTTGCTTATGTCGGGCATCTTGAACTTATCGGGAAGAGCGGCCATAGTACTCATGAGGATGGATGATTGATAAAGGCTTGTGTCGGAGCCTTTCCCCATGTTGAGCCCATTGAATTTTGGTCGATGTAGGCCATGATAGAATCCACCATTTTGGGCTCATTGTTCTCGGAACTTGGTTCCCCCATTTTCTTGGTGCGGGTGTTGTCATAAGGACTCTTGAACAAACCCTCGGTCCATTCGGATTCGTCATCATTGTTCTTGTTCTTTCCCTTGGCGAGGTTGGTGAGCTTTTCTTTCATTATCTCCATTTCGGCCTCGTGGGCCTCCCTTTGGCTGTCGAGGTGGGGCCAAATGTCGTCGTCTTGCTTTGTGCCTCCTTGTTAAGGGTGGAGACTTGCTTGGAGGAGTTGGACCATAGTTGAGGATGTTCGAGAGACATGGTGTTGCTGCTGCCGGTCATGGTTGATGTTGGAGCTGTTGGAGTGATCTCTTCAAGGACTAACCGATTTGCTGAATCCCGGTAGACTTGTAATACCAATTGAACCTATATTGCAGAAGAGGCCCTTGTCAGTCTTGAGTAACACTTGCGGTTCATGAAGAGGCTTAGAACACACAGTTGGGCACACGACTCGAACCACATAAGAAAAGACTTTTTTTTTTTTTTTTATAAGTCGGAGGGAATGAATCCCTTTTGGGGTTTCTAAGAAAATAATGGAATCGTCACACTAGTATATAGACCATCTCGCGGTCCCATATACTCATCGGATTCCATCGCGCTTGTGAATCCTACATGTATCGGGATTAAACTAAATTAATGTAGTAAAGCATACATGCGGGGACGGATTTTTATTTCGTCCAAAATAACCACTTTTGGGGACGGATTTTCATTGCGTCCATTTCAACAAGTTGGCATGTATGATTTGAAGACATTAGTTTAGGGAAATCTCGGTACACGGAAACCGACTTGAGTCACGGAGTGTTAGACCCTAACTAGAATTTGTGTGGTTTGTGCTCGGCTTGAATATGAGGCTCAAAGGTCACCCCCGGCATGTAGTCTTGAACTACGCCACGGGCTGAGGTTTACCGCTTCGAAAGAGCCAAGGTCTGGTGGACCTTGAAACTTTCTAGGACGGGCCTCGACGGGTTTGGGGTTGGACTTGTGCGACTCGATAGTGAGCAGTTCATAGGAATATGTGCATGTAGTGTGAGGTCTAACAAGTGACCAAAAAAATTTATTTTATTTTATTTTTTTGAAAAGAAAGAAAACACACAAAACACATAAGCACATAAAATTACAACTCCCGAATCACCCGTGTGACCGGTAAATAAAACACAAAATTAAAACAGTCCGAGGGTTCAATTCTGTTCTGATGCAGGCAACTGTGCCCACACCCCACTGTTCTGCTCAGTCACTGAAACCTGTTTCTGTTCTGGGAACCAACCCAGAAGCGTGCGCCTCTGAGTGCTGATGTAGGACGCTGCGCGCATGGCGCAATGCTCATGGGAGGCGCGCGCTTCTGGGGCACACCTGTCAGAATGTCAGACTTTGGACTCAGGGATTGCCCTGGTCCCATGTTCATATTGTAACCCCTGCAGAAGTGATTATGCAGAATAACAGAAGAAGATGAAGAACATGAAGAAGTGGGCGATTCTGGTTCTTGATGCGGGATGCGCGCGCCTTAGGCTTAAAAGTCCAGACGCGCGCGCCTCCCCCAAACAGAATGCCCAGAAAAGATGTAGATTTTGATCAGAATGCAAGTTTAACCCAAAATGTACTCCCCAGCGGAGTCGCCACTGTAGATACCCCGGGGGAACCACGGCTTTAGGCTAGAGCGCGTGAATTATCCTAGGATGTCTAACTTGTTTTTAGAGTCGCCACCTATGTTTTAAGGAACATAAGAAAAACCTATTGATTGTAGCCTAAGTTTGATTACGAAAACAGAGATTCTTTGTTTTGAGGTTGGGGGTTAGATTACGAGATGGGAAGTACCGAAACACCCATCTCGCCAACTAAATTTGGTCTTGCTTGATCAAAATCTACATGAATGAAAATGTTCTTCTTCTTCTTCTTTAAGTCATGAAAAGGGGGATTAAAAGAGGATTTGGAATGTAGGAGATAACTCCTTAACCAACCTCAGTGAGATGAGGTGATCATTAGAGTCATGTCCCAAAATGAGTTGGGTGATTGCACATTTGATTAAAGTAAAAGAGAGTGAGAGATGAAGTAGAAAAGAAGGGAAAAGATGGACTTTTACCTACAATTTGAAGAACTTCAAATGTTGCTTAATGAGATCCTTGGAGAACCTTTAGAAAGTGATTTTTTGTCTAATTTTCGATCCTTGAAAATGGAGGTAAAGAGAGGTTTTTTATAGGTGAAAGAGGTGTGTTTTTGGTGCCAAACTCAGTCACCAAGAAATCCTTCCCGGGCAAAAATCCTGTAAATTGAGCAAGGGAGGGAATCCTGGCCAGAAATCTGTAACTGACGCCCAGAGGGGGCGCTCTTCATGATTTGGGGGCGGGAGGCCGCTGCGCGCCGCCTGGCTCCTAGTGTCGGAGGCGCGCGACTCAGAGAGGCAATTTTGACAGAATGGACTAGAAAGTCAGCCCTGTCATTCAGTTTAGTCCCTGGACTTAACGAAGTCAGTCAGGAACAACGTTAACGTGACAGTGACAAACCAACAGAAAACACTTACTTAATGGGGAGAAACACAAATCAAGTGCAATGTGCACTCGGTGGAGCGGATCAAGGCGGGGTGTCTACACAAAGCCAAAATATCAGAAATTGAAGAGACATAGGACCTAAAAGGTATTTGCTTGATCTTTTGCCAGGAGGAGAGGAAGGTTGATTTAGTGATAGGCAAGAAAGGAGAGAGGGGGGAAGGCCAAGGAGACAATTATGATGGAAGTTCTATATACTAACGACAGCTCATTTTCCTGTTTCATCAAGTAAGTTATTTTGCTGCTGTAGTCCACTCAGATTTGGGAAATAAGGAGAAGGGAGCTTTAGATCAAAATGAGGCATATAGTGTTTAGTGAGAGTCATAATTCCTTGGTAATTTCAGCTTCTCATCACCTTTAGATACTTTCCCGAAGCCACAGGAAGCAAGGAATGGTGGCCTAAATCTGTATGGCCTTCATCAAATCAGTCCGTCAGAGGAGTTGAGTCGTGGAGAGGATAGTAGACTCATTCTGGAGAGATCTGATGAATCAGGTCAGCCATTTGTTGGGACATCATATGGAGGGGGATGAAGGAGGAGGTAGATTACGTCAGCAGAGTGCTCTTTTGTTGAAGGACCCATGGAAGTCAGAGGAGTAATTTCTGGAGAATTGAAGATAGTTGACCTAGTGGAGAGGTTGGCTGTCTTGAGTGAAGATGGAGCAGATGACATGTTTTGGCTCCTTTGGTTTATAGGAGTAGGGAAGCCTTTTATGGCGTCTTTTTGTTGTTTTTTACTCCTTTTAGATATGTACTCCACTAAGTTTTAATGATATCTCCCTTTATTTGCTTGGCATGTTCAGGCATTCCCATGTTTGCCCTTAAGTAGTGAATCTTTGTCATCAAGTGCCTTTGTGAGAATGTCAGCTAGTTGATCTCATTGCACACATGAAAAAAAACTATATCACCCTTTTCAACATGATCTCTTATGAAATGGTGTCTAACTTCAATGTGCTTTGTTTTAGAATGCTGGACTGGATTCTCAGTCATTGCTATAGCACTAGTATTGTCACAAAAGATAGGAATCAATATGATCTGGAAAAATTCCAAAGTCTTTGAGTTGATTTCTGAGATAAAGGACTTGTGAACAACATAGTCCAGCAGCAACACTATTCTGCTTCTGCAGTTGATGTAGCAACTGATGTTTGTTTTTTGCTGCACCAACTTATAATTCTTGAGCCAAGGAACTGACAACTACCACTGGTGGATTTCCTATCCAAGTGCATCCAGCATAGTATGATCAGTGTATCCAATAAAAGATAAAGGAGATTCCTTAGGATACCAAATTCCAAAATCAGGAGTCCCTTTAAGGTATCTTAAAATCCTTTTTACTGCAGCTAAATGAGATTCCTTAGGATCTGCTTGAAATCTTGCACACTAAGCCAACACTGAACAGAATGTCAGGTCTAGAGGCAGTGACATAGAGAAGATCCAATGAAGCTTCTATACAAAGTTTGATTCACACTTTGACCTTCAGGATCTGCATGTAATTTTGCAGTTTGATAGAGGAGTTTTGGCTGTAGAGACATTTGCATATCAAATTCTTCAGCATATCTCTAGTGTATTTCCCTTTATATAGAGATTCCATTGGGAAATTTCTTGACTTGTAGGACCCAAAAAGAAAGTGAGCTCTCCTATCATGCTCATTTCAAAATTTTTCTTGCATTATTGATCCAAATTCCTTGCAGAGATCA